>RDPX01000002.1:4948716-5036849 GCA_003991215.1 Morbakka virulenta | reverse complement strand
AATAATGATAATAATGATAATAATGATAATAATGATAATAATGATAATAATGATAATAATGATAATAATGAAAATAATGATAATAATGATAATAATTATAATAATGATAATAATGATAATAATGATAATAATGATAATAATGATAATAACGATAATAATGATAATAACGATAATAATGATAATAACGATAATAATGATAATAACGATAATAATGATAATAACGATAATAATGATAATAACGATAATAATGATAATAACGATAATAATGATAATAACGATGATAATGATAATAACGATGATAATGATAATAACGATGATAATGATAATAACGATGATAATGATAATAACGATGATAATGATAATAATGATGATAATGATAATAATGATGATAAAGGGAGGATAGAGAAAGTCCACCACATTTTTTAAGTTGGGTGTCTGAAACAACTCAAGACTGTACACAAATTCTTTTTGTTTACAAAGAAGAGGTGGTGAAAGTTGAGTATGAATTGCCTCCACTCCTCCTAAATGGAAGCCAGACCAAACTCTGCCAAATACTTTGAACGGTTTTTTTTTCGAAATTTTCACTGCATTCACGGGTTAGCAGTTGGTGTTGTGCTATACCAGTATCACAATAACCAATCTTTCCGTATACTGTTCCGTTGTCTTTTCGATTCAAATAGAGATTTTTCTATAAATAACATAGGTGTTGCCTTTTTCTGTCAGTCAATCTTAAGGACGTACGGCCCACGTACCTAGCATCACACTTGCATTTAAACTCGTTCATAACCATACTTAACCTTGTGGTAGGCAAAATATCCTTTGTAGAAGAAAGAAGAATTTTCCGTGAATTAAAACTTACTTTGGATGAACGAACAATACAGCATTCGAAAACTGCCCTGATGATATGATTTTCAATTTTAGGAAAAACAGCTTTATCCATTGTAGTTAGTGTAGGTATATAGGGCACTTTGGGGGGTTTTGTTTAACAAGATTTTGGAAGCTGGGTAAGATAAACCTAATAACTTTTTTAAATTCATTGTTAGGGTAACTATTACTCAGAAGGATTTGCTGAATTTTATATTTTCCCTGACAATATTTCAGGACAGCAAATGACGACAGCACGATGAACTATACTTTTTATGAGGCCAATTATTAACTACGTGTAATTGCATGAGTCAGATCGTACGAGTTGTCCTGTGAAGGTTGGCTTCTGAAACACACTGGTCTTAAAAGAGGTGAGAGTTTTCCATAAAAAAGCATCTAAAATGGTAACGCAACCATTCAGTTCTTTTTGGACACCAAACACTAAGGATGAATGAAGATTGTTGAGGTTGATCATAAATATAGTGCTGTCTTGTTAATTTTTCATGCTGTTTGTGGATTCACAGGTCAATTTTTTAAATATATTTTAACTACCTGCTGTTTAAGCCAAAACAACAACAAAAAAGGAGATTGTATCCTCAACAACAAACTACCTCGATTCTGTGACAGCAAAGATAATTTTTGAGAGAAGCTGCAGTTCCATGAAAACACTGTCAACTCGTAGTTCAAGAAATTGCAAGAAATTGCTTCATGCATTGGTGTGCTTATTTGTAATGCAAACGTAAGTCAAACAATTATTTGGTACCCATTCCTCTGAAAACTACCTTTGAAAGTAAAACAACAATAAACTGTTATTTTGAGAATTGCACGTTCCAGTATTCATATGGAAACAGAGGTGATCGATAAGGAATCTCTGGACCATACATAAATGCAAATTGAACTTGTACTAATACTGTCTATTGCCCTCAAATGAATTTAAAAATCGAAAACAAGTTTAAAAATTAGAACGGCTATATTTGTATCCCTTTCAAAACAAAAGATTAAGTTTTAGCCAAAATGTTAAGAAACAGTTCCGTTTTCAAATAAGGAAATAAAAAAGAGTGGGAAAAAGTAACAGTTTCTTCGATATGGAAAGCAGTTACTCACAGGTAAAAAGGTCTCTTGGAAATAATTTAGCCCAGCTTGCTTTGGATTTTTTTTTTTTTTAGATTTTTGAAGATTTTTTACGTCAGAACCAAACTTGCCTGTGGGTAATGACGCTTTTTAAAGACAAGAAAATTTTGACCAAGGTGGTCCAAACAAAGTGTGATTTTGGCAGTGTCATTTCTGAGAAAGTATTACATAATTTAGCAGACTGTCAAATAATTTTGATGTTTAAGAATTGTTTTGCTAGCAAGATGAATATCAATACTAAGCAAATCACAAAGTTGTTTCTCACTCTTTTAAGAAAGCTAAAAACGACTCTATCACATTAATTTACCTAAACACAAAAATACTTGCATATTCAAGTAATAATATCGAATCACCTCTGTAAAATTCCACAATATGATCAAAAGAAAAAAAAGTAAAAAAATTTTGTTGAGGAAAAATAGGCTCAAGTTTTATTACATAATATGACATTTAACTTTAATTAACTGGTTGTCAGTGTATTTAATTCGTCAACATTTTACTTACGAAGTTCACAGCAATGCCCACGATATCCAGCGATACAGATGCATGATGTTTCCAGTGCTGTCCCTCTATATTTACATTTGCACCAGGTTGTATCTTCTTCCTTTGTCTGGCAATCAGAAAGCGTTTCATCGCAAGAATTACTGGGTTCTCTTGTTCTGGTTCTATTTTGAGTTTGTGAATTGTCGTAAGTACCACATGGAACTGTACATCCAGACCAAGGTCCCCATTCTTTCCAAGTGCAAGAGCATGCTGCATTAGTTTCCACAACCATTAAACTAAATAAAAACAGCTTTTGTATGATTTTCATTTTTCACCTAAAAAAACCCCAAAAATATATTGATTATTTTCATAAACTTTATTGGATATTACGAATTTTACAGCAGTCCCATTAGTAGGCATTTTGTTAATGTACACGTGTGAGTGCATTATCAGTGCTTGGAAATATGCTGTTTGGGTCTCAGTAACCCCATTTATTGTACAGTTTTAAGATGTTGGACCTGCATTATGATCCATATTTCCAATTTTAATTCGCTGTCTTTGTGTGGGACAACTTGGCAATTTTTCTTCGCTGTTCTCTTTACTATTAAGGACAATTAAATCCAGACAGGGAAAGTAGGAGGTATTGTCATACCAGATATTACTCTTTCTTCTTCCAAGCAAAAAGCAGAAGGTGACGGTTAAGGACCAAAGTCCTATTTTATTAAACTCAAAGAAGATACCTGAAACCTTTCCTTTCTGGATTAATTGCTTTGATTAATATGTTCCTCTTGAAGGAAGAAAACCAATAACATGGACTATTACTTCACCTTTATAACAGAAGAAGAGTGCCTTTTTTACTCTTGTATTTTATCACTAAAGCATTTGAATACACTTTGATGAGAAGTGACAGAAAATATTTACATTTTTGGCATTACTGTCTTAGACACACAGCTTGCCACCTGGGAAAGATGTATAACCTTTGCAAAACAGTCTTTTTATCTTAACCACGCTATACCTTTCTTTTAGTAATCGGCTACAATATTTTTTCATAATTCTAACAAAATGCGTTTAGGCTAACATATTATCCTAGGTATCTTGTCTGCTTTTAATTTTTTTTAGATTTATTTATTGAATATTTAAATCGAATTTATGAGAAAAAACAAACTTTTTGATATCCAAAAGTTTGAACCTAAAAGGATTTGCATTATGCTTTCTGGATTTAAAACCCAATTTAGCATAACAATCATCTTTTGATTTGTTCAAATTTCACTTACGTTTGAAAACAGTTTTCTTTTCCGTACGAGAAGCCATGTTTTCTATGTAATTGATAAAACGTAATCATATCAAAACAAAAAACTAAAAATTTGACACCACGCAATTGGTTAAGGAATTGGTGATTAGTCCAAAGCAAAATATCCGTACATTTTTTTATGAGTGCCCTGGTCATTTGATTGATATATTCCAGGCTAATCTTGACAAGCTTGGTCTCCACTAAAATCGAAAATTAAAATTAACAGGACTATTCTCGAATTTTTTCGTACTACTTCAAACAAAGTAAATTTCAATTCAGAGAAATTATTCCGTAATCTTGACGTCTTGTCTGCCACAGAATTTGTTATGGTTGTTTGTGAATTTTAGTTTGGGTGGAATTCCAAGCAGTAGAATTTTAAAACTTTTAAGAGTTAGATTTGCCTTCCACTTTGGACAGTTGGAGATATTTCATGTTCAACTTTCATTACCTCTTCTTTGTAAACAGGAAAGAATGTGGAGGGTGTTTTTCAAATGTTATGCTTGAGTTGTGATTTCGTGTTGTGACCTTTTCATGTAGTGGAGTGTCAGCAAAATACCTTTTTGACCAATACCCTGTGCTGTGGTTCAGATATCCTGCAGTACTATCTGTCGATAAAAAACAATGTACAGGATATCGAGCTGCATCCGTCTCGTCTTGTTTCGATGAAAAGATTATGAAAAGGTTCACTTGCACCTTGCAGCCATCAATCATTACATTCACAATATGTGTTTACATAAATCTAAATAGAAACGTTTAAATGCCGTGAGATCTAAACTATAGAGGCAAAGAGAAAGAATTATCCAATAAAAACCATTTCAGCTTATTAGTTTCATTTTTCCTTTATGTATTTTAGACTAACTATAAATCTAATGTTAACAACTACTCTTTGTTTTAAGAACATTTTATAGTGTTTTCATAAATCTGGCTTTGAAAACTGAACAGTCTCAAAGGTTGTTGCATCCTTTGCCAACAGAGAACATAGCTAATGATTAAAACTCAACCTTGCATAAAAAATAGGAGGCTCAACAATGGCCATAATGTGCCCTTTAATAAATATATCTTAGCTTTGCTGTTTCATAAAGTATGAAAAGGTGCTTTTCTTGTCTTTATACTCCTAATTAAAACTCCATTGTTGGAGTTACTAATCCAAATTTTGCTTCTCTTTCTAGTTTTACTAACACAGTGCTATCTATTCAAAGTTAACTTTTAATTAAATCACTCTCTAATTAATTGCAGATTTTAATTTCTCAAAAAAAAAGTTATTACATGATAAATACATAAAATGATCAAATTTACTCTGTCGACTTAATAATAAACTCGTTTTTGACAAACTAGTCTGTAATGCCTCATTGCTTGTCGAACTGAAATAGAGCAAAGAGAGAGAAAAACTCACGAAAAACGAAAGCAAAAATGGCCAGGAGAATCCTGATGTATGCAGAATATACTAAATAAAGAACTCGAAAAGATTTCGACCTTCCTCGATGAGTCTGAATTAGTCATAAATTTAAAGAAGGGGAAAACAGAAGTGATGTTATTTGGGACAGCTAAGGGAATTTCGAAAAAGGAGAAACCGCTAGAGATCGTATTTAAAAACGTTTCCATCAACGGAACAACAATGTACAATTACCTTGAAAATACCCTTTGAAAAGAAATTACGAAAAGCTAGTGGGCGATTACGACTACTCGCAAAAATCCGACCGCTTTTGACATCTGGCGCGTTCGAAAAGATTTTTAACTCTATGATCGTCCCAATTATAACATACTGCTGCACCGTGAAGATACGACTCACCGATACACAGAAGGCGAACCTAGCCTCAATTGACTATCGTGCATCTAAGGTGATACATGGCAAAAATTAATCAAAACGAGTGAAGTCAACGTATGGAAGAATGAAGAAGCACTCCTGCAGCACTGTCCGTAAATGTATTACTGGAAATGTGTGTAGCCCCTTCAGCAACTACTTTCAAGTTAACAAGCACGTTCGAGTTACAAAAAATAATAACTTTTTAATAAAACTTCCTAAGATAAAACTTGAAATAGGTCGTCAATCGTTCTATTACCAAGGCTGTCGACTTTTCAATGATCTTCCGTTAGAAGTACGTAAAGAGGAAGATCATAAAAATTTTACTACGAAATTAAACATGATTTTTAAATAAAATGATTTCAAACAGCATCTTTGAATTTTTAGGTTTTTAGATTTTAGTGATTAGCTCCTCTAAATTTTCGCTATTCAATTTAGGCTCATTTTTCAGCATTTTCAGTGTCATACCTTGTGTTAATAGTCTTAGATCAGCCCTGAAGTAGTTTTTTAGCTTCCTATCCTCATTATGTTTTTACTTTTTACTTTTTGTTTACTAATGTGTCAAAACAAGACCACATTGATAGCAGTTTTTGCAGTTTATGTAAAATACTGATGTGTTTACATATATATTTTGCATCGATGTATTTTATCCTGTATAAACATTTATTTAATAATAATAATAACAGTAATAATAATAATATTAATAATAATAATAATAATAATAATAATAATAATAATAAAGAAACAACAAGTAAGATATGAGACCATTTCAAACTTAAAACATGAAAAATATGGGAATCAAGGCCTACAACATCCGTATGCAAGGCTAAACTGTTTTAAAATTCATCAAGGTACTCCTTGTGTATGTTGGCTTTCACCCACGGACAACAATTTTCAGTTTTTATACATTGCAACGTCCTTGATTTAGATCCACAGACATCCCGAAAAAGATATGGTGCAGTAAATGGGTGACTTCAGACACTTTACTTTTTAATATTATAGAGAGAAATTCACACTCCTAAAGAAACAATGATCTGTCCAAGTCCTAATGTCAACCTTTAAAATTTCCGATCACAAATTATACTTAAAAAGAAACACTACTGCATCAGGTTTGCAGATACCAAGACAGGCTCATATCTATTGACACGTACAACCCTCTACAACTCATGTGATGGAAAGTTTCTCTACAGAAACCTAGTGCCTTTACACACTCAATGTGTCAAAGTACTGAAAAGGGATCCGTTACAAATTGATTTAGACAAAATCACAGTAGACGAACTCAGGTATACATACATAAAACATTATTTTACCCCATACAAATATTGTAAAGAGGAATATTTACTGAAAAAAATAAATTTATGTATATTTTAGAAATAATGGCTAATTTTAACTGTTAGGAACTGTTTCGTCATCACAATCACACGATCATCGCGATCACAATCAAGTGAAAAAACAATGAATAAACTAATTATGTTTTTGCTAAGAAAGGTTAGTTGTAATATTTTTTAATAAGTTATGTATTTATTTAATATTGTAATTGACAACGGAACATTAATAGTGAGATAAGATTCATAAAAGCTTTTTCCTAAATATGAAAGATTTGCATACCTTTTCTTAAGCAACTTCTATTGCAGTCACACACACACACACACACACACACACATATATATATATATATATATATATATATAACTAAATGTAAATAATTTATTATTGTTATAAAGGAAAATAATGTGTCTGCTTGTTCTCCACCAAAGTGGTATACAGTAAACTCTAATTTTTCTGAAACTATTTAAGAGTAAGACTCGCTACATTTTCGAACAGTAGACAAATCCTCTAACAATGCTAACTGCTAAACAGTATTAAATATTTATTTAAAGTGGAATTATCGTCATCTATTAAACGTAAGACACAATTTCTTGAATACTAGTATTGCTAAAAAATTAAGCTTTGAGCGAATCATAAAACGTACTCGTTGTTTAATTCACCATCACTTTTTAGAAACTGCTGTTGGAGGCATTGATACTTTAACGATAAATAAAAATATCTCAAACACCAGAATAATAAAAATAATAATTAATATTACTAACCTTCGGCCAACCAAGAAAGACATTCCAATATTTTGGTATATAAATGTCTTTTATAACCTAAACCAAAAATGGTTTAACAGAACAATGCAGCAGATTTTTCATTAAAGATATCTTTTTGCTTGCTATAGATAGCTAGTGACGTAAAGACAAAGGCATTTTTATTTCTAGTATCTTTTCTATTACCTTTGTAACTGTTCAACAGGAGGAAATTTTCTTTTTCTGTTTATCAGTGTTCTCGAAACAAAACAAATCTCGATAGTTAATGTGAAAGGATGTCCATTCTTCGGATTGTATGATTTACCACTGAGATAACCGTATAGCTTTCAGAGTAAATATCCGAAAGATATTAGATGTTTTCAGAAGTTCCTTAAAGGCAATTGATTCTTTACAATATTATGAATGCCTTCATTCAATGCATAAATATATCTTGAAGAGCCTTTATTTTCATTGTTTGAATCCTACTAGTTTCACTTGTAAGGTCAGTAATAAAACTAAACACCGCGGTAACTCAAAACCCTATATAAAAATAATAAAGGCATTATTATGTGTCTAAATAATTTATTTTTATAAAAAATATCCTAAATATATTAACAAATATGTTTTCCCTACAAATAAATACTTTAATTAATACATATATAATTATAACTATCTTCCTCTTCTTTTCCTTCGGTCTTCTTCCAACGTCAAGTTGGGTCGGCAGCTCGGCATTTCTTCTTCCACACGCTCCTATTGCTTGCAGCGCCAACTATTTTCATATCAATCTGCACTCTGTTTTTCCATCTCAACTTCTGGCGCCCTGTACTTCTTTTTCCAACTACCTGCTGATGTTACACTTGCTTGACAATACTTTCCTCCTCTCTCTTCATTTGGTACCCAAACCAGCGGAGTCTAGCCTCTTTAGCCTTTCTCCCCACTTCGACTACTTTGGCACGCCTTCTCAAATCTGCACTTGTTCTGTGCTCCCACAGATATATAATTATAACTATCAATGATATTAATTAATAATAAATGATAATTAATAATACTTTATTCATGTATTTGTTTCCACTCCAAATGAAAAGAGAAATCTGCATTTAACTACTAGGTCTGTATGTTTTTGCTAGCCATTTCATGTTTCAAATTGAAATTTTGGAATTTTTTTTGTTAGAGTTAATTATAAATTTCTACCTAATTTGCAAGCAGCTTCTTGCATTTCAAAAGACAATACAAGACAAAGGTTTGTTTATTAGACTACAATAGCATGTCACCATCTACAAATGAAATATCATGGTGGGCGTCTTTCACGTCCTGTGCCAATGGGCAGCTAAGAAGAACAAGTGTTTCAGTCTAAACCTCTATCCCACACCTGAACTGGTGCTTCTTCCAAGGTATTCTAGACCATTTCCTGGTTTCAAGCACCAGATTATGAGAGGAAGTTCTCAAACGAGTAAATTTTATTTTCAAAGGGTCAGCGATGTTTATTTGACTGTCGTTTATACCTGGTTACAGTTAGGTGAGAGTTTATACTCTCTGTATATAACAAATTTAGTTCCAATTTTTGTATGAATCTAACCGCTTATTTCATCTATGGTTTTAAAAAAATTCTCTATAACTTTCTGAAAATATTTATATCCCAAAGTGTTGGTTCGTTTACACAAGTTCCAGACATACATGAAGGGGTCATCCTTTCTATCCTTACATTGGTCGATGAGCTATAGGATCAGATTTTGGAGGACGCGTTGTATATGGTTATTATCCCTGGATATACAGGCTTCTCCTAGGGAGATAAGGTGTGCTGTGGATCTGCGAACCCCGAGAAAGGCCTTTACGCTCGTCATATACGTACTCTCTAGCATGCTGTATGTATTCATCCACTGGGATTTCCTGCTATACAGCAGATTGGGTAGGAATGCCGAGTCAAGATCTTCCTTCTTTACCCACACAGGGTAATCAATATTTTTCAAAACAAAAGCCACAAACTTCCACAAGGGGCCCTATCAACCTTTACAATGTTTTACCTCGCAGATCTGCACTTTAATTCCTCTCACATCGATTGGTAGCCTGTCCTCTCTTCTATTAACAATCATGAACTGTGTCTTTGGGAGTTAATTGCCATCCCGTGCTGCTTGCAAGAGTTCAAAAGGATCGACAGTTTTTCTACCACTTTTTTACGTGTGGTGGCTGGTAAAATTGTACTGTCCATTAATAACAATAAGTACGGCCAGCCCAAGTATCCACCCTCTTCACATCAGGTTGATAACCTGATGTTTAGCGTTTTACAGGAAGGAAGCGTTCAGTAACTTTCATGGAAATCAGAGATGCTAGGTACTACTTTATAGTATATAGATATAGTTTCTAAAATACATGTATATATAGCTGTTGATAGTCATGCATATAATTGGTACTGTTATAATTTTATAACTAGACTATCACGCTGCTATTTCAGGCTATATGATGCACAGTCCTTCTGCAAAATCGGCGGTGATTTTCTCTAGTAGCTTTAATACGTTTAATGCAGTTTTGAAATGTTATAAAATGTGAAATTCATTTCTGTTCGATTTCATGACCTTGTTGTAAACCACCAAGTCAATGTTACGAGTGGAAACGATTTCACTTGTTCTGAATGAGTTATGTTATGGAAATTAGCACAAAATAGTTTATTTGTTTTTNTTTCTAAAATACATGTATATATAGCTGTTGATAGTCATGCATATAATTGGTACTGTTATAATTTTATAACTAGACTATCACGCTGCTATTTCAGGCTATATGATGCACAGTCCTTCTGCAAAATCGGCGGTGATTTTCTCTAGTAGCTTTAATACGTTTCAAAGAACTATCCTTTTTGTCGATATGCAGTTTTGAAATGTTATAAAATGTGAAATTCATTTCTGTTCGATTTCATGACCTTGTTGTAAACCACCAAGTCAATGTTACGAGTGGAAACGATTTCACTTGTTCTGAATGAGTTATGTTATGGAAATTAGCACAAAATAGTTTATTTGTTTTTATGGATCCTGTTCTCCGAGTGTCTTCAGTTTTTAGTATGATGTATGAATTTTGTAATTTTCAAAATGTTTCTAGAATTTCAGAGTCATTCAATAAGTTTTGGTAATATATTTCTGTAGCTCGCTTGATTTCATTAATATACTTATTTCCTAAATTGTATAGGAATTTTATAACATTTGGTGTTTTTTTAGGCTGAAGTACCTTCATACAACAATCTGTCATGGCCGTTCATCAAATTAATTATTTCGTTTGTTAACCATTGAGATTCGTCTTGTGCCTCAATTCTCAAAAATGGGGACGTTTTTATCAAAACGGTATTCAGAATTGTAAAAGAATATTCGTTTAATTTTTGTTTGTGTCTTCTTAGAACCATTGCCAGTCAATGTTTAAGGTATTATCACCTCTTCGATTGAACTTCTAGTTGGTTTAATAACGACAAATAATAATTATTTTATTTTATGCGATACGCCTGAAGAATGCAATCATAATTTATTAATGAGGAACTGTGAAACTACATTAACTTGTTGAGAAAGTACATCGCTGGTTTGCCACAACAAGATTGCATACCTTTTGTACATTTCCTATCATTCGAGTCAAATTTTTTATATGGTTTAGAAACATATAAAAACTGACGATCAAATTAAGATGATTAATTAATCAACTCTTGTTATGACTAAAGTTGAAGTTGCTAATAAAATAAGTTAGTATTTTCCCTGTAGCAATAGCATCAAGTTGCATCTTTGAAAAAGAGAATTAAGGTTTGGTGGTGGATACCTTTAACTCTCAGGATTATGGTAAAAACAGGCACCAATGAAATAATATTATTTTTTAAAAAAGCTCAAGTCCACAAGAATTAATTAACAGAGTGATATGAATACAACATTCATACATGCAAACATACATACATACATACATACATACATACATACATAAATGCTTCTTTTGAGACTATCCACCACTGACATATAGCTTTTAACTCGGTTAAAACGTTTAAACACAACTTTACAATTTATTTTGAGGGCAAATAAATATTTAAGAACTAAAATTAAATATTTATAAATTGTTTATTATACCAAAGTTATTTGTTTATTCTTTGGCTAGCTTGTAAATGTAGTTATTTCCTTAGACTGTTACTTAACGAGAATAGAGTTTTACATGTCGGACAGAAGATAGCAGTCGGTTGAATGGGTAACTAACTGGCTTGATCTTGACATATTTATTATATCTTAAAGAACATTGGCTTGAGGTTATTGCTGTTGCAAAGTATACATATAGTTTTTAATTTCTCTTTCCTTAAATGCGACTTTATTTCGTTTAAATTCCTGTCTTTCTTCAATCCAAAGCCAATTCAGTTTTAGGCATCTTTAATGAAGGGATATCTATCTAAAACAAAAGTTTTCCGTTTCCATCTGTAATGGCTGTAGTTTGTTAACTTGTAAATTCATTATGGGCCGGTAGACATAGAAGTTATATTAATTTTTTGATAATAATATGCATTCTGTGAGTTGTATTCACAGTTTAAACGTTGTTACGTTTTTTAGTTTCGTTAGGGCCAACCATTTTTCATAGCAGCTTAATATTTTTTGTAAGAAAATTGACCAGTTTATGTGTTTTTCCAACTAGAGGCCAAGTAGACATGTGTTACTTTTCAGGTCAAGAAACCCTTCACTCATCCATGAAGAACTTAGTACGTTACTCAAATGGTGTTGATCATACAGTTGTTTGGACGAAAAGATAAGACATTCTGACTTGTAGCCTTGATAGCCAGAGACTTTCCACTGGACCAGATTTCCAATCTTGCAAGAGTATCATTCAATTTTTCTACAGCGTTTTGACAGTTGCATATTCGGCATGATTTATTGTTTCTAGTGTCAGCTGCATATTAAACCGCTTAAGATAGAAGGCACTCTTTTAAAACCAAGTTTTAATGAAGAGGGCCAAAAACGAAACCCTCTGCAATGCCAAAATAAATTTCTTTAACTTCGGGTTTTTTAGAGTAATGTTTTACTGTCTGCAGTCACCAACGTGTTCTAAAACCCAATAGAGAAATTCTTTTGAGAAGCAGTACTTGTGAAAAAGGTTTGTATATTGTGTTTTGCTTTGGAGAAATCGCCGAGCAATATCATCAATTCGCTCTTTGCAGGACTCCAGTGATGGTAGTGCTTACTGCACTTGTAAATTATGCTCTGTTAAGATTCATTTCATTATTACTATTATTATTAATTGCTCTTTTGATATTATCTCTCAGATTTAATAAGACTGATCCAGTCAAATGACCTTGCCTGAAACAAGTAGCCGTTGTCTTGTAGAGTTTTCATCTGAATTTGATGAGCTAATTGCGAGCATTTCTTTTTAATATATTTGAAGAAAACAACAGCCCGATTAAGAGACTTAGTGGTTAGTGCTGCTAGTTTGTTTATTATAACAATCCTTGAAACTTGACAGAATAGAACATTTGTTGTTCTTAATAAAGACATTAACGATTTGTGTTAGGAGAAAGCAGATACTTTTATCTAGCCTCTTTACAAATTTGATTGGGATCTCACCAGGACCAGTCGGTATGCCATTATGTATGGTGCATTTGTGTTTAGATACTTTGGTCGTTGCTACAATGGAAGTGAAAACAATTGGAAACATCACTCTTCCGAATTTTTGGCACACTATCGATAAAGTGGCTAGTTAGGTTCGCTGAGGTAGCTTCCTTTGTGAGTAAGGTACTGGCAATTATTTTTTAATATTCGCTCAGTTGAAGACGGTTCACATTGCTTGTGGATGAAGAATATCATTATTAAGATCATTATTAAGAATATCTATCATTTCCCAGACTTCTTTCGGGTTGTGTATGGAAAATAGCTTTCGATAGAGGGATGGCATGGCAAGAGTTTGAAATTTATGACTTGCAGAATAGAATTTGTCTCACGAATCTTGTAACTTTTGGATTACAGGTTAGTGCATCCTGAATTCAGGGAACCTTTTTACATTTATTTTCCTGACTGAGGCTTGTTTGCATTTATGCCGATTAGAAGATCATTAAATATGCTCAAATTTTTATAAAAATCAAAATCAGTGTAGTCTAAAAGGGAGGAATTTTAGGTTGTCGACTGATGCCTCCTGAATAAAGGATTCTCATTCCAAATCAGATTATGTCGCGACTCGTATTTGGAAGGTCGTATTTTAAAAATCCAATATGTTTTAATATATTCAATAGTATCTTAGAATTTCTTAAGTAAATTTTTAAACGGAAGGAGCTTTTTTGACCAATAAACAGCTCCTTTCAAGACCCGACCCTTTTATCGGGATAATACTGACCATAACTCTTCCAAATCGGACATTCTATTTTTTTTCTATGTTTAAATTTTATATGTCCTTTATACAGAAACCAATTCCTCTGCCTCTCTCATCTCAGCAGCGCCATTCTATAAGAGCTCGTACCCTGGTATTTGTACTTCGTCAAAGAGTGCTTTATTTTGCCGCAGTCAGATTTGTGAGATATCAAATGAATATTTAACCAACGTTACACGGAATTCATTAAATATGGAGATGAGAAATTGAGAGTTGAAATGTAAGACAAGATGTAAGAGTTGGTTTTTCTACTAATCTGTATCTCTGCCTACCGCAAAATACACACTAACTTGAGATTGCTTCTTGTACAGTTCTCAATCTTGGACAAGACTCTTCAGGGAAGTTGTACTTAGTTTTGTCCATGCTTTGATGTTATCTATCACTATCTTATACTGCCAACCTGCATTTCTTTTCCCATTAGTCATATCCTCTAAACAGATCTTGCTGACTCCGGGNTGTAGTTTTAATTTGTCTTTCACTATTAAAAGTAACCTTTGAAACATGAAAAAGAGTTTATTTTTAGCCCTTCTAGACACCCTGATTTTCAAAAATTTTCTGGCCCGTCGGCTCCAACCATGCTGGGGCCTCCTTAGATAGTAACTCGTATGGCCCCTCCACTTTTCAAATCGTTGCGTGGGCCCTGATTAAATATGGAGATGAGAAATTGAGAGTTGAAATGTAAGACAAGATGTAAGAGTTGGTTTTTCTACTAATCTGTATCTCTGCCTACCGCAAAATACACACTAACTTGAGATTGCTTCTTGTACAGTTCTCAATCTTGGACAAGACTCTTCAGGGAAGTTGTATTTAGTTTTGTCCATGCTTTGATGTTATCTATCACTATCTTATACTGCCAACCTGCATTTCTTTTCCCATTAGTCATATCCTCTAAACAGATCTTGCTGACTCCGGGATCCATTTATTTGGTTGTGCCAAACATTTTCTTTTTTTTAGTTTTGGCTATAAAAGTGATTAGTATTAAATGAGTTATTTTTCTTAGATCTTGGATTCAGCAAATATAAACCCATTGGAAAACCTTGTGTTTAAGTTACTTGATTTTTCATTATATGGGACTGGATTTAAAGTAAGAGCAATTTTTTCATTTAAAAAGAAGTCCATTCGAGCTAAGTGCTATCTTCACAGCTAACAGTCTCTTATTTTTTGAAGAAAGTTTGTGTTGTAAATTAGTAAATTCAGAAACTTGCTTTACTGGTTTGCCGTTTATTGAAATGTTAAGGCCTGAATTAGGTTTGTTTTTGTCACTATTTTGTTTTTGATTTGTTGATAGAGAGTTCAGATTCTGTGCATTCTTGGCAAGAATTTGTACAAAGGATTGTAAGTTGCAACAAGATGCATTTATTCCAGAAATATCAAATGCGTAGCTGAGGTTAGAAAGGGTGTGTCGGCCACTTGAGAAACCAGACTGACATTAACCTTCACTTTTAGAAAGTATTGCAACGATCAAAATACAGAGGAGCACAGATGAATGTACATCTTCTTTTTCCCTCCCTTTATCAGGCTGAAAGGCCTTGAGATTCAAGTATCAGTCTTAAAGAAGTTTTTAAAGTACCGGTGTTTTTAGTAGATTGTTTAATCTATTATTAATTCTTTTGCTTTAAGCAGTTTCCTTAGTCAGGAAAATTTTACGCTGTCAAAGGCTTTGGTTATATCAAAAATGCATATATATACACTGGTTTGTTGAGTTCAATGGATTTATCTATTATTTGTTTGAGGGTAAAAAATTATTTTAACGTTTCTCTGTCAGGTCGGTAAGCAACTTGAGTGTCGAAAAAGGATGAATGCAAGTCATTTTATTCTTTTTGCAATGATAGTAATAAATAGCTTATATATGTGACTTATCAAACATTATTATTATCAAACATATTTTTACAGGTTAACTTTTTCAGAAAATACATTCTGCTATCAATAAAGGACCTGTCTAAAAGAAAAGGATAAAAATATAAATCAAAATCCTAGTGAGATAAGTAGTCTAAAATTTATAGTTCTTTACAACACGTTTAAATATAATAAAAGATTGTTCATTTCGCATATGTTCGGGTAATGAATTGAAAACTAATGCTCCCTGCGTATTGAAGGATCGTCTTCCTGCTTCGTTTTTCGATTTCGGTATAATAAGTCTATTTCCATTTCCACGTGTGGAGATATTATGCTGGAAAATATCGAATTTGATTACATCATTTTTCTTCAGCTGATGTATGTGTTTGAAGACTTCAACTGCTGATCTTTGTTTGATCTTGTTTGTGATTGTATTTTGAAGCCTGGTCTTTATAGTTTTATATGCTTTGGTTTCAAGGTTTGTGAATTTTTGGTTAACACCGGCAAGTCCGAGGTAAACAGGAGAACAATATAACATCATAGGTGCAATCATTGAGTTGTAAATTATGTTTGCCGTTGCAGAAGTGATGTTTACCCTGACTCTTTTCAACATGTTTATTCGTTGTAATAATTTTTTTGAGACTTTGCTCAGTTGTTCTGAAAAGCTCATATGTTGGTCAAAAGTGACTCCGAGGTATTCGTACTGATTTACACTGTTGATATTCTCACCGTTTATACTGACTTCTGTCGATGGTTGGGTCCGAAGTTTTTGTGCGGTCCCAAACAGCACTGTCTCCGTCTTTCCAGGTTTTAAATTCACAATCAAATCATTTTTCTTAAACCAAAAGAAGAGTGACTCTCCATCGCGAGATAGTGTTTCTGTTACACTTTTGCTGCTTGGACTCGAGTATAAAAGCACTGTATCATCAGCGTACATCAGCATTGTGCATTTCTCAAGGCATTGATGTGCATCGTTTATTAGGAGAATAAACAAGAGTGGACCCAGGATTGATCCTTGGGGCACTCCTGTGTTAATTGGTTTTAGTTTGGAGGTAGTGTTTTCGAAGTTGACATACTGCTTTCTGTTAAAGAGGTAATCTGAAAACCAAGTTAGCTCGATATCAGTTATGCCGTAGGATGGAAGTTTGCTGAGTAAGCAAGCGTGGCTGACTGTGTCAAAGGCTTTTCGTAAATCGACAAACATGGCTCCGGTACAGTTTTTTTGGTTCATGTTTTTTCGGATATAATCGTGGACATATATAACTGCATCCTGAGTGCATTTACTTTTTCGAAAGCCATATTGGTGCTTGAAAAGTCTATTTTGAGATTCAAGGTAGGTTGTTAGTTGTTCACACACGACCTTTTCTACTATTTTGGATATGCTGTTCAGTACAGATATTGGTCGGTAGTTATCGAAAAACGTACTTTCTCCTGATTTAAAAATCGGCGTAACCTTTGCTATTTTTTCTAAAGTAGGGAAAACTCCGAGCTGAAGACTTAGGTTTACGAGATGGCATAAGGGTATGGACAGTTCTTTTGCAGCATCACGTAACATTCGAGGTGGGATCTGGTCTGGACCACTTGCCTTGGAAATTTTTAGGTTCATTAGCATTGTCTCAACTTTAGGAGGAGTCACGGTTTTGAACTTGAATTTTCCCCCTAGGAGAGGACTTTTCCTAAGGTTTTCGTTCTCAAACGGTTTCCATATGCGGTTTTCAAGAGAGAGAACACGTTGTTGGAGGCTAGATCCTATTGTCGAGAAGAAGGTACAGAATGAGTCGGCAATAAGAGACTTCTCGCTTACTATCTTTTCATCGACTTTCATCGTTTTGGGCATTTCCAAACATTTCCTTTCAGTTGGGAAGATCTTTTTGATACAACGCCAAAAGTCGCTTGGTTTGTGTTCATTTTCAGCAAGAATGTTTTGACAATAGTTAGATTTTCCTTGACGGATGCTTTGTGTCACTCTGTTACGAAGTTTGCGGTACTGACTCCAGTCTGCGTCATCATTTGTATGTCTTGCTCTTTTTAGGTAATAGTCTCTTTCGTGCATTTGGTTTTTAATTTTTGATGTAAGCCAAGGGGCGGGTTTTCCTCTTACTATTTTCTCTTTCTGTGGTGCGTGTTTATTTATAATTTTTATGAGAGTATCTTTGAATATCTTCCATTTGCAGTTAAAGTCGCTATTTGATAGTATTTCTCTCCAATTTACAGAATTAATGTCATTTTTGTATACATCTGGTTGGTAGTTGGTATAGATCCTTGATATTGTTTTACGGGGTTGAAACTTTTGAGAGTGCATTTTCCTGTTGATACCAATAATGTCATGATCGCTAATTGCAGATGGTACTACGATTGTTTCAGCAATTTTTCTCTTATTGTTTGAGTAAAAAACATCGATTAGAGTTTTTGAATGGCGTGTAATCCTTGTTGGTTGCTTGATTAATTGTTTTAGCGCATTGGCTTTGAAAATACTTTTAATTTCTTTGTGGTTGTTTGCTGTTGAGTAATCACAGTTTAAGTCCCCAGCTAATACCATTTCTTTGTTTTCGAGTGTTGCAGATTCAATCATTTTTTCTAACTTTGGGACGAAGTCACGGTCGATATGACTCGAGCTGTCAGGGGGGCGGTATATGAAGGAGATTAGTATAGAGTTCGTGTTTTTGACTATAAGTTCGATCCAAATCGCTTCAATTCCTTTGATTTCCAAGTCTTTTCTACGTTCATAGTTTATATCAGTTCTCAGGTAACAGATGACACCACCATGGCTACCAGTTTTTCTGTCTAGTCTTTCGATACGATACCCGTCTACAGATATCTCTGCCTCCGTAACAGAGCTGTTAAGATGACTTTCTGTGAAACCAAAACATTGAATATTCTTGTCTTGTAAAAGAATTCTCACCGAGTCAATTTTCTTATATATTCCATTTATGTTTTGATGTAATATTTTAAATCCGCGTTTATGAGAAAACAAATTCAGAGTTGGCCCAGGTTGCGACTCTATATCACCAGCTAGAAGTAGCAACAAGACCAAAATATTTTTCGGTGTGTGTCTTGTCGATTTTAGAAAGTTTTTACTATTTAGCCATAAGCTTGAACATAAATGAGTTTCATAGCCAGTGAAATATATCTCCTTTACGTTGAAGGTAATACTTATTCCATCAGGTGTAATAAAACTTGCTTTCTTTACGTGAAAAATCGAAATACTTACAAGAGCGAACAAAAACACATCCACAATCCTTGCCACCATCATGTAATCAAAGCAGAGCACTTAGAAAACTTGACAAGCTTATTGTAATTGTATTGTATTCCTGACTGTTGTTTCTCTTTGGAGACAACTACTGAAATCGAAACTAGACCAAGGTCTTTAGATCGATCAGGTCCATGAATAATAGTTGCAATAAACCTTGGATTTAGGCTGACAAAGTCCAATATCTTATGAGTTTGTAAAGAGAAACCTGGCATAGAAACATCAGTATCAATAAGGTCAATATGTTCCCCGGAAAATATAGAAAATCAAACATCATAAAAGTATGGACAAACCATTGACTTAGCAGAATTAAAAACACTTCTTTAAATTTTCCAAAAATCTCAACTTCCTCGTCTTTGTAAAGAAATAGATTCAGAAACTCGTTCAGATACCGAGATATGGCATCAGAAATAATCCATCACACGAATTGATAATCCGCCTGAAAAAAACCGGAGATTCATCAGTTTTCTTTCGTTGAAGCCGAAAGTAGAAATTATTGTGATGAGTAATGGGAGAAGTACAACGACCATGGAACCATAGAGAAGAATGATGTCTTACTTTGTAATAAAGACTGGGTACAAATATTTCAATCCCAACGTAAACTCATTCCATTAATTCAGTTAGAGCATCAGAAGTTGGCAAACTCCTAGTTGGTCTGGCAAAAATTTAAAATTTTTTACGATGATATGGCTTGTCAATAAGATTTGAAGCAATTCCCTCAATCTGTTTAGTGACAAACAGCATAATCAGAAGATACAAGATATTATAAAGATGAAACTGTGCAATCCTTGGAAACAGAATTTTAAAGAGATCTAAAAGAGAAGGCTCTCCGCAGTTTGAACGTAGTTATCTTGTGGGAAAATCAACAACGTATAGTAGATCATGAACAAGAGCAAAGTTGTAATTTCTTTAGGTTTGCGCATTGAAATTACCAAAGACAGGTATGTTAACAGTATGGTGCTTGTCTAGAGCCTTATGAATGGAGTCTGATACTGTCTCGATGACTGAGCAAGAATCAGAAGAGGGTGATCGATACAAGAAAAATCGATTAATAGTGGGCTGACGAAGAGACAATCTGAAGCACATGAAACGATCACCTTTACTTTTAAGTTCTTATACCCTAATAGCTGGAAGATTCTGTAAAGAATAGATGAATAGCTACCCACATGAAAATCAATCTTACTCGCACTTTCATTGAAATCTCTCTCACAAAGCCTTTGTCTCTATCAAGTACCCCCATCTTTAGTTTAATTGCAAAATAGGTGACCAAGGGCAACATTTCCTCCCCATCCATGGTGTCCATGTCTGGTCTCCATTTAATAGCATAAATAAAGGAATCGAGGCTGAGATTGCAGCAGAAGTCGCAGGAAAGCATTTTGATTGCATGTTTACTATCCAAAATCGGATGTGGTAGGTAATTTTCGAACTCAAAATTGAGGACATGAATGGTTATAGAAGATATTTGGTTGAAGCTTCTGACTAACGGAAAGAAAGTAAGCTAGAGACCTTTTGAAGAAATGGACAACAGTTTAAGCCCCCAGGACCTGGTATCAGTTCTGAGCAGCCTGAAAAATGAACTGTTTTCTGTTCAGAGTTTTGCTTCAGATTTATGTAGTCAGTCATTCACAGATTTTATCGATCACAATATTTCATGCTTAGGAAAACTTATTGGGTCATATTCACGGAGTTTTTCTAAAGTTGGTGTCACGTCGAGGTCAGACTTTGATGCAACTGTGTCAAATTTTTATAGAGACTACACGGTTTCAGAGGCTTTTGATGCACTCGTTGATGCAGAAGAAGCATACACAGGTTTTCTTTCGGACATAGAAACACGTTACCAAAATCTGCCGCCAGAAAATATTGACTTAAGTACCACTGGAAGTATAGGTGGTATTACCATTCTTGATGCAAGAAGTGAGAAGTAAGTTAAATTTGTAATTTTTAGTGTTGGCAATTTCCGTTACCACTAGTTACTAGTAGCGCCATGGTAAGGGTTAGGGTTAGTTATTTTTAAGCCAGCAGGGTTACTATTGATTATCCAAAGTTTTTCAAAAACTGATAAAAAGAAAAGAGACAACAAATAATTTCAAAATTCTTGATTTTATGGATACAGGGTAACTATTGATGTAGGATATTTATCATGTCATAAGTTGTAAGCTGTTTCTGAGCTACGTTTCGAGGGATACATCTCCCATCATCAGGCTGGCAATGGAAAAGTATCTTTCAAAGCGTAGTTCAGAAAAAACTTAAAACTCACAACATGATAAATATCCTACATCAATAACAAATAGCTAATAGGATAACCAACAATAGAAAAAGCAAAATGGTCATTACTCAGACAAACTTTGTGCCATTCTTTAACTTGCACTCTAGGGAAAAACACACCCACACAATAAGTGTTCTTAATCTGCACCAACCAATGTACTGCTTTCTTGAAGCTCAAATTACCAACATGCTGGCATATCTCAGGATAAGGCAGTATGGTCGTAACCCATTCTGAGTTGATAAGTTCTTTAACAGCATTGTCATGATACTTAAAAATCAGATTGTGCAACCCTGTAAGAAAAATAAGCTCCATCACTCCATGTTTCACAGCACTAGCACACTCACCAATGTAGCACTTGAATAATTGCTTATATTTGGTGCCATACTAAAGCATACGTTATAACTTGCATCTGAGAGGAACTGACACTTTCAAAATTGATGTCAGTTGTTGTATTGCCAAGGAAATCAAGGAGACTGATGTCATTGCCCTGTGTGGACTCAAGAGAACTGAAGATTTAGTTGTTGTTTGAGAATAGCACACATCTGTGTCAAATGGGAACACTCCATATTTCTGAAATAAATTCTGCTTGCATTTCCATTTTCCAATGTTTCTACCAGTTCTTTAAATGTGTTCTTTCAACACATTGCCATGGCAAAGTACCAAATTTCCTGCCCACTAATGTTGATTTCCATTTCATCAGGATTTGTCACCATGCTTAATTTACTGGGAAATAGTATACAACATCTAAGGGTTGACAGATATGAGTTGCATTTTGACAAATGGGTAAATGTTATTTCATTTTCATTACAAGCATTTACTGTACCACTGTATCATTGAAACATCAATTGATACATCAACCTGTCTTCACACATGTGTAAAGACAGGTTGTCACCAGTAACAACTTTCTTCCAGTGTTTTACAGTAGTTTTGAGGCAAGGCAAAACTACTATAAAACACCAATCCTCAAAAAAACCTGTCCAATAAACCACCAACTTTTATATTGGGCCACCTTTAGTCCATGCAGGGTATATGTGAACAAATTTGAAGACAGTTTAGGGTGGTAACACTTCTCCAAATGCATTTATACAAAATATGAATGAGGTTGCAGTTGGACTGTGATTTATTAACTTTGGATTTTGTCTTCCCAGGGTCATCAGTCAAGTTTGTTTCATCAAAGTTCCTGATATTTTCTGCAGGTACATCAGTAAGTTCCTTCTGAAGATGATTAAAGTAATGCCCCAATATTTCTTCAGAAACTTGAGCACATTTTCTCGTGATATATATGGTGAACCAGTTATCAACCCAGTGCCATTTCAGGAAAATGGAGGTCCAGTCACCACCTGAAAGGTTTTTTCTGAAGCTTGATCACTATATGCTCTTGTTTGGCTAGGTAAGCCTTGACAATGTTTTGCAGATCCAACTTGCATAGTGGGAAGCCTCACTTGCACCATTCTTGCATGAAACAATTCTTCCATTTTAGCATTGAATACTGTCTGGTAAGCCCTTTCATGGCATGATGCTTACCCAACTTGCTTTCCAATGTACAATGGGGTATTTTGTACTTTTTTGCAACAGCGCCTGGCTTAAACATTCTATTTCTGATCTCATAAAGCAAATTTTTAGTTATATCTGAATAATTTGCTTACTGCCTTCTCTCCTCTGCCTGATGATTGTTCATTTTGACTCAGATGGACAAAATGAATAAACATACACCTTAACCAATGTCACTAAGGGCTTCCAACTGTTAAGTCCTAACTGTTTTTTCAAATTTTGACACAATTCCTTTACTTTGATTAACACAACTTTGATAATATTATCAAAGGAAATTCATCTGTTACCAGAAAAATGCCCAACCAGCTACCGTACTGTACTAAGGTGTTAGTCTTTTCTTCAGTTGATTATGTGGGGCAGGATGCATACTTCATAATACCTATTTTCTCACCTAGTGCCCTAAGCTGGTAAAGAATGTTCAAATTGATTATTTTTTTCCATACACCATGGTTTGTGGGGGGAGGGGGTATCAATTGCCTGTCAATTTTTAGTATGACATGTGTTATTGATTTTTTGGGGGTGTTTCTTGTCAGTTTTGTTTTTTTAGCACATTAGATACCATTAATGCATCACCTTATAGTTATTTTTTTGTGTACTTACTTGTGACTGACCTATGTATTTCCATTTATCCATAAACATGAGTTAAAAACTTATATAACTTTCCTGTAGTAAACATAAAACACTAGTAGTCTGGCTTTGACTTTAGGCTTTAATCTTCATAAAACAGGATACACCTGTAAAGAAAAGAAAACACCGTTAAGGGAAAAGAAAAGATTAATACAATTGACATAATACTGAAAATAATACTGAAAATAACTATCATAACATTTTCCCTCATTATTTTGAAAAGTAGTATATATATAAAAAGATAATTTCAGTGCCATATTGAAAAGTTTATCACATTTGTTGTATCAGATTTTGAACTGGAATATATATTTTTATATGTCTCTAAACAGGAAGAGTTTTAGTATTCCTTGTCTGAGCGAGTGTGCCTAGGTGTGTCATTCAGTTCGGTATACGTTGGTAGCTCTGTCGGTTTCTTGGGTTCAGCAATAGGGGTGTTTATAACATCAGGGTCAACATTCCCAGCTCTATCCACATTTTCACTTCCATAGGAGGGTTTACCATTGAATGTTCCCCTCGGAGCTAGGTGTCTCACAGAAACTGTTGTCTCCCGACTGTCAGGCAGCCTGACATGAGCATGGATCAGATTAGCTGGCTCCAGAAGATCTACTTCTTCAACAAGAGGTTCATACTTGTTGGCTCTCACATTTTGTCGCATAAAGACTTTTTTTGGTGTCAGCCAAGTTGGTATGGAACAGCCACTCACTGATCTTTACTGGTGTAGGAACATTCTTTGTTGTGGAGTGGTATTCATTGCTATACACAAGAGTGTTCTGAGAGAGTGAAGAACATTAGGCAGCATAAGTTCCCAGGCAGATATAGGAAGACTGTGAGATTTTAGTGACAGGTTAACATTTTACCATAATATGCCATTGTAATATCTGGTCTGTCTGTTGCCCTTGGGGTTGTATGCAGTAAGGCCTGTTGCTATTCCCCGACTGTGAAGAAATTATCTCAGTACTGAAGACATGAGCACTGTTCCTCGGTCAGAGTGGATGTAGGCTGGCATTCCAAAGGTGGGGAAGAGAGATGTTAGACATTTAATGACAGTGTCTGTGTCAATGTTTTGACAGGAATAAGCCCATTGGAACTGGGAGAACTTATTGACTATCACCAGCAGATACCAGTTTTTGGTACTTGGGGCCAGGGGATCTTTAAAGTCTATATTGAGTCTTTCAAGTGGTTGAGTTGCCTTATATTCAGAAGTATCTGCCTCTACCACTAGTGGGACTCCTTTTTCTATCATTACAACCACAGCCAAAGAAATGTCAGATTTTAGAGTTTCAAGTGCTTTCTCAACATCTTTATCCAGTGGGAATGATGTGGCAGAAATGAGTGGGTGTACCTTTGAAGAGTAGCTTTGTATCCAGTGTGCATAATATGAAAAAAGTCTGAACACCCTTTCAAGCTCTTTTTTATTTGTGGCAGTGGCATTTCAAGTAATAGCTTGAGTCTTTGAGGGTCTGGTTTGATGCAGCCATGGGACACAGTGTAGCCCAGTAGATTTAGAGTTTCTGTGGAGTATTCACTTTTTGTTTCATTCAATTCTAGGTTGAGTTTCTTTTCCACTTCGAGGAATTTCTGCACATTGTGGCCTACTTGATTAATTCTGCATGTGGTGATCTTATCAAGATAGGCATATGTACCCTTTAATTTGTTTGCAGAGATGACCTCATTGATCATATGCTGGAATGCAGCAACACCATTGGTCACCCCAAAAGGGATGTGAGTAAATTGATACAGTCTCTTATCAGCTTCAAAGCCAGTGTACTGTCTTTCTTCTTCGTGAATGGGTACCAATTTATGGTTTGTGAATAATCAAGAACCATTGTCTTCTTCATGAGTGACCAAAACTTGTGGTCACCAGGGTGGTTCACTTGTCTCTATCACCTGTTCATCAAGACGTTTTCTCACTTCCTCACAGATAAATTTGCAATCTTCTTCTAAATACTTGCTTGATATGACTGCAACTGGATGGCAATCCAAAGTAAGATACTTGAACAAGTAGCACTGTTCGACTGCAGCAGGTACTAAAGCATTCAGTCAAAGAGGTGGTTTTGATCTGCTGAACACTATTTCTAAGCTGGAGTGTAGAGTAAGAAAACCCTGGCCTAGCAATACAGGGGCACACAATGATTTCATCACGAATAGCTTCACTTGATTATACTTGTTTCTGAGCAAGCTTATTGTGACATGGCATACTCCTTCAGTTTTTTAAGACAGAGAGCTGTCAGCCATTTTGACTTCCCTTTCGCATTGTAACTTGTAAGTGAAACCTTTTTGCTAAATGTAGGTCTATATGGCTGTCTGAGCTTCCAGTGTCCAGCACAACTACAGTTTTGTGATTGTTCACTTCACACTTTGCAAGGGCACACTTCAGACAGTCAAGACCTGTAGAATCAATGATGGGTGCTGGAGTGGATGAAGGACAGATGAAGTTTTGCTTGGTGTTGACCTGCACACCTTGGAGAAATGTCCCTTCTTTTGACAGTTGTGACAGGTGGCATATCTGGTGGGACATTTACTCCTTGGGCATCTGGGATTCCTGTAAAAGGAACACTTCATATTCCTTGCTGCCCCCACAGATTGACTACTATTAAAGCTTAAACTATGGTCAATAGAGGGTGGTACCATCATTTTGGTGTGGGCATTGATGGTTTGCTGCCAGCTGGATTTATTGTTAAAGGAGGTGTTTGATATGCTGTGCTCTGCTTCTGAGCACTTTCAAGTGCTCTTGCTTGGTCATATGCTATCTGCATTGTTAGTGTAGCATTTTCAAGCAGCCACTGGCAAATGTGGTTTGACTGTAGCCCATTGATGAAGGCATCACAGATATAGTCATTATGTTTTTGTTTTACATCTACAGCCTTGAAATTACTGTCCTTGCACACAGACTCCAGCACTTGCATCATGTAGCTGTCAAGACATTTTTTGAATTCCTGATGCCTAGTTGCAAGGAGATGATGAGCAAAAACCTCATTTTTTGGTTTGACATAAGAGGTAGTTAGATTGTTTATGGCTTCGTCATATGTAGCTGCTTCAGTGATTAGATCATACACCTCTGCTGAGATATAGTTTATTAGTGTTATGAGTTTGAGCGCATCTAGATCAGCCCCTGCTTCTGACTGTATAACCCCCAACAAAGTTCTTGAATGTTTTGTGAAGGTGAGCCCACCATTTAGAAACATCAGTGTTAGTGCAGTCAATGTGAAAAACTTGAGATTGCAGGAGACAATCCATTTTCTTTATGAAGATTAAATTGTAGTAAACATAAAACACAAGTAGTCTGGCCTTGACTTTAGGCTTTAATCTTCATAAAACATGATACACCTATAAAGAATAGAAAATGCCCTTAAGAAAAAAGAAAAGATTGATACAATTGTTGTAATACTGAAAATAACTACCATAACATTTCCAAAACGTATATTATGTATGAGTGTTGTTTTCTTTCAGGTTATCCCAACTAAAAGACTACCTCATATCTCCCAAAACTTTAATTGTACTACTTCGACATTTTGCATGATTACCCTGACGCCAGCACATTGCAGAGGTTGAGAAAAGTCTTGCAGAGATTCAAAATCATCAATCAGATGTAATTGTTATTGGCTTTGGACCTTTGGTAAGTCAATTTCTTATTTTCTTATTGTACTTTATTCTGGGTTTTCTAATAATTGGCTTGGTAATAGTAATGAAAAAAGATTGGTTTCCAATATTTACAAGAATGTTTTGTGTTTTTGTGTAAGTGTTATGAAGTCACTTGTGGTTCTGGTTCTGGTGGACCTTTACACAAGTTAAACAGCTTTGGGCCTTAAAAAACTGGGCAAAAATGATTTATTTTACCATTATATAATGGTTTTATTTTGTACTTCAGCTTTAATGATAAACTAAATAATATTCTAGAAAATCAAATTGACATAAATTCTAGACAAGTTCAGGATTTACAATGTCACGAGCTGTTGTGTATTATCCATTGAAAGGTTCACCAAAGTGGTTGCTGCAAAGTTACTGTTGTTTGCACGGAAGTTGTTGGTAATTAGTGCCACGTTTTATATCACTTTTATGTTTATCTTTGTATTGTGTTGTATCCGCTGGTCCGTAGATTATACATCAGGTTTTAGGGCGTTTGATGAACTTCTTGTCATTGTGCACGTGGCAGGCAGAGTTGAAGGACAGCGATACTTGTTATAATTTTTAACTGACGAATTTAAATCGGTTGAGTTGAAGGACAGCGATACTTGTTATAATTTTTAACTGACGAATTTAAATCAGTTGTTATATTTTATTATAGTTGACGAGTTTAGATCGAGTGTTACATTTTATTACAAGCTATCTCGGCATTGTTTATTAGTTAAAATGTCTGTCAAAGTAACGTCTGACATGATTAGGCCGTTTAACGGTGAAGGTGATGTTGTAGCATGGCTGAAAAAGGTTCAGTTGGTGGCAAAGTTGCAGAAAATTACCGACTTAGCATCATTTCTCCCTTTGTATTTGGAAGGAGACGCACTTGCCCTTTATTTGGAGATGGATGCCTCAGATCAATTAGATATTAATGAAATAGAGAATCGGTTGAAAGTTGCCTTTTCAGATGACACGTTTACTGCATACGCCAAACTTACAAACTACAAATGGTCCGGTGAGAATGTCGATGTTTCTTCTTCTTCTGAGTTCCTTATCCTTTCAGGACGTTGAAGATCATGGTCTTCCATCTATTTCTCTCTTTTGTCAGTGCTAAAATTTCACAGTCACTCCTCTTGAACTAGAGATCCTTGTTCAAGCTGGTAANTAGCTTTGGGAGTACTGCTAGAAATAAATGGTATAACTGTTGAAGATGCTGCTTGGCTCAGAAAGAAGGATGATTTCAATCACATCAATGTAGCTGAGCTGGAAGCAGTGTTGAAAGGTGTTAATCTAGCTTTGAAATGGGGTCTCACTGATGTAGAACTTAAAAGCGATTCAGCTACAGTTGTAGGATGGTTAAAAACTGTTATTGATAAAACTAAGAGAGTGAGAACAAAAGGAGCATCGGAAATGGTAATAAAGCGTCGTTTGGGTATATTAGGAAACCTGCTAGAGGAATTTGATATTACTCTTCATGCTACCTTTGTTCCAACCCAGAAGAATAAAACCTGATGTATAATCTACGGACCAGCGGATACAACACAATACAAAGATAAACATAAAAGTGATATAAAACGTGGCACTAATTACCAACAACTTCCGTGCAAACAACAGTTACTAAAGAGAAAGGAGACTTTTAGCAGACCATTTCCATTTTTAAGTTTTTTAAGAAACTCATACAAGTACAAAACCAATTGTTTTGAATTACAGAACTTGAGAGGGTACAAATTATGACAGGGGGTGTTTTGATGTGCCAAAAACATTCCTTGAAAGGGTAACATTTAAAGCCATACATACTTTATGTAACCTATACAGTTACATTTTCCTCCTCAATATCAGATTCAATAATCATTGAATACATTTCTTTATCTTTGCCATTCAAATAATTAAATCCATCATCATTAATTTCTGAATGACCCACTGCATCTAAATTGCAATTCTCTGTATTATTAAATATGTCAGTTTGTTTTCACCCTGAGCAAGACTGGAAGCCACTTCATTGCAAAGGGTTACTTTTATCATTTAGTTTTTTTCTTTGCACTTTTGAAATTTTTGTATTTGTTGGGTTTTTTCTGTCTCTTATAGCATATACACATTCATAGTATGTCATTTGTAAAGGAGATATGAATTGAGCACAGTACATCTAGGAATTTGGCTAATTAAGCTCATTCATTGGACATAAAAATACAATTTTTTACATAATAATACAGCTTAATTAAAGTTTAACTTCATCAATTTACTTGTTGACTTGAGATTTTTAATTTTGCAAAAACTATTTTTCTATCAGTTTTACAACGCAAAATAATTTTTTTAACAAGAGATGTGTAACACATTTTACTCACATTAAAGCTAAGTATTGCTTTTCTTTTCTATTAGAAGCAAGTAGAAATATGTGCTTGTGCTTAAGAAGTTAAATTTAATCTATGAAGAGAGATGTCAGTGCTCCACAGTCATGATAATGAATACCTTTGTTTTGACTAGGCCTAGAACTGGTGCTTTCATTATTTACAATAGGACTGGATTTCAACGTGCTTTGCAGTTCAAATTCTATGTTTGTTTTCAGATTGATTTGACCACCAGACTTTTTCAGGAGCATTAATTCCTTTAACTTCAATGTTTCTCTGCCTTCCATCTTGAAAAAAGGTATTTGATCACAAAACAACAGCTTAAGTTACTCAGGCTGCTTGATAAATGTGGAGAATTATTAACATGATTTCTCAGTCATAGGTGCTCAATGCATAACCCTCAACTTTGAGTTACACTGATGGAAGAATCCAATCAAACATTAAGGGGGCATTAAAAACCTGGTCACCAGTGCACTTGACTGATCATTTGCCAAAACACTATTAAAATGTCATGTTGGTTTCATGCACACCTGTGCACCAAGAAAAATTATTGCACAATCTAATTTTGAAAACCCATTGTAGAAAAAAGTATTAACAGAAAGCCAGGCTCTGATTTTTGGATGATAATGTTATGCATGACTTTATTACCAAATGCAGAAACCCAGGCATTTAATAGTTTCTATAGGATTCCATAGTTTGGTTAAAGAAAAGGTTTGTTGTAAAGCATTATTATTTTTCAACATTAATGAATACTCAATGTCTTTTTAGGTGGTTTTAGCTACTTCAGCTCTGCAGCACCTGTGTGTTATCTGTGACACTACCTTCGTCACATGCCAGGTCTATTGTAGGCATTGGCACTTGTATTTCTCAAATTCTCTGTAATTTTTAACCCTCAGATCTTATATAATCATGAGCTCGTTCTTCCTGCTGTGTACCTTTTGAAGCTTGAAATGAAAGTGATCCATTGCATACCAAACTTCTTGCCAACAATTCTTTCAAGTAATTTACACACAACAAGATCGTGTGGACCAGGACAGTAGTCTACATACCAATCAGTTTTGATTAATGATGTCTTGTGAGCTGCTCTGTACTGATATAGGTACTGCTACTACTTTTTGACAAGTTCAGCAATGGATATTCTGTGCTTTATGTATATGCACCTAATACACACAATAATATTACTTAAGGAAATAGCAGTGCAAATTTTGGTTTCTAATTGTAGATAGCTTTTTTAATTTTAGTTAAAGTATGGTTAGGTAAATCAGTGTTTGCCTATATTTACAAGAGTAACAATATTGTGTATTTTGACTTTTTAAAGAATTGTCAAGACAGGAAATTGGCTTACATAACAATGCAGTGGACATTAGTTTTTTTTCTCTATCACAATTTTTTTTCCAGGAAGGTGCAAAAAAGTGGTTGGATACGAGTGGATGTTCATTTCCCTTGCTACTGGATCATGCAAGGTCTCTTTACTCCTATTTTGACTTAAAGAAATCAATAGCGACTGTTTGGGGGATTGAATCACTTACCTTTTATGCAGAACAGAAATGTATGGGTAAAACCCTTTTTCCTATGGAAGAAGGGGATGATCCTCATCAACTCGGTGGAGATTTTGTTGTTTCTAAAGATGGAACAGTTATTTTTGCACATGGCAGCAAGAACCCAACTGACAGAGCATCAGTGAAGTCAATAGTAGCATCATTAAAGGAAAATGATGATATCTAAATAAGACAGCTAAGAAATTCGAAATTAATGAGAAATACCTGCAATGGTCACAGAAAGGCACGGGGTTCTTGGAGAGATTCAGGTACTTAATTAAAGGGAATAAAAGGTAGAATTTTGGGAACTGTGACAGTGAATGAGTATTACGAGTAATGGTGCAGTAGTAGTCTATTTTAACACTCCTTGAATTGAAAAAATAAAAGCATATTGATGTAAATATTGCTCAAAATTTTATAAAATTTAGAAGATAACAAAGTATCGGGAACACCTGTTACATTCCATTATCTTTCATTGTAGTCAGCATTGCCTTCAAATCACTTTTCGAACTACCTTGGTATAAGGAGTAGAAAACTTCAAGTTTAGCATTCAATCTCTTAATAAACTTCATCGTTAGTTTTCATTTGTTAGCATTGGCATATAGTTTTAATTGTTTAATTTCCTGAAGCTAAGCCACTTCATGACCACAGATTTCCAGGCAAAATAAGTGTTTCAAATATTTTCTTTGTTTCAGTGGTCTTGTACTCAAGCACTTTCTTTTGGAATTCTTGTGTTATTTGATCAATAAAGAAAGAAATTACTTTAGCAGTTGGATAAGCCTCCATACCTCATTCTGTTACACAATTCCTGTACCTCATATGGATCATCCTCAATGTCATTTCCAGGGATGATGCTGGGTATATCAATAAAAGCTTCTTTTATCGTCTCTGGAGTTGCACACCCTTTTTGAAATCCATCTTTAGTTCTTTTTACTTTAAGGCATTCTGTAGTGGCTTGTATTACCTTAGAAGCAACTGTTACGCCCAGAGTTGATGATTGAAGGAAGTTTGACACTACTACACCTTCTGTCAAAATGGGAGTTACACTGCCAGGTAATAAACAAAAACTTCAAATAGACAAAAAACTGATCGAAAGAATTTTAACATCTGCATACGAGGTATCTGTTAGTTCTGTAACAGAAAGGTCGCTTAGAAGTTGCATATTAACAGGTAATATATTACTAATGGCTAGGCTAGACAAGCGTCAGACATCTATTTTGACTTAACTGGCTGCCTTTCTGGGTACATAAACTTAAGAATATGGCCCAATACCTGATGGGTTAATAATTACATACAGCTGCTTAGTTAAAGTAAAGAAACCCATAATAATTCTGCTTGACTTTGCAACAACATAACTTTGGCCCACTGTATTCACCACATACAAGCCGTTTTACTCCAGATCACAATCTTCTCAAAGTGTTCACCAGTAGTTGACTCATTCTTTATTTTAACTATCACTGTAGAGAAGAACTAAGATCCTCGTACCCCGTCGAGTATTTGCAGCTTCACATGCAAAAGTACTATTCGGGCCATTTTTGAGTTAAATTAGACAGTAAGGTCACGTTGGCACTTCTCTTAGATTTTTGCTTTCTTCAAGCGTCTTCTAAGGCAATGTTGAGGGTGTTGTAATATGTTTTGCTACCAGCGTGACAAATGGCCAAAAATTACCAGCACTTGCACTGTTAACAGACTCTTAATTCTTCCAAGACACGATGAGCATAGTGCTATCTCCCTTATGTGACTTGCATGTTTTAAGGCTATGGTCCATGAACCTCTTGCCCCGACTTTTCTTTTCTGTTATTTCTTCGTAGTTTCATACAGTTAATGACTTTGTCTTTATGGCTCTTAACCATTTAAAAATGGATTTTAAGTTCTCCTTTGCCACATTTTCCTTCGATTCATCGGCTTTTTCCCCTACCAGGATTGCTTAGCGTGGCTAAGGTGCACAGCATCATGAAATAATAATGATTTTTCATTTGTTTTAGCAAACATAAATTTTACATAAATGCTAATGATATATGCTGCGGATTTTTTGTCCCCATTTTATTCTCCCTAGAAATTTTGTTTGCAATACTATTCACAGTAGAATGTTGGTTTGCTTCATAAAATGGGCAAAAACACTGGAAATTTTAGTTTTCACATTGGGATCACTATAGTTTCCAAACTGGTCTTTTTGTCGATAATGTATCCCAAATACTGAAAGAGATAATTACGTGGCTGTTTTTGCATAAGGAAAACATACGCTGTCGCAGTACACATCCCACGTTTATTTGGCGAAAAGAAATATAGGAAGAGCCTCGTCTTGGTGTAGTAGAAATGTTTTAAGTGTACAATCCCAACAGCATTATGAACTCTTCAAGTGAAATTTTGAATACCCTATTAAGCACCTCAAGGCTTCACGACCTTGTAATGTACGTATTGTATGTCATGTGTGTGTTTTATTTAAAGCAATTACTACACATTTGACAATAACATTCCTTTAAATGGGAATATTATATTGTGTTAAAGCTGGAGCTTGACTTGTGAAAGCAAAACCTTAAGGCGTCTTGTCAGATTTTGCTTGATATTAGTGTTGTTGATCGCTAGCTCTGTTACACAACTCACACTTCTTTGTATAACTGATTGGGCAAAAAGAAAGCATGTTAAATGAAAAGTCGTATTAATTTTGGGGTTTTTGATACCCTTGTAACTAAGACAGAAAAGGGTTGTTGTCATCACAAAATGTATATATGGATATCAGTGTTAACGTTATCATGGTTGCACTACTAGTTGTTTTTTACACGAATAGCTAAATGCGTTTTTGGTTGGGTTTTTTTTTTGTTGCGTTGCATGTGAGTAAGTAATAAACAGTATTAACAGTATTATTGGTATATTATTACTGTTGTCATTACACAAGTGTAGTGTTTTTTAACGATTCATTCTTTACAGAGTGATGGAAGATTATACCTACCACATTTTAATTTTATAACATTTTAACCTACTTTTAAGCAAAGCTCTTGATGAAACTTCTAGCTCTATGCTTTTTTAAATTACAACAAACAAGGACATTGACCATTGTTTGCTTTAGATGTCGGCCTCTAAAAGCCAAACTAAGACAATTTCTCCGTTTGTTGCGTGAACAACAACAGAGTATGGGATAACAGTCAGCTGACCCTAAATACCAAAGTCAGAGTATACCAGTCCGGGACACCCTGCTTTGCGGTATATGTTCGACAGCAGAATCCCCTGGAAGCACTCCACCTACACTCCTTGCAATGAGTCTTGGATATCAAGTGCCAGAACAAAGTCACAAACACTGTTGCATCTCTTTCAGTCATACTTTCCGTGCACTCGCTCTAACAGAGACTTCCACGCCAGAATCGAAATCCTATGCCACTCCAGATGATTCCAGGAAGATCTATCAAATAGATTCGCCATCTTTGAAAGGGATGCAGACATTTCAGCGAAATGGACATCCCTCAAAGAAGCCGTCAGCGGAAGTGCTACTAATTTTTTGGGATTCAGAAGAGAAACAAAAAAGGAGCAGTGTATTTTACACGAAACCTGGAAACTGATAGATGAGCTGTGTGATGCAAAGGACGCAAGGGATCAAGCAAGAACAAGAGAGCAGTCTACAATCGCTCAGGGGAAATACAAAGGGATTGACAAAGCTGTCAAAAGAGGCGCAAGAAGCAGCAGAGCGCAATGGTACACGTGAGTTATTCAAAATTGCCAAGCAACTTGCGGGTAAGAGTAACTCGTCAAATATGTCAGTGAAAGACAAAAATTGAAAGGTGCTGGCTACTGGGGCTTAAACGAAATGCAAGGTGAGCAGAAGATTCAAAACAGTTCTAAACCAACCAGCTCCAATCAACCAAAATGACCGGCATAGTATACCAAACTCCAAACCTTTATTAGTGAAGTTGGGACCCTTTACAGAGAGGAGATTGCAAACGCGATAAAAAAGATTAAGAACAACAAAGCTGCTGGTTTCGATGCAAGAAGTGGCGAGTTCCTAAAAACAGGTGGAGAGGCCATCGACAGTGGGCTCCGTGAACTTTTTAACCAGATTTGGACAGAAGAAACAATTTCAAAGGATTAGGGTATAGGAATAATTGTCAAGCTGCCAAAGAGAGGTTATCTGTCAGACTGTAACAACTGGAGGGATATCACTCTCTTATGCGTGTCAGGAAAAGTTTTCAGCAGTATCTTATTGAAGCAACTCCCCACTGCAATAGACCATATGGTGCGCGAAGAACAAGCAGGGTTTAAGGAAGGCAGGATATGTTCTGAACAAATATTTGTGCTCAGAAACTTGATTGAGGAGAGTCTAGGGTTCAACTCACCACTGGCACTGAACTTCATTGACTTTCGGAAAACGTTTGACAACGTGCATAGGGACTCGCTCTGAGAGATCGTGGAATTTCATGTTATTCCAGAAAAGTGTATCAAGATAACAAAGTTGATGTTTTGTCACCTGACCTCTGGTGTTAGAACAGCTACAGGGACAACTGAAGAGTTGGAATTGCTGTCTGGGGTTAGAAAAGGCTGCATAATGTCGACGTTCCTCTTCATCCTGAGATAGACCGTTATGAAAAGAGGGTTGACAGTACGTCGACCATGGAATAACCTGGTGAAATGACAGCATGTTAACTAAAATAGACTTTGTTAATGACATTGTGTTAGTGTCGAAAGACAGTGAAGCCTGTCAAGAAATGGCAAACCTGCTACAAGACGAGAGTACTGAGGTTGGGCTAGCCATCAATGGCAAAAAATCAATGAAGCGATCATAAAGTAGGACAGAAACTAACCGATATTAGTAGACGGGAACCAACTAAAGATGATCGAGAAATTCTCATACCTCAGCAGTACTATATCAAATACCGGAGAAGTGGACAAAGGACATGAAATATCACCTAGGTCGAGGCAGCGTACCCTTCGGGTCAATAACAAACATCTGGAGATCCAGCCAGATTAGCCTCAAAATGAAGATTACTTTGTACATTGCGATAGTCGTCTCCACGGCGTTATATGTCAGTGAAACTTGAAAGGACACGAATAGAATCGGGAACAGATTGGATAGCTTTCATCAAAGAAGTTTGAGAAGGATTCTTGGAATTACATGGTGACATAGAATTACAAACGAGGAAGTAATAAGAAGAATCTTGGAGACTAATAGATGGAAAAAGAAGACGGGGCTGGCCAGTGAAAACATGACAAGCTACTTTTAGGAAAGACGGAGAAAAACGGGTTGTGCAAAAGCATGACATGCAAAGCCTGGTCAAAGACTGAACGCGTTGGAGTCATCTTGCTGTCCTTTTGGAACTCCTCCATAGAGAAGAGGACGTTATTATAGATTAGATCCCCGAAGATGTTAGGTATCTACTCGTCCGGTTTCTCTACATTAGGATAATTTTCCAAGAGATTCTAAAAGTAAGAGAACCAAGTGGATAGTTTCTTCTCAGGACGGTTTCCTAATACTTGTCCTTCTTCCACCCTCTTGTGACCAGTCAGCTCATTTACTGCTCTCCACCCTCTGCATATCTCTGAGCTCTATTAGCTGCCGCAATATTTCGGTACTCTCTTCAAGCTCTTGTTTTCACAGCTGCCTGTAGGTTCATACAGGTTACTAATGAGCGACTTCCCAAGCAAATCTCCGCTCGTCAGTGCAGTCACTGCCTCATTTCTAGTGAGCCTCGTCTGCCTTCTGTTTCGCCCCTACTACACGTGGGCTGGATTAGGTGTGTACTGACTTTCTCTTGGATTCCCATGGAAACACTTCTCCATGATATTTTGAAATTTAATACGCAAACACCATAAGTTACAAATTCCTTTTTTTGAAGGAATAGAAACTGGTTCATTAAAAAATTATACTTGAAGAAATCTGGCTTGTTAATGGAAATCGGAATGAGCCCGCTTTCTATTTCTCAAACCTCAGTAATCAAGGCGGAATGAAAGCCCGTCTCCCTTCACATTCAAGCACACACATTCCAGGCTGCATCACCCATTAGGTATTTTCGGCAAGGAGGTAATTTTTAAAAAACAAATAGCTGTTTTGGATTTCTTATATGTGCTAAGTTATCATCTATAATTATGAATTTTTCAGGTTTAGCTTGAAACGAAAACATGGTTCCAACAATGTCACCCTAGATTTTAGTTTAACAGGATTCTGAGTAATCTCACTTCTGGGATACAAAATATATCACTGTTTGGTACAATAAAACTGAATTTTTTGTTTTAATGCTTGTCTGTCATTTTTTTTAATTTGTAATTTGAAACTTTTTTTAGAAACACATTATTTTGTTAAATGACACCTTCAGTCAAAATAACTCTCAAAAACAACAAACAGCAGGCAGTGATGTAAAAAATTTAACTTTAGGCTGTCCCTAAAAAGCTTTCATGTGTACTGTCACAAAAATTGCCAACGCTACCTAAGAAAACTCAAATTATTGTTTGCTTACATTTTAAAATTCTTAATAACTTAATGTTTGAGACTCATTCCACTCACTTTGTCCATACAATTTAAAAGAGTGTGAACTGTTCAAACAAGCATCTAAGTCCTATTTAGCTTCTTTTGCATACTTTAACAAAGTTGAGTAATACAAAAAATTTATTGGCATACAGCTTAACTATCAACCCAACTTGTCGCATTATGGACTAGAAAACATCACGTTGAACTTATGTTTTATGTGGATGTAAACTACAACTCTTATGGTATCAGAGACATCGAGCATGACTCTTCAAGCAATCTCGGCTTCTTGGAGGTGAATTTACAGAACCTGTATTAAGTTGTTCTTCTGTGCAAGGTATATCAGAAATATTGTTAACTACGAGTGACAAAGATCAGAACTTTAGAAAATATCAAAAAACAACTCCTACTTTCCTAGACTTGTCAGTAGACCTTTATTCGGCTTTCATACTGTGGAAAAAGAAAAGGAAAGATAATGTCTTATTGTCCAAGCTGAGAACAAGTTTAAAGAGCTTTAGGCCAGGATGTTGAGGACACTCTCCCACCTGAAATGAGAAATATTGTGGAAATCTTTGTCTCTAACTGTAGAGCAACGTAAGATCCTAAAATAATCCTAATTCTACTCGAAGAGTTTGCCAAAGGATGTTTGAATAAAAAACATTTAATCCTCGTAACAAAGAAAATGGTGAAATGTTTGATGATTTCTTGTCAAATATAAAGTTTTCAAGTAAAATTGCAACTTTTTTGACACTTGTTATTCTGGAATTCTAAGAGACAGAATTGTAAGTGTAATATATAAGCACCAGTTCTGTAAAACGTTAGAAAAGGATTTGACTAACAATAAAGCGATTGAAATGTGTAATTCCAATAAGAAAGCGTTTGACATAAGTAGTGAACCTGTTCATACAGGTACGAAAGATGAGGCAGCTTCTTGCAATTAAAAACGTCTCTTGACCAAACTTGATAATAATGGTGGCTAATGTGAATGCTACCAATTACCAAGAATTGGCGAAATGCTTGCTTAATTGGTCCAAATTGTGTAATTAGGTCTAAAGTTAATGGCAGCATTGGCTATTGGCAACTATCACTGGACAAATATTCTCAACTTAAATGTACATTTATATTTGGCTTAATTTCAACTGTAAGCAATCAGAAATACCTCCTCATCTTATGGCAAATCACCAATTGAGCTGCCTATAGGACAAAGTGTGAGAGATACTATGCCTTCGTTGCCCAAACATAATCCTTAATTTTGATATAATATCAATTAGGGATTTGAATTTGCTAAGAACCAGTCGGATAACACAGCTTAAATTTTAAAAGAAAAGTTTTATCCTAATAGCTAATATTTATTCGGTAAGACCCAAGTATAATACGAAAACAAAAGTAATTTTATATCTTTCTCCAAGGTCGTATGATATATAATTGGAGGAAAGCCTTCTCATAAGACCCAACAGGACTTCTCTTCCAAGATTGTATGTACTCATGATCTCGGTGTAACCTTGGTACCTGAAGAATTGCTTTGTTTGAGTTTAACGTTAACAATAGAGTGTAACAGCTGTGGTCTCTTGATAAAACACATTTCAAAAGGGATAGTTTCCTTTACTTTTGGTTTAAGAACCTTGCAAAGCATAAAGCCAGTACATTTATGTAACTTTGGATTACAGACAGGGGGGAAAAGTTTGGGCTAATAGATAATAGTTGATGTTACCAACTTTTCCTTGCTATTTAGCCAACTCAGTCTAGCAACTCCTTCTAAAGGCCGTCTCTTGCTGAAGCTCAATAGTGCAAAAATAGACTATGTAACATATTTAGAACGTCTAAACTTTACATTACATAAACACCTAGATTATTCCAAGTGTATAAAGGATTCATCCAAACTGCTAAACTGTGCAATTGAAATTATCAGGATATACTGTAAAAGATTCTTTCCATCGTACGAGCCTACTAAGATTTGCAAGTTCACCTGTGCCAAGCCATTTAAGCTACTGTTTATTTCTGTTTGATAATCGCAGTAACAAACAGTTGGATACTCTACTGAAAATACAAGAAGGATGGTATGTACTTTCTCCAGTAGCAAGCCACTCTTCATAAAGCTTAACTAAAAATCTATCCATCAAACAATTGTGCTGAGCTTTTGCTCGTTGATTTAATTCCTGTCAAAACATTTGAATTATATGGAATCAAAATTTTGACTTCCCTTTCTAAAAGTAAAAGGGACGTTTCATCTTTCTCTCAATTTAAACTGATATGAAAACCTTGTTTTATGGACAAAGTTGAGGGTCAATCTTTTATCAACCATGGTTTTATTGCATTATTGTAATTATTTTGGTAGATAGATAGATTTATATTACTATTTTCTTTTTATTTACCAACCAGGCTAAAAGCATACATACATACATACATACACACATACATACATACACACATACATACATACATACATACATACATACATACATGCATACTAGATACATACATACTTGTATACCCACAAGCCACAGACAGATATGAATGATGATTGCTTCATCTTCACAGATGATCGGCGTCTTGTACAACATACCTGTATTCACCTTCATTGTTTCTTCTTGAGTGTTTACAAAGGTGGCTTTTCAGACCAGCAGCAGATATACGTGGTTTTGAGTACATACGACAAATGTAGTCAACAGTCATCACAGGGTTTATCGTATTTTGTTGTAGGAACTACGTTTTGTAAATATTCATATGCCTCTTCAGTCAAGCTTTTGACCTGCATACTTTATTGTTGATTACACATATGTCATCGCCAGTACGTAGAGGTAACCCAGATACTTGTCTTTTGCCTTTGTCTTTAAACGATTGCAATAGTCAGCTTTTGAGAGAAGACGATCACATGTATTACGTTGCCAGGTTCCTGCGTCTCCATTCAATCATCTTTCAACACCTTTTCTAAGGTCCCTTTTGTGCTTTTCACACTTTACAATATGTTCCTCAGCTGTCTTGGACCCAATTTTAGTAGCTGTACGCTACTCAGCAAGTTTTATCCAGCTCTTAACATAATAACATAATCCCTAATATCGAGTCCTTTTGAATTGCATTTGCTACTGTCTCTGAATCACTTCTTTCGTTTATGCTAAAGAAGTTTACCAACAATGACCTTACCATAAAATGACCGTTTCTGCAATCGGTTCTTGTCCATACAACTATGTGCTTGGCCCAAAGCATTTGGCTGTTGAGCAGCAACCCTTCGATACTCTAGCAACCAGCTCTCGAAAGAACCTCAGTATCTGAAGTCATTGTTTGCCATTTGACATTAAGAGTCCTTCTTAAACATTTCTAATGAAATCGTACGAGCCATTTTAGGTGCTTAAGGTAAATTTTCCATACTTCTGAAGAGTAGAGTAGACTTTTCAACACACAGCTTTAGTACACTGTCATTTTGGCTCCTAACGACAGAGCTCTTTATGACTAGGGTCAGTTTTCTAACTTCCTAATAGTAATAGAAAACTTCTGAATACGAGAGTGAATATAACTATCTAGGTAGTCATCTCTTGACACGGTACTACCAAGATCAGCCAGAATACCCACAACAGCTAACTAAGGGTCAGTTAGTAGATGTTTGACTCGATGTAAGGTAAACCAGATCTCCGTGTGAACAATACTTTTGTTTTCTTTAGGCTGATGACCCACCCAGAAGGAACACAACCATGCAAAAATTGATCCATTAGCTGTTGCAGGTCATTTTCATTATGAAAAAAAATCGGTATCTTCTGCATAGAGTAACTTCCGTATCAGGGTGCTTAACGTTTTGAACAGGTTTCAAAATCTTCTAAGATTGAATACCTTTCCAAAAATTGGAAAGGGAAGAGTAATTCCAATATCACAACCGGTGAAATCACAAAGAAGCAGAGCGACGAAATAGATGCAGAAATACGTTGTTGGAGGAATGTCATTCTACTTTACACCATATCCTACAGCTATCTCCCCAGATTAAACTCCACATGAAAAATGACAAGGAGAACAACAGAGCGATAGACGACTATGAACAAATCTGTTCGGCACTTAGTAGCGCCACTAAAGAAATCATAACTTCTGTAAGAAGAAGGAAGAAGCAGGAATGGATGACGGACGAGATTTTAGAACTAATTGAAAAGAATGAGACAGTAAAGAGCTGGTTAGAATAATATGACAGATTAAACAGAGAGGTGTGCATGAAATGTCAGCAAGAAAAGGATTGTATGTATAATGAAACAGTGTGAGGAACTAGAACCAATGGAGAAGACCAACCCACAGAATTTGCATGACATGGTACGACGGGTAGCTTCAAGTAAAAAGAGTGTTACAACCATCTGCATTGAAACAAAGGATGGATGTGTTTTGGTTAATCAAAATGAAATATTACATCGATGGAAAGAGTAGATAGAAGAGTTGTTTGCTGATAACAGAGGAGAAAGAAATATTTCCTAGAAACAAGAAGGCAACTGGATTTTAAAGTGGAAATAGAAAAAGCTGCAAAAACATGAAAAGAGGCAAAGCTGGGGGGTCCAGATGGGATTGTGGCAGAAACGATCTTGGCACGAGAAGAGTTTGTAATAGGACAGAAATAGGATTAGGAAATAAAATCTATGAAGAAGGGCATTTTACACAGATGATGTGCTGATATATCTTTTTCACTCTGCCCAAGATAACGGGGGATACGAAATGTGAGTTTTTCCGAACAATCAGCTTAATGAGCCAACTAACAAAGCTGACTCTTAGTGTTTTTCTAGGTAATATGGGAGGTCGAGCAGTTTTTTTCAGAGGTTTTGCAGCCGATTTTGCAGCCACACAAAATGCCACCTTGTACTGAAAATATTAGCAGAGAAAGCAGTTAGTATGCAAAAAGACGTACATGTTTATTTCATTGACTATATGAAAGCCTTTCAATGAGTTAGACATGAGCATTTGTTTGAAATGCTGGAAGCATTAGATCTGAATGTAGAGTATATTGAACTGTTGAAAATTTTCTACTGGGAACAAAAGGCAGCTGTGAGACTTAATGGCGAAGTTAGCGAGTATTTCGAAATAAAAAGGGGAGTGAGACATGGTTGTATACTATCTGCTGACCTGTTCTCACTTTACACGGAAATAATCATAAGAAACATTAAGGACATGAAAGGAATATATATATATATATATATATATATATATCGGTGGAATAAATGTCAGCAATATCAGACATGCAATTGACACAGCATTAATAGCAGGACAGAAATGAAAAACTACAAAATATTGTGAATACAGTGGTAGAAGAAAGCGAGAAGAAAGGTTTGGAGATAAACAAAAAGAAGTGATTTGTGATGGCATTTTCAAAGAAGAAGGAGACGAGATGTAAGATCCTGATTAAAGGCCAAGAACTGGAGAAAGTTGAACAATTGGTTTATTTGGGTAATTTGATTTCAGCAGACACTAGATCAGAGGTGGAAGCAAAAAGAAGAAATTGGCATTGTGAAAACAAACTTCAAAATGTTGGAGAAGTTTCTACTGTCAAGTAGTGTGATGATCGAAACTAGAATTAGGCTATTTAGATGCTACGTGTGGTCAAGTCTACTATATGGTTGCGAGAGTTGGAAAATTACTAAAAGTCTGGAAAACAGGATTAGAGCAGTGAAAATGTGGTTTCTAAGGAAAATGTTGTGGGTATCATGGACAGACAGGATAACCAATGTGGACGTTCTGCGTAAGGCAGTGACCAATAGATGTTTTTTACAGACGATCGTCAACAAACAAATTTAGATTGTAGGGTATGTGACGAGGAAGGAGAGTCTTGAAGAGGTTGTGCTGACTGGCCGTGTAGATGAAAAAAGATCAAGGGGAAAACAAAGAAATAAGTACTGGGCATGGATAGAAAGTGCTACTGGTTGGAGACCCACTGTACTCACTCAGGGTCTGATGAACCGCCAAGAGAAGGCTGTAATGGCTGCCCCCTATCCAGAATTCTGGCACGGGACCAAGATTGATTGATTAATTGATTATCAAATAAACTTGCTATTTGAAGCTTTTCCAAACATCTCCGCCACATAAATGCCAGAAGTAGGGCATTTGGTTGCCAGAAGCTGTTTAGACGCTATATTTGAAACATTTATTAGAGCAAACGTTTCTCAGACTTACTCCCATACCCTCATGACAACATTTAAGAAACACATACCTACCAACCTACATACCTATCTATCTGCCTACATACATAGATACATACATACATACATACATACATACATACATACATACATGGTGATTACTCCATCTTGACACATGGTTGTCGTCTATGATTTAAACTGTTGTAAGTAAAATTTCTGTCTTTCCTTGTGTGACCTTGTAGGTGACTTTGGAGACCAGCTTCTGATTAGCAGTACTGAAACATAGGTGACAGATGAAAGAAGTAGCTTCCACTGGGTTGATAGTATCACTTTGTGAAATTTGGTATCTGTGTACAGTTATGTGTCTTTTGAGACCTGGCACTGATTTTCAAACCTGCCCACACACCACTTATGTCAGATTGTGTGGCCTTGGAGAGAGGTTAGAAAGTGGCCTTGATCTGATATGAAGCTTCAAATGAGTGACAAAGCCCGATTTTTATAGAAAAATATGATCACATTTTTCACACTTCCAGCTCTTTGTTTATGATTTTGTGGTCATTGTCATCAAACCAGTCCTTAAGCTTCTTTTTTTTTAGCCAAGAACTTTTGCTCCCACTGAAAATTCGTGGTTCTTGAATTTCTCCCATGTTCCATCAAATTCAATGTTATCAAATCTGTCTTTCAATGTTTTGCACACATCAAGATCTTTCAGTTTGGCAAAGTCGATGAGCTTTGGACGTTTCACCACATTTATCCGAACTTTTTTACGGATATATAATTTAAACTTCCCGCCAACTATTTTGTGATCAGAATCACACTCTGCACTCCACATTACAACGGTCACGTCTCCCGGTGATGATAAAGTCGATCATATCCCATGTTTTGATATTGAGTGAGTCCACATAGCCTTGTGCCTAACTTTTTGTTGAAAAATTTTATTCCCTATGACCAAATTGAGCTCGGAAAAGAACTGAAGTATCTTCAAGCCACTTGAATTCATTTTGCTAATGCCATAGCCACCAAGGGCATCCCAAGTCCTAAAATCACTGCCGACTCGAGTATTGAACTCACCCAGAATAATAGGCCTCGCATCAAATGGAACAAAACTGACAGCATTACGCTGATTATCATAAAAAATAACTTCTTTACTTGTTTACATTGTTTGGACATAAACCGAGAAAATGGTTGCATATCTACTACAACTGAGAGGAGTTCGAAGTTTTATGTTTCCGTCAGAAATGGTGTAAGGGAACCCTACACGTTCTATTAAGGTTGTTCCGACTGCAATACCTACACCACTATCACAACCTTCACCTTCCTGCTTTCTAGCTCAGAAGAGTGTGAAACCAGATGTTATTTCAGTGAGCTTATCTTTACCAAGAAGAGGTGTCTCCGACAGAGCTGCAATATCATTGTTCATTTTTTCTAGTTCTTTCGTCACAAGAGCTGTTCTTCTTTCTGGTCGATTAGATACTCTTTGGTCTAATAAGGTCCTCACATTCTAACAGAAAACACGGAGTTTCACTCCATCTTTTAGTATTTCTTCCATGCTTTGTCTTTCTGCTGAAATGAATCACCATTAGCCACAGGCTGCCAACCAGTATTGATGTGACAGGCAATGTTTGCTCCACCTATTCTAGCACCTTCCCAAAAATTATCCCTAAATGGGGCTGTTTAGTCACAGGAACCTCCACCTGAGTATGCCCTTGTCATAGTAAGACATATCAGCGATGTTAGAATAAGATTCCTGCAGTCTATGTGCAGATTTGTGGTTATGAGCTTCCAATTGGTTAGATCTGCACACGTCACCACTCGTCCATCGCCATAGGACTTTTAGTAGATAGAATGACAATCTCAATAACACGTCAGGGGACATCTGTACATCAAGGAATTTAAGTGAAATAAACATGTACAACACCTGTACCACACTCTAGGACTCAGCAGCCATATAGCAGGTCAGAGGCAACAGCAAGATGGTCAACAAACTGCTTTGTCTGCAAGTTTTAGATAATCACGGAGTTTGTACCTTTTCAGGCCACAAAAAAGAAGACGAGATGGCATCCATTTGTTACAACAATACATACCTATGAGAGGTACTGTCTGAAAATTTTACATTACACCTTCCTCCTCTTTGATATCAGAGGAGTGCTGCTCCTAGAATAGCTACCTTCACCACGGTTTACAAGAGCCCATTCTACCCCCCTATGCTATTTGACTCATGGTAGGGGCTTAGGTTGCTGGACACCAGAGTGTACTCCACACGCCGGTGGGTAATGTATACCTCAACTGACAGGGCCTAAGCTCCTCCTGAGGCAGTGGAGGTTCAAATTTATGGCACTGAAGACTCGGCGACCACCAGAGCCCAGTTTACGAAGCAGTGCTCACGACGTGCATGTGAGGTTGATTTGACTGGGAGAAGCTTTTTATTCCGCTATGACATTTATATGCTTTTTTCATATGCCTACACCAGCCCTTGAGCACCACACACATACATACATACAAAGATACATAATGATTGCTCCTTCTTGACAAAAGTTTGCCATCTCTTCAATTTGATACTGTGTTTCCGTCCGCACGTAGGTGACTCTTAACCATAATTGTATCCTGATTACTCTCCAATGCAGGAGCAAACACATCTTAAAGGCACTCTTAGATACATGATTCGATCACTAACTCCATAAGGTTGCTCCAACTTGTTTGTGATTTGTGCACGTATAGCAAACCTTCACCTCTAAACTTTTTCATTCCTTCAGGCTTACCTTTCCAGAAAAAAAGTGTATCCAGCACCTTTTTCAGTAAGCTGATCTCCTTCACTTGACCGAGTCTCAGAAAAAGAAGCAATGTTTACTTTATACCTACCCAGTTCCTTGGCGACAACAGCTGTTATTTCTTCTGCTTAAGCAGACTATTCATGATCAAGAAGTGTTCTTACATTCCAAGAGCAATATTCAATTTAATTCTCTTTTTTACATAAATGTTTTTTTTTCCTTTTGTTGCTCCTGCAAATTTAAACACCCGTCAGCGGCACGGTGGCTGACCAGCTTCCGGTTGAACAGACGATGTTTAAACTACCTTTTCTAGACCCTTGCTATGGGTGAGCAACGTTGTTCCAAAAATGGGCTGCTCAGTCACAAAAATCTCCACATAAGTTAGTTCCCGTTAAGCAGAACTAACAACGACATTAAGATACGCTTTGAGCCGCCTCTGTGCAGAATTTTGACTGCATACCTATAGCTTGTCTGTACACAGGTCGCCACTACTCCATCACCACAGGACATTTGAACAGATATCTGTTCATAAAAGATCTCACTAACATATGCTTGTACTACATATATATCATCCTCTGTGCATTCACAGTTATGATCCAATGACAAGCAAGTGCAAGATAACTGGTAACTATATTAGCCGCAGGTTTTACTGAGTGTCTTTCTCGGGTTTTATGTCAGAGTGTTCTTTTCTTAGAGAGATGGTGCAGCAGCAACTAAGGGGTCTCTCACTCCTAAATGCAGCAACTTCCATTGAAGCTATAAAACATCTCACTGACATATGCTTGTACTATATATATGTATATATATATATATATATATATATATATATATATATCACCCTCTGAGCATTCACAGTTATGATCCAATGACAAGCAAGTGCAAGATAACTGGTAACTATATTAGCCGCAGGTTTTACTGAGTGTCCTTCTCAGGCTTTATGTCACAGTGTTCTTAAGCTGCATCTACCATGTGAAAGATGATGACAAAACATGAGAAGGTAAAATTCAATTTCCCAAAAATATATTTTGCAAGGATTATTATGATAGATTCATTTCATTCCTATTTTCATGAGGGTTTTTTTCGCTTAAGTTTCACCCACACCAAAAAATTAAGCCACATTTAATTATTCACCATTTCCTTGTTGTGTATCTTAATTTCATGTGCCCTTAATTTTCGTTTGATGGGCAGTCTTGCTGTCAAGATAAGATACACGCTTTTTTTTATAAGCAACGCAATATTTTGACTCAGGCTCGCTGTTGCTTTGCTTTTGCAGGAAACCAGCCTAAGTAGTTGCTTAGCTGTTGCTTAACATTTCCACTTCTTTTTTGTTTGAACTCCAAAAAGCAGTGTAGCCCCTCCCCCTTTAGACAAAGAGGACGTTTTCCCCCTCCTCCCCTCTATAAGGAACAGTTTTATTTAAAGATGAACATCTGTGTTGGTACATGAACATGGCGCCAGACACTAACGTCATTAAAATTTCGAACAGGCAAAAGAACTAAAAGAGATCATTCTACTGTATTATATTGCATTCTATTGTTTATTATTAGCTATCAGCGAACTTCTCTCCTGCATTAAATTTGTTTTTAGTTTTTAGTAATANCAGACACTAACGTCATTAAAATTTCGAACAGGCAAAAGAACTAAAAGAGATCATTCTACTGTATTATATTGCATTCTATTGTTTATTATTAGCTATCAGCGAACTTCTCTCCTGCATTAAATTTGGTTTTTAGTTTTTAGTAATATTGGTTTTTAGGATTTTTAACTTGTTTTTATCGAAGATATTCTTCTGTTGAGTAGAAAATAGAATTTCTCAAAAATAATTTTGTACGGTACACGAAACGAGCCTGGGTTGTTGCTAAACAGTTGCTTAAAATTTCGTAAATTTCGAGCCTGGCGTTGCTTGTAAGATGTTGCTCACAAAAAAAAAGCGTGTGTTTCGTTCATCTCAGAACCCTGTTCTTGGTGCTAAAAACGAGGCTAGAAAAAAAATGAAAGAATCGGCGTTTCTCCAGTTTAATACAGTAGTTTTATTTAATTGGGGCTTTTCATTCCTATCTTTTTTTTCATTGTTGTAATAAAACAGTATTTTGGGAAAATAGTTTTAAATTATTGTGTAAGCCACTATTAAATGTTGAAATGTCGTAAGTTTCTGCGTCATGCGAGCTTTGGTTTAAGCGTGGTATGGTCTTTGAGAAATGCAATTTTAAGCTTGCTTACCCTTTGACCATTGGTAAGGCCAACGAGAATTAAGGCTTCTGCTAATAATGAATGCAAATACACATCGTGACCATACAGCAGTCGATCAAATGCCCCCATCTTCACAGTTATGTTTGGAATTAGATCTCTTGCCTGCTGTGCTCGATTTACTTGAGTCATTACGGACTGATAAGGATCAACAAGAGTTGACTAGAAAGGTAAGTCAGTAATTTAATGTTAATAGTTTTACCTTAAATGTAGGTGGTGGTGGAGGTTGATATCCCTGCAGTAATAACTTTTATAGTGCTGACAAATATTAACAGTCTTGAAAGCGATCGCAATTGATTGTAGTATCAATGCTTGTAGCAACCACTGCATTTGCTGATAGTATGACATTGGATAGCTGAGTGTGAGAGCCAGACGTTTTAACCTTGGAACGCTCCAAGCCAGAACACTCTTGCATCATTATATACTTCACATTTGCATTATTTGGGCACAGGAAAAATAGATTGTTTATTCCTAAGGTCTGAAGTGAAACCAAGAAGACAGTCAAAATATAAATAACTTAAATCACTATTGGATTTGTTAATGCGGTATCATTCGTCATTTCAAGGATATCGATTTCTATTTACATCAATTTTCAGTTGTGCATTGGCACTAGCACGTAGCTTAAAGAGGGCGAGGATAAAGTAAAAGGAGAGTAGAAAGTATTCTGTATTGCTAAATATTTTGTTTAGCATACTTTTTTAAACAACCTTAGTTCTGTGTGGTATCAACCATATCAGCATGACAAACGATATCATAAATAGAGCACAGACTAAATATTCTACTCCAGTTATAGCTCTGCTTAATAAAGAGACTTCCTGGCAACTTTTGGTAAACAGTTGCCAGGAACTGTCTGAACTATTTACCTTTGTTTCCACTTAATTCTACAACTCTTCACAGTCTTACTTTCTATGCTTGGCGGAATCTTCCAATGACTACCATACAAGAATTTGATTCTAAAGGCAATCCTTCCATATGTTTTGGATTGTTTCTCCAACCTCTCCTGATAAGGCTCAAGAAAAGTATCAAACTGGTAACATCTTTGTCTTTGGTGACTTTAATCCACATCAAAACCAGTTTAGTCATTCTAATAGGACTGATGGACCCCAGGGCAAGTTACTTTTAACTTTGCTCTTGGTTAAGGTAACTGTTTGAAATCTTATTTGCAAACCAGTTTAAGACTTTGAAATGCAGTCAGACTGACTGGGGTGGGTTTGTCAATTTCTTAGTACTATTTCTTTGGCAAATTGGCTTCTAATGCTGCAACTGAAGTCAGATTATTTTCAGTTTGATATTGAGACATCTGTATGTAGTTACAGAGCCAAACCTCATTCTCTGCCATTGTTCAATATAGTCATTGATCTTTTGGCATTGCATATCACAATCATCTCTGTGCCCAGGTATGATGTGGTGAAGCTGATGAATCTTTCAGATGGGCTAGCAATGCTTAACAGAGGATGGTTTTGGGTGCCAAATTTTGCAGTGTCGAACAAGTTTTTGAATCCATTTTCCCCAAAGACTCAAAATTTGAGGTTTCATGAAGATTGTGCTTTGACTTCTGATAAGTCATTTATTTCTCCACTTCCTGATTGTGTTCAGCTTTTCATGCCCACAAGTAAAAAGGCTGTTCTCCATGCTTGATTGTTTTCTGCTAATGCCTATCTATTTGACACATGTTTATTTGCCAAAGTTCCTTTCACAAACTATTCTTATTTTTGGTATTGATAGTTAAATCAAGAAAATGCTGAGGTAGAAAGGGAGAACTGGAGGGAACTGTAGAACTTGAGAACTGGAGGTGACCAACAGTACAAGGAGAGGGTTGAAAATCAGTACAATAAAATCTGAATACATTTGTATAAACAAAAAAGGAAATGTACCACAAATCAAGATTGCCAGGATGTGTCAGAAGTTGACAAATTTAAGCATCTTAGCTCAAGCATTGAGAGTGATTGGGAAAGTAACAAAGAAGTAAAGAAATAGATCAACACTGGCTGGAACAATTAGAGAAGGGAAGCAAGTGTCCTCTCCAACAGGCATGTATCAAATAGACTAAATGGATTGGTCTACAAGACACTAGTGTGGTCACCTTTGTTGTATAGAATGGAGACCGTATTGATCAACAAATACCAAGAAAGTGATTTTAATCTGTCAGAATTGTGAATGCTACAGTGGGCTAAGGGTGTGACCAAAAAGACAAATTCAGAGATTTTATTGTTGTATAGGCTGCCAAAGAACTGCAACAGTATCAGCCAAGATGGTTTGGTCATGTGGAAAGAAGAGATGAACAGTATGTAGGAAAGAAATGTATAGAGATTGAAATACCAGGATGACACAGAAGAGGACAGCCAAAATGCAGATGGAGCAATAACATCAAATAAGATATGATATTGAAAGGGCTCACCAGGGAGGATAAACAGGGCTGCATAGGGTGGAGAAGACACATTTGCTATTATGACCCCTGGAAAGGAAACGGCAGAAGAAGAAGTATTTGGTCAAAGTTTGCTGTGATACTCTTCTTTTAATAAAAAAGTGAATCAAAGTACAATGAGGACCTATGTACTCATTAAACCTTAAATAAATCATTTTGGTGATTTACAATGCATTGTTAGAATTATTGCTTTTGCTTTTGCTACTGTTTCCTAATGAAATTTTTTTGTTGTTGATGGGATTTACTGAGATATAGACTTCCAAGTTTACTTCATGATTGTGTCTTAAAAGTATATTGAATACAATTAGTCAACAACTTTCTTCCTGATTTGACTGTATGTTGTTTTTATTGTGGAAATACATGGACCCACTTCAAATTTACTATAATTTGCATTTCCAGGTCATGGGGTTTAAGGCTAAGGTACAACAGTGTAGAGAACTTATTAAAAAGACACCAGGACTTGAACTGAGTGCAGAAGAGCAAGAAGAACACTTAAAGAATGCCAGGGATCGGTTGAAGGACAAGAGGTCTGTTCAGATACTAATATTTAAGATATTATTTAAAATTTTGCTAGCTTAGTAAAGAAAGTATTTGCTAGAAGACGAAGCAATGTTCTACAAGGTAAAAGAGAAAACTGTAGACTGCGAAGAAGGTTAAAATATGTGCATACAGAAAAGGATGGAAACCAGCTTTGATGTTGTTTTATAATTTAAGTCCATTTGAATTTACTTTGTACTGATAAGATTTTTATCACTATTAATACTTATAACAGCTTTGGCAGTAACACTGTTGATCAAAGGTGTTTTATTTAAAAAAGTGTTGTTAACAAGAATGAAAAAAACATTTCTACTTTCTTGGAGGCTCTTGGATACTATAAAGTGGCAATGGCCACTTTAAATTAGAACAAAGGTGGCAGGGTTTATACAACTGGAAAATTAAACAATGGCTGCAATACTGTTTTGACTGTGGTCAGATGATTTTGACTGAACATTTTCTTTGATAGGTGAAAGTGAACTCTTGCCTAAGTTATTGTGACCCATGTTATTGCCATATTAACAGGAATGATAAGAGAAATGTTAACAAGTGCTAATTGAAATTTTGCAAACTTTAGCCCAGAAATGAGCTGTTTGAACAAAGTAAGGAGGCAGGTACTTAGTATTTTGTAATAGAGCTGCCACCCACAGAGCCAAATCCAGAGTAAACAAATGTTGAAGGTTGAATGTTGAAGCTCATTTTTTATTTGTATCTTATTTGTGCCCAATACAGTAGAGCATTAAGATCAGAGTTTAGCTTGTATCTTTTTTACCATTAAGAAAGTGACCAATAGTCATTTTTGATGTAAGATAATTAAATGGTCAATTTAGACCCAGAACATTTAAAAAGCCATTGTGAAGGTTGATTTCTTTTTACTTTCATAGATTCCTCCTTGAAAAATTCAAGCATTTACAGATTCTTACATCATCATGGTGATAAAGAGAATATATCAAAAGTGTTTTGTCTTCCTTTGGTTTTAATACATGAAAGTTTTGACTTTCAGTATTATTTCCTCTTTAAATGGCCTTTTAGATGAAAGATATGACTTACCAAAGAATGGCAGAGGAGTAAACTTTCATTGCCTAATCTAATTGTTTGCTTGTAGTGGCCCAATGACTGGGTTAAATGACAATGTTAATGTATTGTACAGATAAGCAAAATACCTAGATACAGGTGATATTCATTGTTATTGTTGTAAGCTTTCTCATTATATATGAATTTTACTGGCCCTGATTGCAATGAACAAATGACTTTGAAATTTCTGACCACCATACTGATGAGACATCAAATTTATTGAAACTTTTCAGCATCTCTCTGGAGATTGTACCTGTATATTGCATGCTTCTGCCCTCTGCTCTTATATATACATATATATTTATTTATTTACTTGCATACTACATAAAAATGTACATACATATGCATACAAAGATCATTTTCAGCCAATATACTGTCTAGTATTGAAGGCACTAAGTAAACTGTAGCAAGTTTGGCTAACTTTGGACTTAAATTTTGAAAAATGATCCTTCAGGGTAGTTTCAATGATTTTTCTTTGTTTACGTTGTATGCTAATGTTTTGATGCATTCTTTTAATATGGAATTTTCAGAAAATATCAGTTTCTTAGCCACTGACTTATTTGATATTTGTATTGTTAGATGTGCAACCTTCTTAACATTTGGTCTTTGATGCTTTGCTAATAATATGTACTGTTTCCTTAAAAAGTTTTCCATAAGCTGGTTTATACTTTTTGTGCTGTCATGATTCTTATGATTTACCTTCTGCTTGAACAATTTATTTTTGTGATGATTACCAAACCATTCCAACATTTATGTGTCAGATACATAAATTATAGAACATCATATTTAGCTTCATTGTTGTCTTCAACATAACCATGGTTCAGTAATGTAATGAAAAAGAAAAAAATACCCGCAGAATGCCTGATTTAACACCCATAAAGTTACATTACACATTCTCAAATTTTGCTTTTAACTAGAGAGTGTGTATAATAAACTTTTTCATCCATTTACAATATTAAATTATTGTGAACATTTGGAAGTGGACATCTTTTGTTGGAAAGTATTGACAGTATTCAGTGCTTATCATTGATTACGGCCTCATGTAATGTTGGTGGATTTTGCTTGACCTTTACAACATATGTATTGATTGTTGATGTTACTTGTTGGTAGGAGTATATATATATTTACAGATGAAGTCTAATTTAGCAGCCTTGTTGACATATCAATGAGATATTTCAAATTGAGAGTCATTAATACAGTACAGCTTTAATTCCATTACACTTTATCTTTCAGCTCTACAGTATTATTTATCAGACTGAACTGGAGCAGCCACTTCGTGGACTCTGCAGCTTTAATTTCATTACCATTATCTTATCTCTGCCTTATAAATACGTTTAATAAGAAGAGAAAGATTTGGCAAAACGTTTTAATTTTTTTTTCCTCAGTGGGTAGCACTATGCCTATGTCAGACATGACCAGGTCATTAGGAACCCTTTTCTCGCATGCACTTTATTCTTCTATCTTTGTAATGCATTCTGGAAGCGTATTTGTTTCTTCAGTTTTCTTTTGCAGTGCCCTTTAATATATCTTTATGTAAGCAGGGTAATCTTTGAACTTTTGGAAACTATTGGTAATTTTAACCCATAATTTTGAATAAAAATTCTGGATAAATAGTACGATTCACTTCCTAGCTGTTGGCCTTTTCATGAGGGGCATTAGTGTATTGCCAGTTTGCTTTTATGTATCATTCTGGTACATTGACTTATAAAGCTTAATGTCTTGTTTTACTGGACTCATTTCCCCACCATTTTTAATAACCTCAGATGTCAACCAGTAACACATACTCAGTAGAAGAATGTGGCATAGAGAGACATGCATGCTCAGTGCATTACATGACAAAAGTGGACCCTTCAAGATTTTGAACTTGACATGCAAATCAAGTTTTTGTCAATATGTTGTTGGTTATTTTCAAAGTGTTGTGAATTTGTGATAAACTGTTTTGTAAGAAATTACTTACTAGTCAACATAAAATCAGCATAATGAAAGTGAACATTGGAAGCTGTTTTTTTCAAAAAACTTATAAAGCAAAAGCAAATGAACTTCACATTTGGAGACTACAGGTGGTCCGAAAAACTTGAGAAAAGTGTTCTGCTTTTGGTACAGCGGATAACAGAAATTTTTGAAAAGGTTCTTGCAAGTGATGTTACAAGATAGCATCATCTTGGGTCCAGGGACCATTTCCCTACGGAGTGCTACCTCATCTTCTGCCAACCCAACTGCTTTTCCGTCTTCTTTGATTACAACATTTTTGTGCTCTTGTGCACGAATTCCTACTTGTGGTATGCTGGTCGACTAGGGGGCTTTCTTAGCTTTAATTTCTGATTCCAGTTTGAGAGACTCTCGTCCATTGCCAGCATTTCGAGGACCTTGGAAAATGGGCATATCTGTACTATGAGTTCACTTGCAAACAATATCGTTAACAATAACGAAGATTCGCCACTTGGCTGATATCTTCATATGGACTTAGATAAAAACAAGAAAGTTAGCCCATTTACTTCTAATTTTCAACCATCCTTAAAAAACAATCTTAAGGTAAAATCTTCTGTGAATGTAACATTAAAAGATAAAAAGACAAGAAACGGTAACTTAAAAGTCGCCTAAATTCAATTACGATTATATTCAAAGAGTAAATCGTAATAAAACTTAGGTCAAGAAATGAGAAGAGTACTGTTGTAGAAGCTTTTACAGTTAAAGCCAGCATTAGGGAAGACAAACAAAGCTGAATTGGTGAAACAGAACTGCTTTAAAGTTTGTATTTGTAAAAGCTACAAAAAAATTTAATGAAAGTTGAGGAATAAATTTATTACTGTTAGAAGCCAAGGTCACATGGTATACTGCAACTGGCTGCGGAAGCAAAGCTTAAGTAATTCCTGATTAAAGGAAACAATTTAACTTTTGACTTGCTGCAACATGGTATCCAAAATTAATACAAAAATAACGATGTCTGTCTTTAAAAGACGGCGATGTGGCCGTCCTTTAGTCTTAGCTTGCGGGCAAAGAAAAAGCTACCTGGAGTTGAGTTTCTCATAATAGTTCTAAACAATTCGGTCAAGATGAAACACTATCGTAACATCCTTAAGTTGAAGCCTTTTTTCCTACCGGTGTTCGTGCTACAAGGATATTTTTTGGCAATCGGTTGGCCGTACTCTAAAGCCAGCTGTAGACTGTACCTGCATTTTGTAAAAAGTTCGTTGGACCAGTGAGCCAACGGTTAATAAAACAACCATATTGTGTTGGTGATATTTGCTGGTATAGTTTTGGAAGAATATTTCATAGATTGCAGTTTGTCTATGCTGAATACGCCAAATGTCTTACTATTGCTGAAAAAAGCTCATCTTTACTTGGTAGCCTTTAAATATACATAGATGTGGTACGATACAGATAAAACATTTTACATAAAATACGGGAATGCCATTTAAGACAGGATTTGAAAAGCAGTTGCTAAGCTGCTAGATAAGCACATTGGTGATCATCAACAAAGATTGTGTAAGAAGAGATGGGAACAACTGACACCCGTTACTAACTAGGATTTGGAAGTTCAATCAATGTATTTGCCCTACTAAATAATCCTGCTATTGCATGCCATTCATTAATTGAAGCAGAATTTAAATGCAATCTAAAATTACCTTTCAATGTAATAGGCGAATATTTGTGAAGATGAAGCAGCTGATAAAGGGATTATAATAATATATATTATTATTATATTATATTAATATTATATTATATATATTATTATATTATTATTATTATTATTATTATTATAATTATTATAATTATGGGATGTGATCGTAGAAAACGGCTAAAGTGACTTCAATAAAACTGACCTTCTTTTAATTACACAGGGGATCAATTTTTTGGGACTCTCATGTTTTCTTTAAAAATAAAAGTGTTTCTGAACCAATTTTTCTTGCTGAATCCAAAAATGATATCCATTTGTTCCCATCACGTCTAGTTTTTTCTTCCCATGCTACACCTAGTTTTCATCAAAAATTCTGCTTTAGCATTGAGAAAAACTTTCTTCTGGTCATGGGATGTCCTTTCAAAACCAACATTCACATAGTATGCAAGCAGTTTTCCCTATTCTCGCTAATTGGCTGAGTATTTACAACAAGGTGACATTTCAGTCAATCGGTCAGTCATTCAGTTGCATTTTTTGTGGTTTCCTGTTTCCACTTGAGATCTGAGAAGAGATGGATCGGTTGTGTTAATGTGACAGCTGTCAACAGAGTTTGTTCTTGAGAGGCTATTTTGGCAACATAATGCAAATACTCCTTTGTCAGTTGTCTTCAGCAATTTGTGAGTAGTTTGCTGCTTGAAATTATTCAGCGATTTATTTGTGATGCAGATTGAATATGGCAAGCAGACGAAGGAGGTGTAAAAACGACCCAAATTCTTTCTGTTATATTTGTGGACAATTCACGTTTCCATCTCAAAGAAAGCCAATCTCGGATTTCGTTAAAAAGGCATATCTGGCATACTTTGGTGTTCTACTTGCTGATCAGGACAAAAACTGGGCTCCACACAAAGTTTGCAATTCCTGTGTTACCAGATTACGTCAATGGACAGAAGGGAAACGATCTCTTAATTTTGGAGTGCCAATGGTTTGGCGAGAGCCAACAAATCATGTTGATGATTGTTATTTTTGTGTGGTAAAGACATTTGGATATAGTGCCAAAAATAGGCATAAAATTGTTTACCCTAGTGTACCATCAGCAATTCCACCAATACCACATTCAAATGAGCTTCCACAGCCAATTTTTCATGGGCTACCTAGTGATGATGCCCTCCAGAAATCTTTTCATTCTCTTCTTCCTGTGAACTGTACAAGACATGAAGGTGAAGACATAGACATAAAACATTTATCGGAGAGTCAAAATGACAGTGATGATGCTGACTTTGGTGACATACCAGCTGCAAGTTTGACCTCATCAACTCAAATGGAATGCTTTGATCACAGTGAAATAAATGATCTTGTCCGTGATCTTGGCTTATCAAAGAAACTGGCTGAATTGCTAGCTTCTCGGCTTAGCGAGAAGCACCTGTTGAAGCCGGGTGTCAATGTTTCATTTTATCGAAATAGGGACAGGGAATTTAGACATTATTTTCAAGAAGATAGCATGTTTGTCACTTGCGTAGACATCAAAGGACTGTTATCAAAATTAGGTGTTGCGTCCTACAACCCTGATGAATGGAGGCTCTTTATTGACAGTTCCAAAAGAAGCCTCAAATGTGTTCTCCTTCATAATGGTAACCTGTATGGGTCAATCCCTATTGGCCATTCCGTGACAGCCAAGGAGAACTATGAAGCCGTAAAGAAGGTGCTCGAACTAATACACTACGATGACCATAAGTGGATCATCTGTGTCGACCTGAAAATGGTAAATTTCTTGCTGGGACAGCAAAGCGGCTTCACCAAATTCCCATGCTTTCTATGTCTGTGGGATAGCCGTGCAAAAGACAAGCATTGGGTGCAACAGGAATGGACAAATCGCGATTCTCTTGATGTTGGGCTGTCAAATATCATAAATCAGCCATTAGTAGATCGCCAGAAAATATTCTTCCCACCACTGCACATTAAATTGGGGCTGATGAAACAATTTGTTAAAGCCCTTAACAAAGAAAGTGATTGTTTCAAGTACCTTCGACGATCTTTTCCTGGCCTTAGTGAGGAAAAATTGAAGGCTGGAATATTTGACGGCCCCCAAATCAGGAAAATGAAGAATGACAAACAGTTCCCTTTATCAATGACTGTTTTGGAGAGAACTGCATGGGACACATTTGTCAGTGTTATTGATAACTTCCTTGGCAAGAAAAAGTCTGTAGACTACAAAGACCATGTCAAAAATATGTTGAAAGCATTCCAGAAATTGGGCTGCAATATGAGTATTAAGGTCCATTTTTTGTTCAGCCACTTGGACAGATTCCCTGATAACCTGGGTGACATAAGTGATGAACAAGGTGAACGGTTCCACCAAGATATTAAAGTGATGGAACAGCGATATCAGGGCAGATGGGATGTAAATATGATGGCTGATTACTGCTGGTCTATTAAGAGAGACTGCCCAGACATCAAACACAGAAGGAAGTCAAGGAAAAGGAAATTTCTTCCTTAGTTAACTGTAAAAAAACTTTTTGTAAGTATTTTGTTTTAATTTTTTTAAAAGTCTCTTGTTCATTTTTCCTCTCGTTTGGTTTGCTTGAATTTATTTGCATACTCTTTCATATGACAACAAGATCAGGCGCCAACTTTGCCTTAATTTTATCCTATTCTATACGGTGCATTTTTGGTCAGCGAATATATGGGCACGGATTCTGCCCCCTAAAATCTTAGGATCTATTCTAGCTGCAGTCTTGAAACTTGGTAAGGTGGCAGAAGAACAATGCTCCAAAGAAATTAAAATACAAATTTTTGGTGATGATGTCATCAGACGATCGGTGACATCATCATATTTATTGGCCATTGGAATTTGGCGATTTTGGCCAAAATATTTAAATCGCAGAATGAACCAAATTTTTGTACAGAATGGCCCTGAAATGAATCTGATCACTTTTTAAATGCATTTTTCAATGAATGATGAAAAAGAATGATGCCATCAATTTCACAGTCAAAAAAATCACATGTTGGCCGAGTGCCAACTTTGACCAAAAGTCCAGTGACAAAACGGCCATAAACTTGGACTGGGTCATCACATACGCTTGAAAATTGCAGTGAAACTGTAAAAGTATGCCTCGATAAAAGTCAAAAAGCTTTGAGTTCACAGCTGGTTCTATTTGGAAAATATTCGGGAGAAAACCGAGACGGTGGCGCCAACCACAATACGAAATAGGGTTGAGTAAAAAAAAAGGAATCCTATTCCGCAAAAACTAGACGTGGTAGGAACAAATGGATATCATTTTTGGATTCAGCACGAAAAATTTGTCCAGAAACACTTTTATTTTTAAAGAAAACATGAGAGTCCCAAAAATTGTTGCCCTGTGTTATAGCTCTTCATATTTAAAGGGTTTTATTGAAAGTTTATGACATGTTGCGCAGAAAACGATAGTTTTTTTACTTTTCTTTTTTTTCGAACAGCGTTTCTGTGTTTAATAGTTAGGCCTAATTAAATTTAATAATTTTTTGTAGCGTACCAGTAATGATACTCATCCAACTTGTCTTCAGGTTACAGAGAACTTCAAGTAAAGAAGTTAGTTGTGAATACATTAAATGAATAGCTCTTGACAAAATCAGTTGTCGTCATTTGTCAAGGCGTTGTAGCTCGCAGTTATCCTTGAAAAAAACGTCCAGACAAAATTGTGCCGAATCAGCCGGTTTCCTTATAAGGCCAGCTTGTGGAGCTGACGGAAAGTCTTCGGCAAGCAGTTCTGGTCATATTTTCAGATCAACTATGTCGTTTGAAGTATAAGGTTGACTGTTGTCAAAACACTACAACTCAGGGAATATAATGCACTTTAACTTTGTTTTGAAACTATTCAAGAGATGGTGCCTCCCGTTGGTCTTGTTTAGAGGTTATTAGGAATTCTTGTTTTCCAGATTAGGGCATTAAACTTTCCCCTTTCTTTTAGAAGACGTTGTTTTGTGTTAGACCCAGCTTTGATTATCAGTTGTTGTTTTCTAGTAAAGGTTATTGGACTGAGCAGTTTCTTAGTGTATGAATTTAAAGAGTTTAATAAAACCAGGGTAGCTGTGTTGTTTTTGAGATTTTCACATGTTTCCATTCATAGTTTTTCTCGTAATTATACAGGTGTTTCGTTTAAAGATGTTTTCGATTTGCATGGCTTTGCCTGCTGCAATATTGAATCTTTTTCCAGTGATCGGAGACAATTTTGTTGGGTTTTTAGAAGGATAAGATGGGGTAGCTGCACTGGATTAATAGGGGTACTACCATCGTGTGTAGATCTTTTTGGTTGTTGGTTAGATATTAATGGTTTCATCTTTGTTATTAGATTTATTCTGCTTGAGGGTTACTTTTACTTTTCGTGATAGTATTTTTTTAGTCTTAACGTAAGATCAAGTATATTTCCAAAATAGTGTAGCTTTCTATAGAATTTACCTTTCTTTTTCAAGACAAGACTTTAAGCTTTTCCCCTTTTACTCTTTGAGCAGTCTCGGATAACACTGACTCGCGTTTCTCTTTCATCATCTTTGATATAAGTTCGCTGTCATAATAGAATCTCGAAAGCAGTACCAGATCTTCGTTAAGGCTACGATTCATCTCATCAATGTCAGCAAGGTAAAAAAAAAGGGCCATCTGTTAACATGCTGATATTGTAGTGAAGTAACGAATTTGCTATGTTATCGAAAAAGATTGAAAACAGTAACGGACCAAGGATCAAACTTTGTGGTACACCTGGGATCACTGGAACTTTTTTCCACTTTACACAATCAAGACCAATTATCTGTCCCCTGTTAAACAAATATGACTGAAACCATTTGAGCTTTTTGCTATCAATTCCATAGATATAAAGTTTTTCAGTGAGAGTTGCATGATTTATGGTATTAAATGTGGGACATAGGTCCATAAAACCAGCTTCAGCTAGATTTTCATGGTTTCAAATTGCGTGACAGTAATATTGCTGGGTTTTTGGTAGAACGTTTCCTATATCCAAATTGGCTATTTGGCAAAAGATTGTGTTTCTCAAGATGTTCCTTGACTTGTGGACGGGATAACCTTTCACAAATCTTCGAAAGAAGAGATCAAACTGATATGGGTTGGAAGTTCTTAGGCTGGTCTGTTGGTCCTGATTTGTGAATCGTCGTAACTTTAACTTTTTCCAGAGCTCTGGCAATGTAGAATTTCGTATTGGTATGGTAATAATGTGAGTAACGATTGGCGATAAAAAGTCTCTGCAATCCTTATCATTGCTGCTGGAAGTTATTTAAGGCAATAGCTTTTTTCTTTCCAGGTTTCTCAACTAACTGCGAACGAACACCACTAGAACATAAGTAAAATTCAAGCTCACTTGTGTTTTCGGCTGAGCTGGGCTTGGTTGTCTCCAACTCCAGCAATTGAAAAGCCCTTCGTTTCAGTTTGCTGCCTACAGAAGAACAATAGATTGAACATTTCTGAGCTTCTGTGATTTATCGATTAATCATCTGACACTTTGTTGGGAATACATTTTCACAATATTTCAGAATTGACTGAGTGACTTGGTGCTCATTCAGTAGGTTTTGGCAGTACGTATTATGTGCCTTACGAAGCACGTTTTCACACCGGCGGCGCGAGCATTTAAATTATTCCAACTCCTTTTCCAATTTTGTTCGTTTTGCCTTTCGTAAGCTTTGATCGCAAACATTCATCTGATTTCTGATCATCTGTCCATAAACATGGTCTATCTTTGACCCTCGTTTCGTTAAACGGTTATGTAACAACTTAAATAAACTTGACAAAGTCGTACTGGGAAATTCAACAGCTCTTTTTACATTTGAAAACCGGGAAAATGAAACCCAGTACCAAGTGTTGATATCGTTTGCTACTGTTGCTGCATTGCAATTATGATAATTCCGATACCTTGTGTATTTTGGTTGGTATTTCACAAAATGTTTCTTTTTAATTCACCCCACTATGTCTGTTGAATTTCTAGCATTTACAACAATTAAGCTGGAGGATTTTGACGTGAATAAAAGAATTAACAGGTTTCTTTTATTAATTGTTTGAAGCCTAAGTTATAAAAGTGTCTAAACTTTCTGTTGTTTCGGATGCTATCATTGATTTCTTGATAATTAACGCTTGGGTCCACGAGTATCACTTCGGAATATGACTCTTAACGCCTCTGAGAAAAAAATTCCGGTAATGTTTATTGAAACATTTTGAGAGAGATGTGTTAAATCGTTTAGGGAACTTCAAAAGCCTTATATAAGAAAACTTCATTTTCTGCGATAACATTTCGATAATGATGTTTTTAACATTTGTATTTTCCTAACCTGGCTTTCGTTTCCCTTGAATTGAGTCACGAATATAGCAACATGCTCATCCTTCCTTCCCAGTGAACCTGCTGTGCTTATGAGAGAATATCCATCGTTATGATACACTTGTTCGTAGACTGTCACGTTTCAGATAAAGTCAATATATAAATATCATAATCAAGCAACTCATATACTCTCATAATTTACTCGATAAACCACGAATGTTAAGATGTGATATATTTATTCAATTTTTCCGTAACATATATGTCTACTTGGCCAGGAAGTAGTTCCATGTCGCCGCTTATGAGTAACACCACAACTAGAAATATAACTTTTCGAGAAATAAAAGCACAATCTACTCTTCTTTTTATTTTGCTGTGGAAAAGTCACGAGGTGTTATAAACAGCAACTTCTCTTGCTGTAATACAATCAGCATGTTCGGATTATTGGTTCATACAATTTTAATAAATCCAATAAAAAAATACGTATTTCCTCCTTGCCGCAATTATAATCCGTAATACTTTTTGAGTGGTTTCAAACTATTAAAAACTACAAATTCCAAGTTAATTAAGATTAACTATAATACAACAGGAGTGACGAATACACGTTTGCTCGTCACAGTTTTTGAACATCGCAGGCTTTTTCAAAAATTTTACTGTTGAATATTTTCTAATAATTATCTTTCTCAACAACCTTGCTCCTTAAAGAGTAATCTTAAAAACGATTCCTCACGATCTGGTTCCTTGTTGGTAGTTGTTTTCTTTTGATTTGTAAGGACCCTGATCGTCTTATGTAAGGCCCTAGAATCTTTATTCCAGATACTTTATCAACTCCAGTTGAAGTTCATTTCAAAAGGCCTTGGTTATCAGTCTTGGTTTTTTTCCCCTCGTTAAGAACCAAACAAGACATAAAGCCACTAAGTGTATGGAACTGTTAGATCTAAAGAAAATGACAAGCCAAGCACCCTCACTGATGGTATTTCTCAAGAGGAGAAGCAATCTCACCAACTTTAACATCAGAATCACTGTCCATGAATATTGGTGGGAGATAAGGAATCACCTTTTTGTTGAACGATACCAGTTGTATTTTGGCCACATTGATCGACACATCATTTCCTTTCCTAAGCTCTGATAATCTCTCACGTCAAATCTTCCGCAAGTTTCACTTTTCCTGTTGAGCTACCTTTGGTCAATGCCAGAATACGAGTTAGTGCAATCAGAATGGATGTTGACAAAATGAAGCAAGTTATAAAGGAAAATCATTGGTGTATAGAAGAGAATTGGGGCAATAATAGAATCTTAAGGCATGGGAAGAATAATCGGATATGCATAAAATACAGTATGACAAGCATATTACGATTTTTCATTTACGAAAGGCATCGAAAGACGGAAGAGGATCAAAGATGTGGATGCTTAAAATCTAAAAAGAAAACGGTGTGTCTTAAATTAAGTGACCGAACAGCAACTCTCTAGACAGGGCTTGTGTATTAGAAAGGGGAAAATCTTAAGAATTAGAAATCCAAGACGCAGAAAGAGCTTCATGGGACTGCTCAAATAGAGTAAGAGAAGGAAATAAATGTTAACTTTGACCCGAAAATTGATTCAGGTTCAATTAGCATTAATGATAGAAAAAATAGACAAACACCACCAGAGGCAGATCTTCGTTCCAAGTCCTCGGTGAAGAACAAGCAGGGGTATTTGACATACTGAAAGACATACTGAAAAAACTAGAAAAGCTGTAACCAGAAAATCTAACGACGAATCAAAGAAGTTTGAAATATGATCATAATTGCTGGAGCAAACGTAGTTTTTGAATAGTTGGGAACTTTTGGTCTTAAAAATCATGGTGCACAGGTTAAATGTCTTACTTTTTACAAGTCCAGATAAAGCTTAAAAGCTTAATAACATCACCTCTTGTTGCAATTTTCACAAAAAAATGCCTCATGGTTCACTTTTATGTTTGGTGAAGACTGCATAATTTTTTCTCCTCTCCTCTCTTCTCTGTATTAGGCGTTTTTATGCCTTCTGTTCCCATGGTCAACTTTTTTATTTTATCATACTTCAACAACGGACATATTTTGTTGCTTGAGGCATCATCAGCTTCGCTGGAGAGATTTGTCTTTTGAATACAGCTATCATCCTTCCTTTTGACATGTCCAACCAATCTCAACCGTTACTGCAGTATCATAGTTCCCAGGTGCACATCTGGGTCAGATACCTTGTCTTGCCATTTTATTTCCAGGAATTTTCATATGCACCTCATGTGAAAATTATTTAGTCTTTTAATGTTCTCAGAATACGTAGCCCATATCTAAACATAGCAAAGACGAAAGCATACGTCTCCTATGTGAAAATCTTGACTTTGGTGGATAATTTATTTCCCGCATTCATTTCTTAAATTAAGGCAATGCAAAGCAAGGCAAGGTTAGTTCAAAACTAACCTTGCCTTGCCTTGCAATGCGACAGTGCAGCGTAATTTATTTGATATGGAGCTGTTAAGTGTCTTACTCAAATGGAGTAAAACTGCAGACATGGATACGTTCTGTCATTTTCTTCACTACATTCTCCGTAAGAAATTATCTGGGATGATTTGAACTTTGTGACAGAACAAAAGCTTACTTGTTTGGCCAGGAAGAGTAATCAGGAAGGTGCTGGATACCGTACGTTTCAAAATAAGTAAAATAATATCCAGTGAAAGTAATCAGCAAAATATCTATAAACGTAAAAAAAAATTTTTAATATTAAAAATTACCCCTAAATCGAAAACTATTCCAAACTGATAATTCAAAATGTATTACGAAGACTACACAATGTAACAATGATTGTTTGTATTTCTCCACATTTGTACTTTTAACACATTTGAGATCTTTGTTTAAATACAAATCATTTTCTTAAGATCCCTCAGTGTACAGATAACTGAGGAAAAATCATAACAGTTCTCAGTTAAATTGAGTATGACAACTTAATTAGAAATTTCCTTTAAAAGGAAAAATATGTCGTATTGATTACATTTCAGGACTAGCCAACAACCGAGGAAAAATCATAACAGTTCTCAGTTAAATTGAGTATGACAACTTAATTAGAAATTTCCTTTAAAAGGAAAAATATGTCGTATTGATTACATTTTCAGGACTACCCAACATGCAGTCGGAAATAAATTTTACGAGTACCAAAAACTTAGTTACAGAACTACCAGAATTGGGTTCATAAACAAAATGTTAATAGGTATTAAGTAAGAAATGAATGACAAAGGAAAAAGGAAACAACTTATAATGGAGATAAAATCACCATCATGAAACAACTTCAAAGCAGGTTATCAAAAATAAAATTCGTCATATCTAGATATCAAAAACTATAAGAATTCAAACTTGAAACTCTCAAACTAAATGTACCACCAAAAAATTCAATTTCCGAAAACTTTCAACTGTTACCAGCGTTATGGCATTCTGCCATACGCACAAAAATGCTAAACAAAGCTATCAAAGGGCTTAAAGTCAAAGAAAATTTATGGCTAAACTTTCCACATAGCACCTTTCCATAAAGTACAAAAATATAAAATGCTCTAAAACAGCAAACTCGCTTCAAAATCTAAACATCTTGGGAGTTATGTCATTAGAATGAACATCAAAACACCAATACGTACCCTAAGATACTTATTAAAAGCCGATATTGTATTGATAATGGGGAGGAAACACAGACACAAAGCAAAAACTGTAATGTAACTAAAAGAAAGTGCAGCGAGATCCAGACCAAAAGCTCTTAGATTTTCGTCAAACCATTAAAACTGGCCTTCAAAAAAATGCTGTTTAGTTATTTGTAACTAAATTTGAAAGAATACCAATGTTAAACTATATTACTATGAACTTCCTTGAAGCTACAAACAAATATATCTACCTACAGCACTTTTGGCACTATACTGATAGCGTAAGAAGAATAAATCTGTTTATCCAACTCTTGGGGAACTATTAAAACGCCAACACCCAAACATCGCTGTTAACGAAACATTTACGTATAAAAACCCATACACAGATACCAGGCGGTAATTTCCACAGAGCACTATTTGTAAAAAATATCTATTTACTAAGAGTAATGTAAAAATATCGAGTACATTTATAACAATACATTTTTTCTCTTTATCAGTGTTTCCCAATCTCTTAATAGCATTCTGTTGCACTGCAACTTCAAATGATTCCTCAAATTTGATACTACACACCTCAAGCTAGTGCCTATCTAAGATATGTCGAAGCTCCCCACGTGGAGCACGGTTTCTCTCTTTTTCCCGTTTAGTAACTGTCCTGCAAATGCGTCTGAAACTAAATTTCGTAGCAACTAATACGAAAACAATGGCGCAAACTAAACCAACTGTAATAATAGCAATAATTGGCTTTCCAATATCTTTTAATCGTTTGGTTTTCTTTTTATGCTTCCTCAGTGATAATGGCTTGCCACTGTCAATACTTCCTCCATTACCTGGGCGATCACAATGCGGCGGGGACCATCCTAAATCACAATGGCAATTATCGTTGCTGTTGCAGACACCGCGCCCTGAACAGTTAAGACTGCAACTTTTATGGTTTAAGTAACTATAATACACCTTCATCCGGACGCATTTTTGCTTAAAACAAACTCGTCCTTGTCCGCATTTGGTACCTGTATGCAAAGAAATAGTGGAGACATCAGTGAAAGAAAGATAATAAACATGAAAAATTATGGGTCTGTTCATATAATACTGAAGCCTCGATTGCACTGTAAGTGTCCGTTTGCATTTTATACCATCCACAAATTCCATATTGGCTTCAGGGACTTTATACTCTCTATACGGAAACCCTTTTTCGTCTTGTTAAGGCCACAAGGGCCTGCTCGGTTACCACGCATATTACACTACACTAAAAGACACACAAGCAAACAACAAGCTAACCTGTAATCAAGTAAACGGTTAAAAAGTATCTACCTGCAAGAATTCCCTTCTTAATTGTAAAAAAGGCTATCACGCCCAACATTTTACGATGAATACATAAAAAATCACTGCTCAGGATCAAACATCTTTCGTTGTCTTTTTGTTTGATCGATATACCTTTCAAAAAAGACTAAGAAGAATAAACTGCTAAGGCTAACAGCAGATCATTACAATAAGCAATTTTTAATAATTTATTTTGGGTCTCTGACCACTAAACGTAGTTTCCGTTTGAGGTACATTATCTACCAAGAGCCCCTCTCTGAGCATTGGAAAGGAATTGACAAACTACATTGTTTCTGCAGTTGATTGTCACCGTAAGGACAAACCTAACAACCTATCATGAAGCTGTAACTTTTATTTTAGGAAAATAAAAAATATTTTTCATTATCAGGATGAATATGGATGCGACTAATAATGGAGCCTCAAGTACTAAGGTTTTCATAAGATATCTTTATTCTGTTTCTGTGCAGTAATTATGTTTAAATGCACCATTATCTACTGAAAAAAATTTTCTTGCAAACTTACAAGTATGTATCAACATATTTAAGTGCATTTTGAAATACACACATGAAGTAAAAAGAGCTGTCATGGGGAAGATGGGTTCACCAACGCGTTTGCTTTAATTCAATTTCCTGTTCTCAATGTCCCAGTGAAAAATAAACTCACTGCTGGAGAAACATGCTCAAAACAACTTAAAAGAACAAAATAAACCAGCTATAAAAATCAGTGAATACGATACTACCCCTTTTATACTCTAATTCATTGGACTCCATATTTTGTTGAGTAGTTTTTCTGAAATAAGACTCGGATCGAAAATTTTACCTTGTATCAATCATTTTGGGTTTAACCATCTTCCTGTTCAACCGATTAAACGTAATGGAAATGTGGTGAATAAAATGTATTAACACAAAGTTTTTTCTACCTACCATTGTTTACAATTAATCTTTCCTTTCTGGAAGAAAAGCGATGCGACTGGTTGGTAAAACAATAAAGCAAAACCATTTTTGTACTTAGTGAAGACTTTGGCATTTCATTATTACACTGCAAAGTACCGCACATTGCATGTTTGGGAGCACATCTTTTAAATCTAGGTCCCCTCTGTGAAAGAAAACAAAGAACTAAATTGTAATTTGCAACAACTTTTTTTGCAAATAAATAAGTACATCAACAAGTACACATTAATCTATACATATAAAATCAAGTTTGTGTGTTCGTGTGTATGTGTGTGTGTGTGTGTGTGTGGGGGGGGGGGGGTGATTTTTTGCATGACTGACCGTGTGGCCTCTGGTCAGGGCATAGACTATAGAGATCTGACCTCTGAGGCCATTCGAGGCTGCTGGAGGCCATTTTGTCTTTATAAGGTCATTTCTGGCGCAGTAAAGCAAGATAGAGACTTCCTTATGTAATCCAAAATTGTTCCTTGACCCCACAAATGGGGGTTCGGATCATATCAGGTCGTTTGAGGCTGCTGGAGGTCAGTTTCTGATTGAAAAGCCCATTTTATAGCCAAGGAAGTTGGATAGGCAAATTATGTAGTGGAAAAATGTTTCTCGATCCCATAAATGCATGGTGGATCGGATCAAATCAGATCTGACCTGATCTGATCAGATCGGCCAGTCATTGAAAGTAGTTGGACTTTATTTGTATTCATCATGTTTCTCTCATGGTCAACTTCATGCTGGATGTTCAAGAGTCTGCAGTGAGATATGCCTTTTCATCCAGACTGAAGGAGGAAAAACCAAAAACATGGTTTACCAAGTTCTAAAAAACTAAATTACTAAATTAATACTGTTAATTTCCAGTAATGGTCAGAACCATTAAGGTTCGTTTTGTTATATTCTGTTATGTTGTTCACTGTGTTCAAACCATGTTCAAGAATATGTATTCATTGTTTTCAAACCGTGTTCAAGTATTTGTGTTAAAACTGCATTCAAGTGTATTTCTACCATTATCCCAGTTCAGTAACATTTAATCATTCACATGTCAATTTTCAGTCAATTCATATTGTACATTTGATTTAATGGAAACAAAACTAGGAAAAAAGCATTACTTGCTTGAAATAGCCTACTAAATTGCAGTTTTTTACCTGAACAACGGTACTTCTGCTGGTGAAACTATAAAATAGTGCTATTCCTTTATGGCAAAACTAGTTGATTTTCCTTTCGGTCCTTTACAGAGAACTCGAAATACCGGGTTGGCTCTTGTTTTGGGGGTGTCTGTTTTTTGGGGAAAAGTGCAAGGCTAGCATTTGAGCGTTGTCGAAATGTGGAATGTGAAATGAGCGTTGCTGAAATGTTGAAATCTTCTTGCATGAAGCTACGTAGCAAGCCGTCCTGTGGCACGTTATAAAAACAACATAAAATCTTGCTACATCATTTCAAGGGTGAAGTTCTTTATCCATTGCCATTAAATTCCAAATTAATTTCCTTCTGTCTATATATTCTGATTCGTCTTTTTCCCATGTTATAATTTCTGTCCGATAAAGCATCAGGTATTTGTTGCTTTGATCTTATTTCTGCTACTACGTTTTGATTACATTACAAGTCTCACCGTCTTAAAGTATTCTTCTCGTAGTGTGTTCTTCATTTTCTCTTCCTGTATTTCATCTGGGTCCAGTATACCCAGATATTTATATCCCTCTCCACCAACCTTCTTATGGATATTGTTATTATTACTACTGTTATTATTATTTATTTTACTTTCTGCGTAGTTTATTACGTCCTTTAGAGCCGGGTCTAATTATTATTATTATTATTATTATCATTATTAAGTCTATACCATCATTATGGCAACAAGCCGCTACAATCCTTATATACAAAAAGGGGGAAAAGTCAGACCCAGGTAATTTCAGACCTATCACTTTAGAACCTGTTATGTTGAAAATATTTACTTCTTTACTACGAGATCGTGTATTTGAGTTTTTAGTCAAAAACAACTACATTGAGGCAAGTATCCAAAAAGGATTTACGCCTGGATTAACTGGTACGTACGAGCATATTGCTAGTATGACTCACGCAATTAACGATGCACGCCGTAAACAACGCTCTATTACAATTACATTAATTGATCTGAAAAACGCTTTTGGGGAAGTCAACCACAATCTAATAGAAACTGTGCTGAAACATCATCATATTCCAGACGATATTGTTACTATTATTAGAATTCTGTATAGTGACTTCCACACAGCCATACTGACCAACTTGTTCATTAGTGATTTCATTAAACTAGAAAAGGGTGTACTACAAGGTGACTGCTTCAGCCCATTGATATTTAATATGCTAATTAACACCTTCGTACAGTATATAAAAAAAGATCACTTCAAACAAATCGGTTACAAATTTCTAAAACATTTGATACCAAGACACTGGCTACAATTCGCCGACGATGCTGTAGCGATGTCAGGCCAAGAGAGTGAAAACCAAATTCTCCTCAACGCATTCAGCAGATGGTGTCGTTGGAGTGACATGATCATCAAAGTCGAAAAGTGTCACACGTTTGGAATGAAAAAATGTGGAACAGTATGTAAACAAATAAAACCAAAGCTTTATCTTAATAACAGTGTTATTCATCCTATCGACTCGGGTGAACCATTCCTATATTTGGGTCGTTACTTCGATTTCGGCATGACAAACACGGAACACAAAAATATACTGATGTCAAAAACTGCAAACATTCTCAGGACTATAAATGGTCTCCCACTCCACCCCAGAAATAAAGTAATATTGTACCAAAGATATCTACTTTCAAAAATTAGCTGGCACTTGACTGTTGCTGATATAGAAACAAGCTGGGTTAAGGAAAACCTCGATAACGTTGTTTCAAAGTTTATACGGATTTGGTTGGAAATACCTATTTCTGGATCAACACGCCTTCTTCGCCGTACCAAACGTAAGTTTGGTCTCGGTTTAACACTCATATCTGATCGTTTCATTCAGTGTCGAGTATCTTTTAGAAACAAACTCAAGTCTTCTAAGAGCAGGGACATTGTTGAAATATACAATGCGACCACCGGTCAAAACATCACGTATGATCAGTACAAAACAACTAGAGAGGCAATCAAGGATATTAGAAATTCTAACGAGAAAAAAATCGATACACTGACTTCGCAAGGGTTAATAATCAAATCAATCACAGCCTATGCAGACAACGCATTTACCAGTCACTGGCACAAAGCGCTTTCTACGTTACCCAATAATATCTACTCATTCACAATCCGGTATTTAAACAACACCCTCGCCAACGCTTCAAATATGCTAAAATGGGGACAAAGAGAATCATCTGCCTGTTCCTTATGTAATGCTACAGAAACTCTCGGGCATGTTATTGGAGGATGTAATACAGCGTTGAACGAAAAACGTTATAATTGGAGGCATGACTCGGTTTTAAAAAATATTGCAAACTTCATATCTTCGAATAAGAAAAATGCAAAAGTTTACTGTGATATTGATGATTACAATTCTCCATCGATTATTACCGGAGATACATATCGCCCTGATCTGTTAGTAATTGATAAAGGAAAGATTTATATTCTAGAACTTACAATCGGCTTTGAAACAAATATTGAAGTGAATTCGAAACGTAAATCAGAAAAATATGAATTTCTGCTAAGATTTCTAGGCAAAAATTATCAAAAAGTTATATTTGTCAATTTAAGCATTGGCGCGATAGGAGCAATCGGAAAGAGTACACATTCGGTAGCGAAGATGTTAGCGGAAATAAGTTACGATAAAAGCGAAATCTCATATATCATAAAGAAGATCATATGTGTGGTAATTCGAACCACATATTACATATTCTGTCAACGTAGTAAGACATGGGATCAGCCTCCCCTCCTTTATTGGTGACTACGTTACTCTGTGCGTCCCTGATACCATGCCTTGATAGTGAGTGGTATTTCTTAGGGTAATGATGTAATGTATACACGGCATACAATTGTATTAAGTGATAACATGGAAAAATATATGCTTGAAGTTTAAAAAAAATTATTATTATTATTATTATTATTATTATTATTATTATTATTATTATTATTATTATTATTATTATTGCCCTTTATCTAAACACAGCTTCTGGCTGGATGTTGATACCAAAGTCTAGACATCAACTAAGTCCCAGTCACTTCAGGTGTCCAGTACTTTCCTCTGTATTCTTCCTGTACCGAGCAGGTTTGCTTGTTGTAATTGTCCAATACTAAAGTTGATATCGATACTCTTTAACCATTCTCCAAGCTTTGCATTAACAGTGCCTAACGCCCCAATAATATTTGGTATTATCTTTACTCTTTTACAATTCCAAATCTTCTTCAGTTTCCATTTCAAAGCTTGGTATCTCTCTAATTTGACTTCTTCAACTTCATTGATGTTCTTATCGAATGGGCAAGACACTTCTATTAGAAGGCACTCGTTGTTTTTCTTGTCATGTACGGTAATATTATTATTATTATTATTATTATTATTATTATTATTATTTACTTATAGCATCGTTATAAATTACTTGTTACAACCTACCAAAAGGCTGAGTAAAGATACGTTTTAGAAGGAGACAGCGGGGATGTTGCATGCTCATTTGACGGAAAAGTGAGGAAAACGAGACCAAAAGGGAAGAGGAGAAGAGAGAAAAGTACGAAGTCCTCAGAGGAGAAGTGGCCAAACTATGGAGTGTCAGGAAGGCACTAATAGCACCTACCATCATCGGAGCTTTTGGTACACTGAGCAAAAACTTTAAGGGTTATGTTGAATAAATTGAGATGATACAAATGGCATCTTTTTTGCAAAAGACTGGTGCGCTGGGAACACCAAAGGTGAGAAGGGCATTGGACACCTAAGATTGAAGGATTCAATCCGCTGCCGAAACAAAAGCTGCCGAACAACAAAAGGCGTGAAGAAAGGGCAATAAAATAATAATGCAATAATATAATAAAACAAAGAAGGGAGAGAAAAGAACGGAATCAAAAGAGAAAGATCTACGTGGTCGATACATACATTTCTACACATAAATAACGGAATGCATGTGGCCCTGATATGGTTCATGGTTATTTGGTAAAACCTTCCACAAAATTGCATAAGAAAATTGAAATAAAACTTAATGAATTTCGATTAATTGGTGAAGCACCACTTCAAATGATAAAAGGTGGGTCAAGGGCTGTAGAAGGAAAAATAAAGGAATATGTCATCAGCTTACTATTGACATGATCCTTAAGAATTGAAGTAAAGGCTTATTTGAATACTTGCTGAATACAATATAACAAAAAGGCCTGTGATATGGTTTCTTATTCGTAAGTTCTAAATAGCCTGAAGCTATTTAAGGTAGTAAACAATGTAAGAAGCCTTATTAAAAGCTTAATAGAGAAGTGGAAAGTGGAATTTTTAGGGGATTGGTCTATCTCCAATCCTGTTTGACATATCCATTATATCACTGACAAAATTTACGGAAAAGAAAAGAAGACTACAAGCTGGGAAAATACCATGGAAAGGTATGAAAAGACCATCTGGCATGTATGGACAACCTGAAATTATATCCAAAAGGTACTGAAGATACTGACACACTGGTGCAAACAGTGTGGGTTTACACTGACGATGAAAGAATAGGGTTTGAGATAACAAAATGTGGAGTGATGAAAATGAAAATCGGGAAAACTACGCAATGCAAAGGAATACAATTCTCTAATGATGAAGTTACCAAACGTCAGGGAAAAAAATTGGATGAATAGAAATATCTCGGAATTTTACAAAATAATACTATTTAAAGTAAACAAATAAAGGAAATATTGACTAAGAATTATTTTAAAGTGGTTAAAAAGGTGCATAAATCAAATCTGAATGCTTGAACGGTAAAACAGCATAACAACAACAAAAATATGGTGCTTTTTGCCAGGTAAATAGACCAGTTTATATAAATAACAGTTATGCTATAAATAACAGTTATAAAAATAATCCACTCTACCAAGAAAATATACTTGCCTTGCCACAGTTTCCTTCATTATTTCCTCGGGAATTAAACAGAGAATAGCATGATGAGTGGGAGGCACGTGCTTTTTCCCCATAATTAATGCGGCATTGATAATCACGTGACAAACATATACCATCTTGACAATATGCACTTCTGTTTGAGCAAGAATATCCGTTTTTAATAAAAACATTTTTGGGGCACTCGCCAGAGTAGCCTGTACAATACTCGGGAAGGTCACACTCAGAAACCTTCAAACAGAAAAGTATAAAACACATTATAATACATAGAATCACGTCATTAGACAATTAAAGCATGTGCTGATCAGCAAAACATGATGAAAAAGAACAGTACCCGACCGCCAGAAGGATACGTGACGGTTTCACGCTAAAAGAATGGTATGAAATGACTTTGAAAGTGGGTACTGAACAAAGAAATCATTTAGTTCCGAACCGAAAAAGCCTGCACGAAAATAATTCTGTTTCTTAAAAGGGGCTCTAATATATAAAAGATTTTTTTGAAGATTTCTGTCACAACGTTTTAACAAAAAGTTACAATAAACGAGCTTTGTTGAAGGCATTTCATGCAATTCACAGCTCCTTACGTTTACTTTCCTTGCTGGAAATTTATAATGCCTGGCGAATTTCTTGGACCCTCACAAGAGCAATGTTCAATTAATCATTCAAGAAATATTCTCCGTTTCGAAATATCAAAGAAAAAGGTGGTTGTCGTTTAGAGCTTTTGATAAAAAACAAAATGCATCATGAAGAATGCCAATGCTTATGTCAGTAAATGTATAATGCTTCTTACCAACCATGGGTTCATGAGGTTCATCAGGTCTCTAAGCTGGTATATAAAATTCTAAAAATGCTAAGAAATCTAAGAACTATTTCTAGTGTTCCATTTTCCTATAATACATTAAGACATATGGTCTAATCTATGTTGTTACTATAAGAAAAAATGACCCTATTCTGATAGAAATGTCCTACCAGTATAAGTAACAAGATTCCATTTTTTTGGGAAAAAATCTTAACAATAAACACAAAAATAGGAGCAAACTTTCATAATTGTAAATAATAGCCTACCCTTTTGCGACAACTTGTACCTCCTTTCTTGTACCGACACTTCTCACAGCATTCCCCCTTTGAACAGCTAGCACCCTCCCTGAGCAAACAAGTATCTGGATTACAGCACTGGGCTGCCTCTCCGCACTTTTCTCTGCTACCACAGTCACATTCTTCACCTTTATCCAGGATTCCATTTCCACAAGTTCCTGGCAACTTTCTTGATTGTGGTAAGTCGTAAAGGCAATGCCCCTGCCTGAAAAACAATACTTGGTCAGTAAACAGCTGCACGAAATAACCAGTATGATTAAATAAATAAGATTCTTACATTATATGCTAATTTACCATATGAAGATATCAAAATTCAATCAGACTTTTCAGTACCACTTAAGAGAGTGTATGTGCCTTTAAACAGCAAAGATCTAAACATCCATGTACAGCAAAAACAAGAATAAAAAACAGGACTCGACATCAACCAGTGCATCAGAGGTCTAATCTCTTAAAACTCAATCCACTTCACTCCTCTAGCACATAAATGTGTGATGTAAATATATAAAGTAGAAGAAACATGGTCCCTATTTGATAATGCCAAGTTTATTCTTGGATGAAAACAATAAGAACTCCCACAAACCAAAAAACAAAACAATTAGTATGCAGCCATCATACAATGAAATGGGTGAAAAAGGTCCTATATATCATACGTACCCAGTGACCAGAGCATTTGCAAGGTACTTTTGGCTACAAGATGAAAAGCTACGAACACTGGCATCCAGTGCATCACTCATAATGCATTTTTTTTGTAGATGATCATTGCACATACATGTTTCCTTGAAATCATGCTGCATTCCTAAATTATGTCCCAGCTCATGGGCAATAACTGTAGCAATATACAAAGGATTTTCATGAGTATCCTGGTTAATACCACCTGAATACCTCCAAGAGCACATTGTTGAGAGTGGTGCTTTCCCTGCAGTTGCTCCTACATTATACAAGACAATAAATGAAAATGATAAATAGCAGTATAGCTAGCAAGTATAAAAATGGTCTCACTCTACACATTAGCTTGGATTCCTCTCTGCTTGTCTGTTAATTACACTCCTGTGGGCAAACCCGAAAATTCTATTTACCAAATCTCAGATAAAAAACAACCTCATTATTCTTGTATAAGATCTCTCTACTTTATACTCTCACATCTATTCATACCCTGTCTTTACAAACTTCTGAAATTTGTTGTGTTACCTCTCTTGGGGCTATATAAGAAAAGACAATTAAAATAAGTCACGTATCAACAAAACCATCTACTAATAAAAACAGACACACTAACCACCATGAAATCCATGTCAATAATTCTAGTCAGCCAGATAAAAAGACTAAAGCATTACAATGAAGGAAGAAATGAATCCTGAAGACATAAAAACTGAGCAGCTACACTCACAAGTGCAAGTTCAGACCTCCCTAATTAAGTTAAGCTTGGTGGTGAAGAAAATAGTCAATAGTCAAAACAAAAAAAACTGTACAGAATTCTGATAATTTCTACTGAGAATATGTACTGGGAAAAACATGTGCAAAATCTTACATCAAAGCCAAGTTATAATGAGGAATACTTTATTGAAACCAGATTGAATTTTTTAGATAATGTCTGAAGTAGACTCTTAAACTTATTACAGACATGATATTTAAACAGAGTTAAATGAAATAAAATGCAATATTGAAATGCATATAAAAAGCACACTAAGAAGCACAAATTAAAACTTTGATTTGGAACAAATGTCTGTCTGTCTAGGTGCCATATCCGTCTAAGACTTGGGCGATCATGATCTTCCACTTCTTTCGGTCTCCTGCATTTCTAAGCAGAGTTATGGTAGTCTTTCCTGTTACTTCACTTAGCCTTGTCAAGTATGTCATTTGCTGTCTCCCCCTGCTCCTCTTACCTTCTATTTTCCCTGTCAATGCTAGGTTTTTGAGGCCACCTTTCCTTAGCACATGTCCTGAGAACCAAAGCTGTTTTTGTTGGATCCGCTTCATCAGTGATCACTTTGCATCTGCTTCTTGTAGTACAATGCTGGTGCTTTTCTTTTCTGTCCATGAAATACCTAGCATACACCTGTACAACCACATATCCATTGCTTCAAGCCTTTTCTCCATCGATTTTGAAATGGTCAAACACTCGCTTCCATGAGATAGTATTGGTATCACATAGCAAGCCAGGAGTCTTTTTCTGGTATTTCGGGACATGGTCTTGTTCCTCAAAAGCTTGCCCATCCGTTCAAAACATTCTTTTGCCATCCATATCCTCTTTTTGATTTCTTGGTCGCATCTCCCATTTTCAGTATTTAAGCTGTCCAAATATTTTAAGCTTGGCACCTGTTTTATTTTTTCTTGTCCAATTTTGATGTTTAGTAATGGCCTTATGTTCTTCTAGCTGATCACCATGCTTTTGGTCTTTTTTACATTGATCAACAGTCCCTTAGCCCAACTGGCCTCAACGACTGAGTCGAGAAGGGTCTGCAGTTTATTCAAATGGTAGCCCCCCCCCATCCATACACACACACACATGGCACCCAGGATGGTCCTCGAGCTTTCTCATAATATATTCACTATAGATGTTGAAGAGATCAGGCAAGTACACACACCCTTGCCTCACACCTCTTTCTATCTTGGTGTATTAACTGATGTTACCATCTACTAGTACCACTGTGCTTTGATGCCAGTAGAAGTTCCGCAGAAGTTTGATGTCATTCCCATGTATATCTAGTTGTTGCAAAAGTTCAAACAAGGCAGACTTTATCGAAGGCCTTGGTGTAGTCGATGAATCATACAAACAGGTCTTTCTGTACTTCTACAGCTCTCTCAGTTAGCACTCTTAGGGTGAAGATTCCATTACATGTGCCTGAATTTTCTACAAAGCTGAATTGTTCTCTGTCGATCTCGGCTCGTAGAGTTTTCTGTGATCTTGCCAACTGGACATGCAATATTATTTTGGTGATGTGGCCCATCAGACTAATTGCGTGGAAAAACTCACAGTCAGTTGCACCAGCTTTCTTTGGTAGAGTGATGAAGATTGATTTACACAGGTCTTCATGTAGCTCACCAGAGTTGCAGATGTCATTGATGGCCTTAGTTAGGATGTCTACACCTTTCTCGCCCAGTGCTGTGGCCATTTCCACAACAATGTCATCTGGGCCTCTGGCTTTGTTCTTCTCCATCTTTCTCAGTGTGGCTCTGACTTCTAATTTCATCATGGAACAACTACTAAGCAATAAAGAAGTCAAAAGAACAGTTGAGGTATCAAGTATTGGAAGATTCTGCAAGGAACAGAAGCTGAGATAACTTCCATATGTGACATGAAGAAATAACAACAACCTGCAAAAATGTTCTTTTATGCATGTCATGAAGGAAAAAGAGAAAAGCACTTGCATCTGGTGAACAACAGCTTCATTGAATAATAACACTCAATGCTGATTTGCGATTGGCTAGAAAAGTTCAAAACCTCAAGTGAGAACTCCCACAAAAGCCAAACTGACAATGACCAGCTACAATGAGTTAACCAGCCAATCTGCATCAGTTTTTTGGTTGCATTTGTAATATTCATTTAAAAAAATTTCTTGACCCAATGCTCTTCATTTTTGCATTCTACAAAACTTTCTCATCTCAACCTTTTGACTCTAAAAGTAATATCAGTCTTTGGAACCTTAGTAATATTATGAATCTGACTTCTTAGCACTCTAACTTCGCACCATATCAAACAAAACCACTTCAGCATTTCAATTTGATTTGACTTCAATAATAAATTTTTGAGTTTTGTTTCAGATCTGATCATGGCTACATGGAGAGGTCAATGTGAGAATAAGCTGGATGCTTTCTGTTACATTTGTGGATGATTCACACTTTTTCATCAAAAGCATAATACAACATTGTTTATGAGGCATACCATGAGCACAACTGAACAATTTGTGTGGACCTAAAATGGGTTAATTTCCTCCTAGGTCAACAAAGAGGATTTACAAAGTATACATGCTATCTTTCCATATGGGGCAGCCGAGGTCAAGAAAAGTACTGAAAATTCAAGGAGCAGCCCATATGTGTGATTCTGAAGGCAGGTAAGCCAAATGTTGTCAATGATCCAATTGTCAGTCAAGACAAGATCATAATTCCTCTGCTCCATGTTAAGCTTGGCTTGATGAAACAGTTTGTAAAGGTGTTGAATACCGATGGTGAATGCTTCCAACACTTATTTCTGTGTTTCCTTGTTTGGCCCTCGAGAAGATCAAGGCATGTGTTTTTATGGGCCACAGATTTTTCCACTAGTGTATGATCAAGAATGTCCCAGAAAGATGAGTGGGAAGGAAAGGGTGGCATAGCTTTCATTTGTGGAGGTGATGGCAAACTTTCTCCATAATAAAAAAGTTTACAACTATGAAACCCTTGTGACAAAAATGTCACTTTTTTGTGATCTTTGATGTAATATGAGTGTCAAGCTCCATTACCTGTACAGTCATCTTGATAGATTCCCTGAAAACCTAGGAGATGTAAGTGATAAGCAAGGTAAGTGGTTTCATCAGGACCTCAAGATTATGGAAGATTGTTACCAAGGGAGATGGGGCAAATATATTATGGCAGATTACTGATGGAGCATTAAACAAGAATGCCCAGAAACAGTCCACAGATGCAAGAGCTGCAACTGGAAATTCATGCCTGAGTAGACTGCAATTGAGCTGTGTCTCCTCATAGTAACAAATGTTTTATCTACTGATTAGTCTTACATAAGCTGTAATCACTTCTGTATTTAAAAAAGTGTTTCAAATTGTAACCTTAAATATAACCTTTTATACTATCTTGCATTTTCTTTTTTATTACCAAGCTTTATCAAAAAGTTGTATAACATTTTATCACATATATTTCATGATAGACTATGAGGTTAATGTGATGACAAAATTTTGAGATTTTCAAATACCTTTATTGCAAAAATGGTACAGCATTGAGGAAAAAACTAACTTCAGATCTGAAATTAGGGCAAGAAATTATGTAACACCAAGCACTTGATATCAATCCATAAAAACTTTATTGACCAGTGAATTATTCAAATACTGATGCCCATTTTCTTAGTGGGATCTGCCTTAATAATTGTGCATGAATCCTCTAATTACACCAGGCTGCTTTTATTCTTGTGCTTACTGTATCATTATAACTTCCTTTAACTTCAATCGCATTTTCTAAATAACAAAAGCTCTTTACTTCATCCATCACCTGCTATTGTTGTCTCGCTTGGGAAGCAAGTGAGGAGCATCATTACATCTTTCACTTTTAACATCTACCACTCTACTCATATTTGCTCTTTCTTTACTGTTTATAGCATCACTTACCTGTTGTAGCGTAACTCTGTGTACCCGGTAACCATGTATTGTGGTGACATCTATTGTGTCCGATGGATATCAATAAAATGATATCCGGGTATCGACAGTTCCCGGATGTATGCTTTCCGTTGAAAGAACGTTTACATTTTTCTGCTGTGAGGATCCACCTCAAAAAACACTAAGAAATAGCTTAGGATAACAAACCTAACATATGGCGACGAGGATTTGTGGAACTCTGAAACCTGTGAACGGATTTTTATTAGTCTGACTTGCTGAAACGGTGGGAATTTCTTGAAATTCGTTGGAAAAACATTTTGTGATCAGAACAAAGGAATCAAGATGGCGGCTTCAATGGCTTTGCCGAACTTTCCTGAATTTGACTGTGAAATATCAAGCTCAACTGCGGTACGGTGGACCAAGTACACGAAACGCTTTGAAAACATGATCTTGGCGTTAAACATAGAAGACCCAGCTAGACAGCTCGCATTATTGCTTCACTGCGGCGGTGAAAAGCTTCATGACATATACGACACGTTTCAAATTGTAAAACTGGAAGGTGAAAATGATTATGTGGCTGGCAAACGATACCTGAATGAACACTTCATGCCACAAAAGAACGTGGAGTATGAAACTTTCCTTTTCCACGAGTCTAAACAACATCAGGGTGAGTCACTGTCTGCATACCACACACGATTAATAGACATGGCCAACAGATGTGAGTTTGACGATCGTGACAGAACAATTAAATCTCACATCATAAGAACATGTCTCAATCCTAAACTCAGACGTGAGGCGTTGGAAAAAAACTTATCCCTGACGGACATATTGAAACGCAGACGTGCTTTAGAACTCTCGAATGCACAAGCTGCTGTTATGGAAAGACCGAACATTAATGCTGTATCCACAACGCCGAAGCAGTTCAAGAAGAAACCAACGCAGACTCCGGAATATCGGAAACAGAACAACAACGGACATTCTCAAAAACGGAACAACAACAAACATTCACAACAACATTGTAAATTCTGCGGTGGAAAGTGGCACGACGATATAAAGAACTGTCCTGCACGTGACAAGATTTGTAGTAAGTGCAACAAACGTAACCACTTCGCCAAGGTATGTATGTCTGGTAAGGGGGTTAACAGTTTAACACGAGAACACTCTGAGCTGCATAAGCAACAAACTGATGAACATTATGGTCAAACTGATGAACACTATGACCACACTGGCGAACACTATGACATGTATCACTTAAGTGATGACATAAACATTGACCCTATATTTGTCAACATTGATGTTGAAGGTCAGACAATACCTTTTGAACTAGATACTGGTGCAGCATTCACCATTATTGGGGAGACTACTCTAAACAAACATTTGAACAATGTAACACTTGTGAATATTCCTGATCCTGGCATTAAGACTTATGCTGGTGATAAGCTTGTAATTATGGGTCAAGCTGATGTTATTGTACAACATAACAACCAAACTGTGAAATTGCCTTTGTTAGTAACCCCAGGAGATAAACAGTCACTCCTGGGCAGAAATTGGTTGTTTAAATTGAAACTTGATTGGGCTGAGCAGGTCAAAGGTCGTTCAGTTAACAAGGTATCAGGTTCTAAACTGCAAGCAGTTTTAGATAAACATAATGATGTGTTCAAAGATGAAATAGGTCAGATTAAAGGTGCGCATGCATCACTCCGAGTTGATCCGCAGGCAAGCCCGCGTTTTTTCAAAGCGAGACCGGTCCCATATGCCCTGCGCGAACGCATCGAGAAGGAACTTGACCGACTTGAGCAACAAGGGATTATTCGTCCAGTAGCTTTTTCGGAATGGGCAAGCCCTATCGTACCTGTCGTGAAGACAGATCAGTCCATTCGTATTTGCGGTGATTACAAAGTCACTATAAACAAGGTCTCTGAACTTGATCCATACCCGCTACCTCGAATCGAGGACATCTATGTGCAATTATCAGGCGGAGTATTGTATTCGAAGGTAGATTTGAGCAACGCATATCTCCAGGTTCCATTGGATGAACAATCACAGAAGTTTGTCACTATCAACACAATCAGGGGGTTGTACACGTACAATCGTATGCCATTTGGCATAAAATCCGGCAGCGCGATTTTTCAGCGCATTATGGACACCATGTTCCAAGGACTGAAACATGTATCGGTCTATCAAGATGACATCATCATAACGGGTTCAACATTACATGAACACATATCCAACGTGGATAAAGTGCTCACGAGATTAGAGTCAGCCGGCATGCGACTAAAGCTACACAAATGTCAGTTCTTGCAACCGAGTGTGACGTACCTAGGTCACAGAATCGACGCAAACGGTATTCATCCGACCGACGACAAGGTGAGCGCGATAAACAATGCTCCGACACCATCGAACAAGAAAGAACTGCAAGCATACTTAGGTATGTTAAACTACTATGGTAGATACTTACCAAACTTGTCTACGGTATTAGCACCACTGCATAATCTTCTTCGCAAAGACGTTTCTTGGACTTGGACCAAGGAGGAAGATGACTCATTCAACGAATCTAAGCGTCTTCTGACTTCTGACCGTGTGCTCACACATTTCGATCCCAACAAGGAGATCATATTAGCATGTGATGCTTCGCCATACGCAGTGGGATGTGTTTTGTCACACAAGATGCCTGATGGTTCAGAAAAACCTATAGCGTATGCTTCGCAGACAATGAACGCATCTGAACGTAACTACTCGCAACTCGACAAAGAGGCACTTGCGATCGTATATGGCGTTAAACGTTTCGACCAGTACCTTTTTGGTAAACATTTCAGCATAGTGACCGACCATAAGCCATTACTCACATTGTTGAGTGAGATGAAATCAGTACCGTTGACCGCGTCTCCAAGACTAATCAGATGGTCATTAATGCTATCCGCATACGACTACACAATTGTGTACCGCAAGGGAAAAGATCACTCCAATGCAGACGCTCTAAGCAGATTACCATTATCGACAACAACGAGCTATTCACCAACACCAGGGGACGTCGTGAACATGTTGGAAAACATGGACAACACTGTCATGAACGTAAGAACAATCAGGAAAGCGACAAGACGTGACCCAGTTTTATCCCAAGTACATAAATTCGTGCTAGACGGATGGCCAGCAACGATTGATAATTCGCAACGTGAACAATACCATCCTTACGAGTCTCGCAAGAATGAGCTCAGTATTCAGGACGATTGTGTTCTATGGGGAGCTCGAGTTATCATACCTACTGACTGTAGATTGAAAGTTCTCGAACTGTTACACGACACACATCCAGGCATGACACGCATGAAGTCGTTGGCTCGCTCATATGTATGGTGGCCTAATCAGGATGCGGACATTGAAAACAAAGTAAAAAACTGTAACACTTGCCAACGATCACGACCGTTGCCACCCTCACAACCATTGCATCCATGGGAGTGGCCCGATAAACCTTGGTGTCGCGTTCATATTGACTATCTTGGACCCTTTCAAGGCAAGATGATACTAGTCATTGTTGACGCACATTCAAAATGGATAGATGCTCATATAACATCATCTTCCACTTCTTCGACAACAATCGAAAAGCTGAGACAGAGCTTTGCAACACATGGTCTGCCCAACATCATAGTGAGTGACAATGGTGCGTGCTTTACATCATCAGAATTCAAAACATTCACGACTGAAAACGGTATCAAACATGTGTTAACTGCTCCGTACCATCCATCCTCGAATGGATTAGCAGAACGAGCAGTTCGTACTGTGAAACATGGACTTAAGCGACTCGTTGACGGTAGTCTGGAAACAAGATTATCTCGATTGTTGCTATCGTACCGAACAACTCCGCATGCTACTACTGGACAATCACCATCAGAGATGCTTATGAACCGACGTTTACGTACGCGTATATCTCTGCTGACACCGGACGCACGAGGATCTGTCTTCATGAAACAATCTGCCATGAAGGACAGACATGACAAGCATTCTCGAGAACGTAAATTTGACATTGGTGACAAAGTTTATGTTCATATACATGACGAGAGCAACTGGCTTTCAGGTGAAATCATTTCTGTGAACGGCCCGTTATCATACACTGTACAGTTGCATGATGGTCGTATCTTCAAGCGACACATTGATCATATCCGAGAGAGGCGTTGCGATTCACCAGATGTAGATCAACCATGTGAGGATTTAGAGCTTCTGAGTCCCGATTCCATACCTACATTTCGTCCACAGCAGCAACAACCGGAAAATCGAGAACCACCACCCGGTGATGTTCAACCCAAATCTGTTCCGGGACGTCTAAGATCTCCATCTCGATCCGAATCGGTTAACCCTGTGCTTCCTGCAAATAACCCAGCGCTACCCGCAAACCCTGCGGCTCAACCGTAATTACATTTTTGTTTTTTCCATGTTAATTTTCTAACCTATATATTTAATTGTGTTCTCCCATGCACTAAAATTTTCATACACTATTTCCTCTGATTCACCTCAAATTACTAGATCATCAGCAAACAATATTATAACAGGTGTTCCATTTCTTGATCATTTAGAAACTTCCTCCAATTTTAATGCAAAGTCCAATTGGCTCCAAAATGAACCTTCTTTTGTCATTATATTAAAACATCACATATTTTTCCATCCATCCACATTGCTTCTACCTCCTCGATGCCCATGCTATTACTAATCTTGGTCTCCTATTATAAGCCTTCTCTATATCTACAAAAATATGAACCAATTTCTTTTTCATGGCCAAATACTTGCATCCTTCTCATGATATGAAATACATCTGCAGTGGATTTTCAAGGCATAAGACCATTTGTATTTTATTTATATTTAGAATATCTCTTAACCATCTTCAAATCATTCTTTCCAACACCTTCATCAAGTGCTCCAGAAGTTTAATGGCCCAGCACTTGTTGCATCCTTGCATGCCTCCTTTTCTCCAAAAACAACAGAATTTGAATGGTAGTTTTCCACTTTGGGCTTTAACTTCCTTTGTCGCTTCCTGTATAATTTTTTGCATCAATTCAATTCCTATATCTCCTGCAGCCTTTTTTATCAGGTATAAATCCCAATACACCAGCAGCTTAATTTTACATACTTACTTACAAGTAAGTCACCTACTATCCTATTTTTTTAGTTACAGCCTCAATTGGTCTTTTAACAATATCAAACCTCAACATTTCAATCCCATGTGTTTTCTGTTTTAATCAGTACTTCATAGCCAAGCCTGACTTACCAACACTACTTTAACAAAAATTATTCTAAAAGCATGTTGTGTAACTTCAAGATCTTTTTTCCCCACTTTTCTCCTACAATAATCCAAATTCCTCCATTTCAACTACCATTCCTGTACAAAAACAGTAGTGGTTGTGTGGTTAAATCAACAGATAACCAGCCATATCTCTTAAGGTACTGCACCCAGTCTGTTTCTCCATTAGAAGTGACATACTACTGAGTATGTACATATTTTAGGAAAGTTGGGAGAGGGGAAGAAAATGGTAAATTAGATTAAAAAGTACAAAGAAAAAAACCATATCACAAAAGTAACCCTAAAGTAGTTTCAAAGCCTTGCTTAGACTGAAAGACCTAAAAAAAACAACTTATACTCTGCCTTTGCTGTTTTGATTACCCTTCTATCTTAACTTTTAAATGCAACAAAAATCAATATTTCTCCCCTCTAAAATATTAACTACTTTAACAGTTCTCTTGGTCATAGTCCAAACATTATATCTTCCAATACCCAGACTAATTCTGATAAAGCCATAGTGGTAAATTTGTAGGTATTATTTTTAAACCCACCAGGCAACAAAAAAAACAGTGATTTCTTTGCATCCTCTGACCATATAACATCTGCTGGGGTCTGGGAGACATTACCTGAGTACCTTCTGTCATGAAAAAAACTACAAAGCTTCAGTGGAGTAATTAATTTTTATGCTGGATAGCCTTCTTGACAAAAGCTTATTCTGTAAGGAACCTAGCCTCTTCTCAACTGAGAAATACTCAGGAAGCAGTGAGGGCTGACTTACTTTAAGACAGCCTACATCTCCCTTAACACATGCCTTCACAGAATGATTCAATAATTATCATGAATATCTAAAAGTCATCTTTTCATATTTATTTTTTGATTAGTTTAAAAGAGAAAATATATTGTTTCCCTTAATATTCCTGCTTATGTCCACAATAAAATGTTTTTCACTGAAAGGCAATTTCATTGAGTAATACATCATTTCAAAATCCATTATATTTTCTAAACCTTTATCAAAAGCCAGAGGAGAAAGTGAATCCTAAGTAATGTCTGACTTTCATGTGTTTAACTGGAGAGCATCTCAATAGGAAAAATAACTTGGTGTCTGTAATTTTCAACAACAGCCTGATTTTCTCTATGGCTCTTCTGCCATAATTAGAAGAGACAGGAAGCTCAAATTTTGTTTAAATATTTTCAAAATTCATCCATTTGATATGAAGTAACCTCTATTTGTTTGACTACTGTAATAAATGATTAACTACAAATTGACCTCACGTTGGGCTTTAATCAACAATAAAACAGCTCAGTGTACAAAATGGCGGCTAACAATACAAATGACCACTGACAATAAAAATAACATGTTTGTAGTCCACAGAGAACCCAAAATCTATAAAATGTCCTATTAAATGTCAATTAGAGTGAAGATCGTCTATTACAACATTCACCCTGTCCTTTGAAGATCAAGCCTATCTACTGGATGCCTGATTCTCTCAGAGTGCCTTACAGGGTTGAGTTCAACATTAGTAGTTATGCTAGTTTGGTCTGTGGCTATTGGTACCTCCTGTGGTGCAGGAAGACTTTCACTTGTAGTTTCAGACACATTCTCTTGACGCTGGATCTGAACTTGATTTGTACATGGAGGTTTGGGAGCAAGATGCTTCATTGATACTGTTGTCTCCCTGCCGTCATGATAGCGTATGAAGGCATAGTGTGGGTTTGCTTGGAGAAGTTCCACCTCGTCAACTAATGGATCAGTCTTATTTGTGCGAACATGACACTTGAGGAGTACAACACCTGGCTCTGCCATCCAAGTAGGAATCGATGCACCAGAAGAGGATCGTCTAGCAAACTTGAAGAAGCATTCATGAGGAGTCTCGTTTGTGGCAGTACAAAGTAATGAGTGGATGGAATGGAAGGCATCTGGTAGAACAACCTGCCAATTCTTGCTGTGTAGATTCTTAGATTTCAAAGATGTTTCAACAGCCTTCCATACAATACCATTATATTCCACCTGTCCATTTCCTTCAGGGTTATAGCTTGTTGT
>RDPX01000002.1:4882583-4930672 GCA_003991215.1 Morbakka virulenta | reverse complement strand
ATAACTCAAATTTTTGAAAAGCTTCAATTCTCAACTAATGAACTTGAAAAAGCCTGCCAGAGATGGGGATTAAAAGTAAATCACACCAAGTGCAAAGTCCTAACCAGTGAAAATGATCATATCATTGATGGCAACACAGTGGAAAATGTTGAAAACTTCGTGTTTCTGGGATCCGTTGTACCTGGTAATGCTAGTGATGTTAAAATGAGAATTGCTTTAGCATCTTCAGCATTTGGAAGACTCAATGAGAGGGTATGGAAAAACAGATCAACACCTCACAAAATAAAGACCAGGTTATATTACGCCCTAATCGTTCCAATCGCAATTTATGGGTGTGAAACCTGGACTCTAAGAAAAGAACAAATGCATAATCTCCTTGTTTTTGAAAACAATTGTTTAAGGTCAATGCTTGGTAAGACATTACAGGATAAAGTTAAAGTTGAGACAATAAGAAAAGAGCTTGGTATTGACAGAAACATCATTGAACTCATACAAAAGCGAAGAATGACCTGGTTTGGTCCTGTTAATAAAATCTTGGGAAGCCAACGTAAAATAAAACTTATCAACCACTTTTAAGTACTTGTCCTGTGTCTGCAAACAATTTACTTATAACATTGACGAAACATGTATTATTCTATATTTATCTACATATTTTATGTACTGGTAAAGAGTTCAACAGATACAGTTTAATGGTCGAACTACTTTACCCACGAAAGGATTGTTTACTCGTAAGTCAATCTTTAGTCTATAGTTCTATAGTCGGAGCTATAGGAAAGCTTTTTGCCAATGCTTCACTTCAATTATTCAGCAATGTATCTTACATTTACCAGCGAAGTTGTTACACTACAAGAACTCCATTTGACAACAAGGTATAGCCAACGCTATAAAATTGATTGTCACGCCATGTTAGTAATTTTTTCAACACAACTTCACCTGTTTATTCCATTATATTACTTAAAATGGAGTATCTTAAAAATGGGAAAGGAGTAAGCAGACCTTATTCACTGGCCTATCGCTTTATTTATTGTTAATTAATTCTAACTAATAATTCCTGCTTTCAATGATTTGAATCTATAACTGACTACTGTACGATATTTTGGGCAAGGATTTTCATAAGGCACATGTCAGGATGTGCACAATGAATTTCGCTAATAACTTTCTGGCTAAGTTTTATTGTACTGTTACGCAACTCGTATAAGATACAACCTTGATTCATTCTCTCTTTAGTTTCATTTTGTGTCCGATGTAGTAATGCCGCCAAGTGATAGTCTTGGTCAGTCCCGGTCAATCTATACAAATATTAGTATACCATTTTGTTTTTTTGAGATATAATTGGTTTATGAATCAAATCCATCTTGCGAATTGTGCTTTTTTTAAATTTGGTGTGTTCAAAGATAAATCAATGGTGTCTTGCTGTTATAGGTAGATCTTTTGTTAAGTGAATTTCACTTTCTTGGATACTGTCAACACATCTAAAAGTGGTCAAAAGGATCAGTTCAGTCTTGCCAGGATATCAATTTGGAATACTTTAAGTATAGATAACCACCAAGAAGAGGCATTTTCTTTTTCAGAGTTTTAACTATGCTCTAAAAGTATCTATACCCCAATATGGATAGCAATTTGAAAAGGATGGAAGCAGCTGGTATTGGGGTAAGTTGTCGGGCTTCCATGTTGGTCCAGATTAATTTTCTGTGGAAATGTTAGCACCTTACTACGCTTTGCTTTTCCCTGTTGCACGTAAAGATAAATTGACAACATAATTAAGTGCGATGAATGTTGAGTCGGATTACATACGCAACGACATAGCGTAAATTACCTCTCAGATATCGATTTATCATACAGTCAAATCAATATTTAAGTTAACATTTTGCGCTGAATCGTGATAATTTTTACGCCATCCTATCGTAGACATTTTGATGGAACTGCAAGACTACCGTATTCAAATTTTTAATACCTATTGTTTAAATGCCAGAGGTATCCCGAACACTTAGACTCCAGTAAAAGTTTCAAGAACAAGTTACTTGTTACTAAGCACATACGTTACTGTAATGTAAATAAAAATTGTCTCAGGAGCATTTGTAACCATTGTAGAATGTTGTTGTCTCTACTATTGTTCCTTAAGTCTATTAACTTCATTTTCATATATGATAATTCCTCCAAGTCATTCTTTCTCTGTTGGTCTTTATATTTTCAAAATAGCATCTAATTAACTTATAATTTACGAACACTTTGGATAAGATGAAATAATAGGACGTAAAATTAAAGCAGGACTTGTTTTGAAGTTCTATTCAGACATATAAAAGGCATTGGCTCAGAGAAATAAAAGCAGGCCAACGCAACACATGTAAAGAAATCGTTTCCACTGAGATTTGAAATCAAGTTCACACGATCTGTGTTCCATAGATTCTAGAATAACAAATAAGCTCTACTACCAGTTTGATACTTATCGTGAATTGTAGCACATTACAGCCATAACTGAAGTCAAGCAAGCCAACTGTTAAAATAGTTGAGTTACAGCACTCACCTTCTTAATCAAAATGCCCCTGTTGCTGAATAATTACGGCGATGTACAAAAAAAATCTAAACCCCAATGTGGGTGTGAGTTCGAATCTCTTTGAGTGTGAAATTTTTAAGGGGTACATCTATACTTTTCTTAGTAACGTTATGCTTCGATTTGGCGCCCACCTCTAATAAGCCACCAAGGAAAAGAAATTCTAATAAGTACTCTCGGTCAAATAATAGGACATGCATGGAAGATTCAAATACGAACAAAACAAAAACATTTAAATAAGTGCTTTTATTATTTTTCACTCAAAACCACTTGATCATAGCAAACATACCTTTTTATTTCATTTAAAAGTAAATCAATATCAATGAATTTCCTTTCTTATTCAATTTTTTAAAGATTTCTGCAAATCCCTTGTTACTTGTAGTTGTAAGGCATTTAGCTGAAACTAGCTTTCAGATTTCTCGCTTTCCATTACCTATAACTTTTGAAGTCAAGTTATTTTTTCCCACCAGTTGCTGAAGCTCGATCAGCTAATATTCTACCAGAATGGCTTTGTCCTTGACGCGTTTCTCAAGACTCGGTGCATAGTTGTCATACGTTAACGCTTCAGTTCTTGAGTCGGGTTTCCAAACGAGTTTTTGTCTAATAAATGGTGTCCAAACTTCTGTAAATGTGGTGGCCACGAATTGGCCCTGTAAATTTGATTGTGTACAGCATTTCATTTTTCGATAACAATCCACTTCCTCGAAGCATGTTTTGCAATCATAAACAAATAAACTCCATCATTGAAATAAAGAGTTTAACAGAAAAAAAACCTTGATAATTTTTAGAAAGAAAAATTTAGGAATGAAATAGAATGCTTTAAAAGTAAATTTCAGAGATGGAGAGCAAACATCCGCTTCTTCAAATATCCAATTAGTAGAGCGTTTCCATCTGTTTTCAGTTTCTGTTTCTTACAACTGTACGTCAAGTTTTGTGTCGCTGTCAATATCCTGCTTCTCAAGAGAATCTCTTGTGCCTATTTTAAGAACATCTATTTTGAACCTGAACACGCCAAGAACCTCCTTTTCTTCCAGAACCAGTGTGAACAGTACCTTATGGAAAAATATATAACGCAACTCTGCGAAAATATGAATGGATTTAAAGATTCAGTAAAATTTCGCAAAGAAAAGACTTTGCTAATAGTTTACTGCGGAGTTCAAAATGAAAGCAATTTTGCACGCAGAAAAGTTTTAATTACGTTTTGCAGCTAGAATTTTAAAGCTAGACACAAGAATGGTTTCTCGCAGGATTAACAACAAGGTGAAGATTCAGGCCCAAATACCAGAAACTAAACGAAAGGGAAGAAAGCGACTCTCGGGGAAACCACCTAAGTGAAGTACTCAAGAAAAAAGTTTTGGAAATGGATTTTTAAACGACGTTCTAAATGCTTGTGCATTTCCCGACTTTTACAAATGAAAANATCGTGAATTGTAGCACATTACAGCCATAACTGAAGTCAAGCAAGCCAACTGTTAAAATAGTTGAGTTACAGCACTCACCTTCTTAATCAAAATGCCCCTGTTGCTGAATAATTACGGCGATGTACAAAAAAAATCTAAACCCCAATGTGGGTGTGAGTTCGAATCTCTTTGAGTGTGAAATTTTTAAGGGGTACATCTATACTTTTCTTAGTAACGTTATGCTTCGATTTGGCGCCCACCTCTAATAAGCCACCAAGGAAAAGAAATTCTAATAAGTACTCTCGGTCAAATAATAGGACATGCATGGAAGATTCAAATACGAACAAAACAAAAACATTTAAATAAGTGCTTTTATTATTTTTCACTCAAAACCACTTGATCATAGCAAACATACCTTTTTATTTCATTTAAAAGTAAATCAATATCAATGAATTTCCTTTCTTATTCAATTTTTTAAAGATTTCTGCAAATCCCTTGTTACTTGTAGTTGTAAGGCATTTAGCTGAAACTAGCTTTCAGATTTCTCGCTTTCCATTACCTATAACTTTTGAAGTCAAGTTATTTTTTCCCACCAGTTGCTGAAGCTCGATCAGCTAATATTCTACCAGAATGGCTTTGTCCTTGACGCGTTTCTCAAGACTCGGTGCATAGTTGTCATACGTTAACGCTTCAGTTCTTGAGTCGGGTTTCCAAACGAGTTTTTGTCTAATAAATGGTGTCCAAACTTCTGTAAATGTGGTGGCCACGAATTGGCCCTGTAAATTCGATTGTGTACAGCATTTCATTTTTCGATAACAATCCACTTCCTCGAAGCATGTTTTGCAATCATAAACAAATAAACTCCATCATTGAAATAAAGAGTTTAACAGAAAAAAAACCTTGATAATTTTTAGAAAGAAAAATTTAGGAATGAAATAGAATGCTTTAAAAGTAAATTTCAGAGATGGAGAGCAAACATCCGCTTCTTCAAATATCCAATTAGTAGAGCGTTTCCATCTGTTTTCAGTTTCTGTTTCTTACAACTGTACGTCAAGTTTTGTGTCGCTGTCAATATCCTGCTTCTCAAGAGAATCTCTTGTGCCTATTTTAAGAACATCTATTTCGAACCTGAACACGCCAAGAACCTTCTTTTCTTCCAGAACCAGTGTGAACAGTATGGAAAAATATATAACGCAACTCTGCGAAAATATGAATGGATTTAAAGATTCAGTAAAATTTCGCAAAGAAAAGACTTTGCTAAAAGTTTACTGCGGAGTTCAAAATGAAAGCAATTTTGCACGCAGAAGTTACAGCAACATGTGGATTAAAGTTAAGATAACGAAATCATTTGGTTAAAAGGTGGTGATCCTCGTAGTGAAGGTCGCTCAAAAAGGAGTTGCATTATTTGCATTATACCGTTTATACCTGATGAGGACGATAGAATGGCAGCACGTCCGGAGAATGTGATTGTGGAAGAGGAATCTGAGGATGCTGAAGGCATTGACATTACCTCTTTGTAGTTTATTACAGCTCTTTCCAAATATATAGTATTAAATATTAGAGTTTTATGCGTATTTCGTATTAGTTTTTAAAAAAAGACTGAAAATCATAAAGGATCAAGTGTGTAATCCCTGTTGCCATCAACTATCTTTGGTTTGACCTTACTGGATAATACAAAAATATCTGCACTCTATTTTAATAAAGATAAGCACTGTCCACACCCAATTTAATAAAAGCCCCCTCATGAAGCGCCCCTCAAAAGGCAAAAAAATCATTAAGCGGACGAGCGCTTAATCGAAGCATTACGATACAGCTGTATATATATTTTTATGTTCCTTTCAGCATTTTTGTAGCGCTGACGTGTCTAAATAAATCCAGTACTACTTCAGGACAGTCTTGTTGAAGTAATACTGGTTGATTATTGGAAACAAAATTGGTTATCTTGAGTTCTTAAAACACAGAAGCTTCATGAATTTCAAAAACATATATTTCAAACAAATGTCTCAACAGTCCCGCGTGTTGTCATGGTTCAAAACGGATTTCCGCAACATCCTTTACTCATCAGTAATGATTCTCTATTATCAAGCCTCATAAAAACTGTAACGTTTTAGTGGTGAAATATATTTCAACCGAACAAAGAGAAGTCCCAAAATGTGACGGAAAAATGAAAAATTATGGTGTCTGTTACACTTCAATTACAACACAGCTATGGGTGGGGGTTTAAACGTCTAGGCTGCAGACGCCTATTAGACTCCACCAATCAATGATCAATAGTTTAAAAATGGCCACCAGCCTTTTGCTGATCAACAATATCGAAAAGCCATGCAATGATAATGAGGAAACAATGACAATATGGAAAATTTGAACTTAACAATAATCGATTATGTTTTTAACGTCTGAGGTGGGTCACAACAAGAACAACAAACGACAATGGCAAGTTGTGTTCTAAACGAACGGAGAGTCAAAAACTTTCGGGTAGTTTGTTACACAACAGAGATGCTATACAAATTATAAATAGAAAATGTTTTGATTAAAAGTACAAGTAAAATAGTGACTGTTTAAATGCTAAGTCAAGCTCAAAAACGGTTGACAGCAACTAAAAACCTTAAGCTTTTTTGCTTTTACAACCAAACAAAGCAATTTAACAGTTCGTTTGACATCTACTAAAAACTCCAAGATCTGCGCATGTTCAAATCTCCTCTTCGGGGGTAAATTTAAGTCTTTTTTTTCAATCAGTTATGGTAATCCCCATAGGAAATTCATGGTGTCATCTTCAGGTTCATATAAAAAAGGTTTCACGTCAAGGTGAAGTCGTCAGGCAAAATTCTTGTTGTGACATGAAACAAAACACAAAAGAATCTCGAGGTATTAATATATCATTGTCCTCTATGAATCGCTACAAAGACGATCTAGTTTATCCTCGCTCATAACAAAGCTTTAACGCGGCCGAAGAATCAGAATTTCGCTCTGTTTATCTTTTGGCTCCTTTGGTATCAACGCAATAGCATTCCTCTACATAAAAAATTATCCTCAATTCGAAAATGTTAACTAGTAAACCAACAAGCACTCTCAGATGTCACCAGGAAATTTCTCTTTGGAGTATTATTTGAAAAAATTTCCGGTGAAGAACTACAACCAGGCAGGACTTATTCAGCTTCTGAATGGACCGTACGTCGAACAAACAATAAGCTATTTTGAACAGTCATCCCATGAAATCCCTGCAAAGAAGGGATGAGCTTTCACCTCTTCAGCTCCTGCTGGACCAGAACCTAACAAGATACAAAGATCCAATTATTTCAATGCTGATGTTTATGAAAAGGGCTTCCATTACAATACTACTTTAAAAGGCGTAGCATGATTACATGAAACTAGGTGTGAAGGGAGGGGAAAATAAATATCTTCAACCTCTAAATACATCTGTCAGTGACAAAGTGGGATACAATTGCCTTTTGATTCAAGGCTAATATATTGCATGTCAATTTCAAAATGGATCATAAAACCTGTATCAAAACGTAGCAGCAGGAGTTTCAATTTGCTTAAAACATAATGAGCATAAAATTACGTCTTGACTAAATAAATTTCAGTTCAAGACTTACAAATGATAAAGCGATGATCTCATTGCATCCCATAACGATGCTGTGGAAATAAATTATAAAATTTTCTTGCCTGCATTTTCAGAAGTTATTTTACAATAAAGTTAGAAATCACAAGGAAACACATTATCCAGCGTTGGGGTAAAGCACATAAAGCTTAAAAACATTAAATGTGGAAGTAGGTTTTTTGAAATTTTTTAGAAAAATATTTCAAAATGTCACTTAAAATGATAGACAATGGTCAATGATACTTGTTGTCTTGGCTGTGTTTACACTTGTTACTTCAGAAAAATAAAATCAATTGAAAAGTCGAATTGAATAACGTAAATCCTTACGATAAAAACCCAATGTACTATAAATCACATTATATCACTTATATTTCCCAAAAGACCAAAACAAATAGATGCCAAAATTCTGTTACCATAAAACGTATGTGAAATATTTTTCAAGATTTACTGCTGAATTGTTTTAACTATCCATGAAAAACAGCTCCTTATCTATTGTCTGGGTTGTCATCATCAGCAGCAGCATATTCGGTTTTACGTCCGTTTTACATGCTGGCATGTGTTGGACGTTCAATAAAATGGACTTCCAGGTCAGCCTGTCCTTTACTAGATCTTTCGTGACACCTTTTTGCTTCAAATCCGATTTGATAACTTCCTCCGATGTTTTCTTTGGATGCATGTGAAAATGTCAGACTGATTTTACTTGGATCTATAGTAATCAAATGACCTTGGAAAGACATCAATCACGTTATGCTAAATAGAATCTTACTATTTATCCTCAAAATATCGAGCGAGCTGTATTAAATGTTAATTTTTTTTACCTAATCTATCCTTTGGATTGTAACGTAGCAGCTATGAAGAAAAAACAGGAAGTAACATTAGCCAAATGAAAATAAGCACGTATTATCCTTCAAAAGCTACTGCTACTACTGCTTAAATCAATGCTAGTATTATTACTAAAACCACCACTAAAACTCCTAAAAGGTTTACAACAACAACTTCGAGAGTCTAGTCCAAAAAAGGTAAATTGCCATTCCCATGTTCTTGATCGAGTTCAGTGACGTATTTGTAATTTAATAGGTTGAAATCTTTCTGCTACTCTTCCAATTTTCTCTCGATGGAAAGTGGCTTGTATTAGTCTTTTCTAAAGATATTATCATTGGAAGTGTTCCTTGTTGTAATCTTCCTATGAATGTAGTTTTTTCTTTGGATGGCCAGTTTGTGGAACTCTGTGGCTTTTGAGTGCTTTCCTGCGTCTCAAGTCAACTCATATATTTTAAATTAACTAATGTTTTCTCTTCACTTTCTTTCCTTTTTTCTTTTATGCTTCAATTCCACACACTTAGTGGCTCTACGTCTTGTACAGTTCTTCATCATTAATATATATATATATATATAACATAAGACATATCTTGGGCCACTACATTTATATGCCATTCAAATATTATAGCCGAATCTTAAATTATTATTATTATTATTATTATTATTATTATTATTACTATTATTATGTTTAACATATTTTTATCTCAGAATAAGATTATATTATTCTGGTCTTCATTATGCTAATGGAAGCAGGTGACAGCAAGTCACCAAAGGTGACTTGCTGTCACCTTTAATAATGGTGACTTGCTGTCACCATTATTATTATTATCGATTTTAAAGCTTTCGCACAGGCTGTTCGTATTGCCGAGTATTTTCCTCTTGAGCGAGGGCCAAGAGGATTCTTTCAAATGTCCATTACTTTTCTAATTATCCTCGCAGATCCCAACAAGGCTGTTTTTTGCACAATTCCAACATTTACTTTAAGACCTAACATTTCCATCCAGGTATTAAATCTTTTGCTCACACAGCCTAAGGCACCAACAACTACTGATACCACTTTCACTTTTCTTAACGACCAAAGACGTTTCAGCTCCATTTTTAAATCTTGGTACTTTTCGACCTTTTAATTCTCTTTTTCATGTGCCCTACAATCACCAGGTACAGCAACATCTATAATGATGGCATCTTTCGTTTTCTTCTCAAGTAATATTATGTCTGGTCTCCTCGCTTCTATCAAATTATCACATTGGATATTGATATCCCAAATCAATTTTACATTTTCATCTTCTACTACACCTTCCGGGCAATGTTCGTACCATTTTTCCTTCCTGTCGAGACCATACTTTCCACATAACATCCAATGGATCAGCTTAGCGATGTTATCATGTCTCCTCTTGTATTCACGTTGAGCCATTTTACTACACTCACAAACAATATGTTGCACTGTCTCCGCTCGTTCTCCACACATTCTGCACAAGGGACTTTCTGAAGTTTTATCAATTCTATTTTTAATGTAGTTTGTTCGCAAAGCCTGTTCTTGTGCGGCAAATATTGTTGCTTCTGTTTGAACTTTGATGTCTCCTCGAGTAATCCATTGCCAAGATAACTTTTTATCAATTTCCTCGGGCATTTCTCTAACAAACTGACCATACATTCTCTTCTCGTGCCATTTAGTTTTAATCTCGTTATGACTTGATCTTTTAAATTCATCCTTTTCCATCAAATTATCTGTTTGGATAACACCACCTTTTCTCACACCCTTCAAAAGCATCTCATTTGACTCTCTAATATATAGACCCAAATTATTTTCTTCTGACCATACACAGTTTTCGATACTGATCAAACCCCCAACCCCTTCTTTCCTCTTTACATAAAGTCTGTCAATATCTCCTTTTGGATGAAAAGCCCCATACATGGTCAATATCTTCCTTGTCGTCCTGTCAATCTTCCTCAACTCGTCCACCTTCCAGGCAATAATTCCTGCTCCATATCTTAAAAGGGCAACAGCCCAAGTATTAATTGCTTGAATCTTATTTCTTCCATTTAGACTTGATTTAAGAATTAACCTCAATCTCCTCTTATATTCTGTGATTACTTTTGACTTCATTTCCTTTTCTTTTATCTGGTCCAACTCCAAGACCCCAAGGTACATGTACCCATTTTCATCTACGTGCCTCATCACTTCTCCATTAGGTAAGTGAATTCCATCAAATCTAGCTAGTTTTCCTCTTTTCATTATGATCACCCCACATTTCTTTAACCCAAATTCCATCCCTATGTCTTTGCTGAAAAAATAAACAGTATTCACTAAACTGTCTATTTGATCATCATTCTTTCCAAACAGTTTAAGGTCATCCATGAAGAGCAGATGGTTAAGTTTGAATTCTTTTTTTCCCCATTCATAAGATGCACTCAATTTTCGTAGTAACACGGAGAGTGGAATCATGCAGATTACAAAAATAAGCGGTGAAAGGCTATCTCCCTGGAATATCCCTCTATTCACCTCGACTTCACAAAGGTTTGAACCATTTGAGGTCAACAAAAGTTTCCATTTTTCCATACTTTTTTCAATGAAGGCCCTGATGTTGTCAGCAATACCCAACATGTTCAAACACTCAAGAATCCAGCTATGGGGGACAAGGTCATAGGCTTTCCTATAATCTATCCACGCCATAGCCAGATTAGTCTTCCTCCTCTTACAATCTCTAAGTATGGTTTTGTCGATCAGTAATTGATCTTTAGTTCCTTTGCTCTTCCTCCTGCATCCCTTCTGTTCTTCTGGGAGCAGATTTTCTCTTTCCATGAACTTATACATGTCATCTGCAATGATTCCAGTTAAAAGTTTCCACATTATCGGAAGACAAGTTATTGGCCTGAAGTTATCAACAGCATTTCCTTTTGCTGGGTCTTTTTGGCACAAAACTGTCCTTCCGTAGGTCATCCATGGTGGAATTGTCTTTCTACCATTGAGCATATCATTCAGCTGTGTGGCTATTCTTTCATGCATCGCATCAAACCTCTTTATCCAAAAGCCCTGAACTCCATCCTGGCCAGGTGCTTTCCAGTTAGGTATCTTTCTACATTGATTCTTGATTTTCTCTGCAGTTATAACCACATTATTTTGTTCTACTGCTGCAGTCTCTTCTTTCAACTCATTTAGCCATTCAGCTTCTTTGTTATGTTCTTTTTTCACGCTCCATATGTTGCTCCAAAAAGTTTTGCTTTCCTCAGCATTCGGTGTGTCATTACTACCTCCTGCATTTCCATTTAGTTCATTATAGACCTTCTTTTGATCAACCTTGAACAATCTATTCAATCTGTACTGGTCTATTCTCTGGTTGTAACGATTTATCTTTGCAGATTTTGCAAGAATCCGTTGCTTCAGCTCTTCGATCACCGTTGTCAATCCTTTCTTCTTAACCCTATACTTTTCCATGAGACATTTTCCTTTGGCTTCTTTCTGAAATCCCAGTACTCCTTTCTTTACTCTCTCAAGCAAACTTATATCCTTTCTAAGCTGCTTTATATCCCCTTCAAGACGTCTTTTCCACCATGGGTCTTTCTTTTTCCCTGGTTTAAACTTCTTAAGACCCAATTCATCTGCTACCCACACAGCAGCTGCTTTAATTAGATTATTTGTCTCTGTTATATTGCTTGTTTCGATCAAATCAATTACTTTATTAACCTTTCCCGTCACCCTGTTCAATGTTTTCATGTCAATCTTTTTAAAGGAGATCCCGTCAGTATTTCGGCCTTGAATCATGATTTCATTAAGGTTAGTAATAATCACTAGCTCTTCCTCTTCCAATCCTTCGAAATTTACACTCATATTACCTAAATCGTTATTTTCTTCACTCAGGACGTCTGCCACACGTAATCCATCATTTCTTGTTTGTGGTTCCTGAACAGTTTCCATATTGTTGTTTCCATCATCACTAGTTGAACTTATCATTCTTTGAATACTCTCCAACTCTAAGTCAGAAAGCCACTTATTTGTTCTAATAGCTCGTGCTTGATCACACAGCCTTTGTTCAGTTACCTCAAATACACCCCGCTCTCTCCATTCCTTCATCAATCGTTGCCTATAGCCTCGTATTGGCTTTCCATCGCCATCAAAAGGTCTACTCCTATAAAAACACTCAATAACAACTTTATTCACTTCCTTACTCCATTTAGTTCGGACATTGGTACGAGGATTTCGCTGGATAACGACCTGGGAAGCCTCGACCCTTCCCCTGCCGGACGAGGGACCTTCACAATAATCTCCAGTCCCATTTACGTCGTTATTTGTAATATTTATATTATTCATTGCACTCATAAGAGGTTAGTGATGAAAAGGTGTCACAACCACCAGTATTTTTATCGAGACACCATCTCTAGGAGAGTTGCCAGTCAAAGCTGAAGACCCAATCCTGGCCATGAGACACGTTTACATCCTGCCAGACGTCAACCTGGTATTTACAACTGCGGTTGGTTTATTGTTCTGAGTTTTCCTTCTCATAGGACGATTGGCAACCAAGGTTTACGACCTCGTCCTGGCCGGAAAAAAGAAATAAAGGGACAGACTTAACTCCGCGGACGTCAACCCGGTATTTCAAGGTCTCAGAGTAGGCTAACAGGTGCTACACCTTGCCTAAGGGTGACCTGGAGGTATTTGTGGCAAAGGGCAACCTCATTCGCCCACGTCGAAACTCCACAACCGGATGCAGTTTGATGTCAATACCCAGGACAAATTATTATTATTATATCATTATTATTATTATGTACGAATTTTTTTACAGGATGTATCTACAGTCATATCATATATACACTGTGTACATATATATACTGTTATCATAGATGTCCTGTAAAAAATGAAATCATTCATAGCTACTTATCATTTTCTACATACTCCCTCAAATTTCCCCAAAATGTTCTTCGCTGCCGCCCTCTGTCTCTGATTCCTTCTATACGTCCAGTCAGTGCCAAGTTCTCCAGATCCTCCTTCCTCACGACGTGTCCCAAGAATTGGGGCATGTGGAGGACAAACTGTCCTCAACAGGTTCTTTTCCGTTCCTGCTCTTCGTAAAACTGCATCATTTGCTACACGATCAGCCCATAATATTCTTAACATCCTTCTCAAGAACCACATTTCAGCGGCTTCCAACCTTTTTTATATTCCGGCTGATATTGTCCAGGACTCACATCCATAAAGCAGGGTAGATGTTACGTAGCACTGCAGTATTCTCATTCTTGTGGAAATTGACATTTTCTGGTGTTTCAAAATTTTTCATAGTCGGTCAAAGGCATCCTTTGCTAATCCAATTCCCCGCTTTATTTCGACGTCACATTTACCATTCTGGGTGATGTAGCTTCCCAAGCAATTAAACTTGTCCACCTTCTGGATCTGGTCAGTCTCAATGAGTAATCTGCATCTAGGACTTTGTTTCTTGCTTACTACCATACAAACGGTCTTTTTGCGATTTATTTCGAGTCCTTTCTTCTTGCTTTCATCCACTACTCTGTTCAAGAGGTCCTGCAGTCCTTGCTGAGAGTTTGCATCTAACGTGGAGTCATCTGCAAATCTCAAGTTATTCAGGTTGTGACGACCAACACTAATCCCATCCAAGATTTCCATTTGTCTGAAGATCTTTTCCCCATACAGGTTAAATAGGTCCGGAGAAAGCAGCCCTGTCTTACACCTGTCTTGGTTTAACGTATTGACTCAGTTCATTATCCACACGTATACAAGCAATTTGTTCCCAATAAAGGTTGTGGATGATGCGAAGATCTTTGCCATCTAGATCTAGTGCTATGAGGTCTTGAAACAGTTTCTCATGTTGGACCTGGTCGAATTTCTTCATATAGTCTATGAAACACAGGTATAGATCCTTCTGCATCTCTATTGCTCTTTCAGCCAACATTCTAATCATGAAGATGGGGTTTCTGGTACCCGTATCTTCCATAAAGCCCCACTGTTCCTTCCCAATTTCTCTTCTTATCTTTCTTCGAGCTCTGTTCATGATGATTTTCAGAATCAGTTTGATCACGTGACTCGTCAGACTTATTGTACGATGCAAGTCACAAGCTGTTGCACCTGGCTTTTTAGGTAGTACGATAAAGATGGATTTATTTAGATCTTCAGGGATATCTCCACTGTCGTAGACTCTGTTTACAAGATCTGTTAGTTTTTCTATGCCGAAGTCTTGTAGAGATGTCGGCATTCCGTAACAATCTCGTCAGGTCCAGCACCTTTATTCTTTTTCATTTTCTTTAGTGCTGACTTTACTTCAGATTTCAGAATTTTAGGGCCATCAATGTTCTTATTTATGGCTGGTTTGTGTCCCCTGTTCTCTTTGAACGGCTCACCGATGTACTCCGTCCACCTTTCCAACACCTTTTCCTTTTCCATGATGATCTTCTTATCATTAGATTGTATACATCCAGAGGAAGCTGGATCTTTGATCTTTCGGTATATTTTTTGCGGTGTCTCTTTGTTTGTGTTGGTCTATCACTTCACATTCTGCATTGAGTCATTCCTCTTTCGCTTCTCTACATTTCATTCTGATATGATGGTCGAGTGTTCTATATTCCGCGCTTCTTCTGTCTGTTGTTTGTCGTCCTTCTTCTATTAGTTCTAACATCTCGATGTCATCCATTTCTTTTTAGTTTGTTTTTCTTTCTCCGGAAAGACCTTTTTTGCTGCTGAGACTACCGATTTTTTGAAGTTTTGCCAGCAGGAATAAAGCTCACCTTCATCTTCAAGGTTTTCAAAACGATTCTTGACTTCCACGTTAAATTCTTTTCTTGTTTCTGGATCTTCTATAAATTTTTCATACTGCAGTTTTGGTTCTGTCTTCTTTTTCTTTAGTTGTTTCAGCTTCAGTTTCAATTTGCAGACGGAACAGGTAGATGGTCACTTCCGCAGTCTGCGCTAGGATATGTCTTGCAATGTTGGACTGCATTTCTGAAACGCTTATTGATAGTTATGTAGTCTATTTGTTTCTTCGTTTTCCCTCCTGGGCTCCTCCAGGTCAATAGTCTTCTCGGGTGCTCTTCGAACCATGTGTTAGTGGTAATTTATTCGTTCGATGTGCACCATTGAACAAATCTCTTTCCTCTGACGTTTTGTTCACCAAGACCTTGTTTTCCTTTGATTTTTCCTTCTTCGACTGGTCCTACTTTTGCATTTAGATACCCCATTATCAGTATTACTTCTTGTGATTTGCACTGCGATCGAGCTTTGTCAAATTGCTCGTAAACCTCTTCAATTTCCGCTTCCTCACTGTCTGATGTTGGTGCATATACCACAATTATTGATATGTTGAACGGCTTTCCTTCCAGGTTCACCAACAAAACTCACTCTGATAGTTGCCAATACCGTTGGGCACATTTCTCACTTTCTTTGTCTAATAATAGGCCCACTACTCTTCGATGAGTATCTTCTTCTGAGTAAATCAGTCTATGATCATTACTTCTAAAATCTCCGCTATTCTTCCATCTGGTTTCGTACAACCCAAGGATGTTGATTCCAATCCTTGTCATTTCTTGTTTTACATTCTCAATTTTTCAAATTTGATGCAGTGTTGTTACATTCCATGTTCCAATTCTGATCCATTTCTTAGCTGGGATTGCCTCTGTCGTTTGATAACGGTCTGGTCCCCCCTGCGGCTTCAAGGTAACCATACCGGGCGAGGGATTGCTCCTCTGGGGAACAATTCCCTTCACGCCGTTATCTGCTTTTCTTGGTTTTAGGTTTGTCACCATAATGTTCTTGGCAAGTTAAGGGAGTGGTTTGCCATTGCTTTCTGTCTCGAAGTACCATGTTGTAATGGTGTATGACACCTAGCCATTGTCCGTGTCGGGGTAGATCACCCGCCTATCCGCTGCCTCACTCCAAACCGTTGACTCTGACTAGAGAGTTCTTCCGCTCTGAAGAAACATCCGACGCCCCGCTGCCGACGTCTTCATCGTAACCCTGACAGGGGAGGGTAAGGGGTTGCTGATACTTGCCCGAGGTATCAGCCCAAGACTAAGCAAGTCGGGCGGGGTCGCCTTATTTTCCCTTAGTGGACTGCGGTTACCCGGTTCCACATGCTTTCCCTTAACTCCGGGGGCAAGGGTTGTCCCCCCTTTCTATAGCAAGATTCAGCCATGGGCGTAGCATTATTAACTTCAATATTAACTTCATTATAATCAATGAAAAGTGTCATTACTCTTTTCTTGTTTCAATCTGAAAAAACTTTGCTTCATGTCCAGTACGTTCTTCTATATAACCTAAAGCTGTATAAAATTATATCGCCAAATACAAATACCTAATAATGATATACTTAACATGTTACGAGAGGCCTTTTTAAGCGATAATGGTATTGGGCGTGGGCTACGGAATTAAAACTAAATAATTGTATTAATTTTAAAACTGCATCATGCTTGCCAAAGTGGAAATTAGTACTTGCTCTGTGACAAGTCTTGGTATATAGATGGGGTTTTACGGAGTAAAGTTCATAGTGACTCTACAAAAATAGACTGTTTGTTTTTAACTTTGACAAATACCTAAAATAACCAGAATTTTGTATGGTATTTCCATATTTTCGGTGCCTGTAACGATTGAAATTGTATATTGAGACTTAGGTAATATCGCATTTTGTTTAACAAGGTGTGTTGAAAGAATACCATGAAACAATTCCTATTCGTAAGAGCTCAAGTAACGGATGCATTACGACCGGGTTGAAAGCACAAGTTATGGTCAAATGAGGCATAAAGTGCTGCCTATTCCAACGGTAAGTATTACTTGCTTCTGAAAACACTACAAAATACGAAGACAGTATACCAGAAAAAAATCTGAGTGATACTTAAAAGGGTGACATAAACTTACCTCACTAAGTAATGCCAAAGCAGATCTGCCAATGGCCTTTGGTAAAGTAATAATGGAATGGGAATGAATTCCTCCTGGGTGGCAACTAATGAGGGACTGTGGAAGACACAAGAGTGCTTAGGCACACACACATTCATAAATACAATAGAATCATAAAATGTTTGTTGCTCGCAGCATACTTTGATAAAGAAATTTGAGATGCCTTAATGGGCATCACAAAAAACATATAGTCGCAAAAAATCTTAACGGTAAGTGGTAAGTGGTATTTATTAATAAAATAAGTATCCCTCTATGTAATGTGATCTCACATGTCTTGCTGTCCAGCTGTTCTATTAATTTTTCTAGCCAATGATTTGGAAGGCAATCAATTCAATTTTTAGTCGTAATTATTGGAACACCGATTATTCTTTTATGGTAGAAAAATTATCATCAAGAACAATAAAAAATCATCATCAAGGTGAAATATCCATATCTCTTTCAGGTCGCGTGTGTTCAGGCGATTGAGGTGAGATTTTACCTTGTGTGAGGAAATGAGAAGGCAAAGCAATAACTGGATTTTAGATCCAAATTTCACTGATATTTTTAAGTCCCCAGATGCGTATAAAGACCTCTGATGATATTATATCCTGCTCTTTGCATGGGTTTTGTGACATCAGCAACAAAGCATATTGTAGTGTTCTGTATGTTGTTTATAACACAGTAAATTGGACCCATGCTGAATTATTAACAGCAAAGACCGGAGTTTCTCCACTTAAGACATTGACCAACCCCGAGCAACAACTCATGGGGCCAAACATTCTTTCTCGTATGATGGATTCTGCAAAGGAAGCTTAAAGTCCTCGGTTGAAACTTGCCTTATGTTATTACGGGACAGGCAGTATGGCAAGACTGTGCGGGTTTAATAACAAGGGAGAATGGAAGCAGTTTCTTAAACATTGTGAAAATGAATCCAACAACTAAGTGACAAGGCAGAATTGCTACATTGCCCTGATCAAGATAATCCAGTTGATGTAAAATGTGGTGGAATGGCCCCAAGTGGCTAAGAGAGGGAAGGTAAGTGTGGCCCATTGTGGGTAAAATTCAGGTTATCACTGAGGGCCTAAAAGAAATCAAAGTAAACACATAAGTCATTAACGAGTCTGTTGCTTTTCTTTCTGTTAAGCATAAATTGGTATACGGAGGTCTTAAATCAAGGCAAAGTTATTAAGAGTAATGGCTTGGGTACTAAGGTTTATTCCTAATAGTATTCCAAGATTGAAGAGAAAATCCGTTTTATTGGGCAGTTACAATTCAATGAATACGAAAGGGCTGAATTCAGGTGAGAATCTGAGATACATGTCATGAAGAGTAAAAAAAAGTGCTCAGCTTACTAAGCACTTTGGGGTAAGAGAAAGAGATGGGTTACTTTGTTGTTAAGGAAGACTTCAAGAATCTTGTTTAAAAAAATGACGGTTAATATCCTGTATTGCTACCAAGGGAACACCCATATACAGAACTGATTATTAGAGACTGCCACACCAACCCTTTCATAGTGGATTTAGAGCAACATTGGGTGAACTATGGTCTAAATATTGGGTTCCCATGGTGAGGCAGATGGTTAAGAAATTTATCAGGAAGTGTTTAATTTGCAAGTTGTATGAAGTTAAGCCCTGCGAGGGACCCCAGCAGCACCCTTACTAGAATTCAGAATAAATGCAGCCCCTCTATTAAGTAAAGTGGGTAGTGACTTTCTTTTTCTCAATATATGTCAAGGACGGTGAAAAGGCAGAAAAGGTTCATGGAGCCTTATTCACCTTTTGTGTAACAAGAAAAATACACCTTGATCTTGAAGATTTAGTTGTCAAAAAATTGAGACGAGATGTCTTAGGATATTTACTTCTAGGTTTGGGGTTCCAACTCCACTTATTTCAGATAATGTTCTGACCTTTAAGGTAACTGCCAAAGTTCTGAAACACCTCCAACAAACTAAACCCGTTAATAAATACCTGACAGAGAAGGAAATTGAGTGGAGGTTTAATTTGGAACATGCTTCATGGTGGGGTGACTTGTTCGAATGCATAATAGGTATGGTGAGCAAGGTTAACATCAGATAAGCTACTAACTCTTCTACTGGAAATTGAATGCATACTGAATTCCAGACCACCAACATATAACTATGATGAACCAGACTGCCAGTTACTAACTTCATCACATTTAGTTTGTGGCTGAAGAATTATGTTTCTTCTACATAAGTATAATAAAGATGAGAGCAAGGCAAGTATTAGCATATTAGCAAAAGGTTTAACTCCTTATCTAAAAAACTGGGCCATTTTTGGAAAAGTTAGGAGATGGAATATTTATTGGGTCTAAGAGAAAATCACGGACAGAAACAATGGGTCAAAAGTTGCCAGATTTTTGTTGGTGATATTCTATTAGTTTATGGGGAAATGACAAAAAGAGAAAATTGGAAACTGGGTACAGCAGAAAGCCTAGCTACTGGTAGAGCTATCAAAACTTGAGTTTCCAAGGAAAGAGTAGTTACTAGGGGTAAATCAGTTGGTTTTAGTAAACCTGCTCGGAAAATGTACCCGTTAGAGGTCAGTTTTGACAGCAAATTAGCAGAAATAAAAGGTAGTTAAAAGGCTAGGAGAGGGATTTCAGAAAACTGTAACAGAGAGCGTAGAGCGGCAGCTGTAAATGCAGAATGAAAAAATGTGCTAGTGTTCGACCTACCGGGGTTGATCAAAGGGGAGAGGATGTCCGAAACCTCCAGAGGAAATGCCTGGAATTGGATATTCCCTTTTCTTTATCGCTGTTGTTGTGATTCATAGAAGACTTCATCAATGGCAGCCTTTCAAGGGTCGCAATACGGGAGTTTATAATGCATCACTGATTCGCCTTGCATGCAGGACGTCATTATTTAAGGAATGTGATGAAAATTTTAGTACCAAAGAACTCGTTGGAGTCTTGATTATGATTCTTTGTAAATTGTAGATTTTACTTAAAGGAGTGATTTTGTAAGATAACCCTAGATTGTACCTAGGGAGGGATAAAAGGATGAGTGTAAAATTGTGAAAATTGAATCGTTTAATGAAATTGAGTTAAGTTAAGTAAAAAGAAATAGTCCTCACAAAGGATTACGATAGTTTGTTTTCCACGACATATACTACCAACTTATTATTAACTGTAGCAGAAACAGTCCATGAGGGTCTGCGAATTTTGGCACTATTTACTTTTTATCCATTTTTGTACATACGCATTAAACTTGCAATCTCCTCGTTACACTCCCAATATCGCTTGTCTTTGTATTTAAACAACGCCGTCTTCGCAAAGCGACCTCTATTTTGATGAGTATCAAGCATGCTCTCGCCACAGAGACATATTAACAATGAAATTTGTAGTGAAGATGCAAAATTTTTGGTCTAAAGGAAAACACTTGTTTGCAAATCTGCACACTGTTCTTTCAATGGCTTTGCTTGCAAAATGTGTTTAAACACGAAAAATCGTGGCTTCTGGCTTTTCTAAATTCAATCCTAACCCTTTTATTCCGGGTTTGGAGCCTAGAAACAAAAAATTTAACATACTGCTCAGGAAGCTCGCAGCAAAGCTGAAAGATGCTGTAAATTTCGAGCTTTGTGTTAATCACACTAGCTCAGTATGTCGAAAGGTGAAAGCTTCCCCACTAATACCACAACAACATTTAATTTTCATGAAGACGCCTGTGGTTTACCAAAGAATTGCGTGGCAGAGCATTCATAGTTACCTATTCATACAAGGCACGTTTTCTCCAAATCATTTGCCGGATGCTACATTCCCCTTTTCACTACACTTTATATTTAATAAACAAGTGAAATTCGTTTTATATCTTTAAATTCATAGTCTTCTAGTAGGGCTACAAGTTCTCATCACACCACTATTACCTATTGAAGATACCTAGTTCCTGTGCATGTTTTGAAGTCAACCGCTTCCATTTTTCAAAAATTTTGTTAAGTAAAGAACAAAGATCTATAGTCCAATCGAAAATATCTACCATGTGGTTTAGCAGTGTCGCTTTGTTGTCAGATTTATAAGTTAGAAAATATAGTATAATGTGCACTGAATGATACTTTCGTTGGTATTATTAATTCATATTAGGTCTTACCTTTGTTGTCAACAATTCAAATAGAATGGCACCTAAACTCCACCAATCCGCGGCTTTGGTTATTTCGAAAACTCCATCTACCTCTACGACGATATTAAATATCATTGAACAAAATGACAATGAAAACAAACTCCAAGTTATTATTACTTAGCTTTTACTTCCACCTCAACAACCAGAAAAAGACAAAATAAGGTACATGGTAAGTTACTAGTANGTGAAATTCGTTTTATATCTTTAAATTCATAGTCTTCTAGTAGGGCTACAAGTTCTCATCACACCACTATTACCTATTGAAGATACCTAGTTCCTGTGCATGTTTTGAAGTCAACCGCTTCCATTTTTCAAAAATTTTGTTAAGTAAAGAACAAAGATCTATAGTCCAATCGAAAATATCTACCATGTGGTTTAGCAGTGTCGCTTTGTTGTCAGATTTATAAGTTAGAAAATATAGTATAAAGTTCCTATAATCAACCCCAGATGCCAAGGCATATATTTTTCTAATGTGCACTGAATGATACTTTCGTTGGTATTATTAATTCATATTAGGTCTTACCTTTGTTGTCAACAATTCAAATAGAATGGCACCTAAACTCCACCAATCCGCGGCTTTGGTTATTTCGAAAACTCCATCTACCTCTACGACGATATTAAATATCAAGATTGAACAAAATGACAGTGAAAACAAACTCCAAGTTATTATTACTTAGCTTTTACTTCCACCTCAACAACCAGAAAAAGACAAAATAAGGTACATGGTAAGTTACTAGTAGCCAATCATTTTTTGAGACTTAAATGAGTTTTAAATTACGTCCTGTTAACATAAGTACTACTTAGTTGTTAGTAACTAAGGTCATATAATTTTCTCGGCAATAAAAAAAAGTAAGACCAGGAATATTTCAGCGATTACCTTTCTTTTCCTATTACAAAAAACCCGTAAACATCACGTTCCCACCAAAATGGCTCTTGCTGGTGAGACTTGACAAAGGGAATGCTGGTCAAAACAACACACTTCATCACTTATTTTACGAGGGTCAAAAGATACCGGACGGTTATGATTCCAGGAGCACTGTTTGTACGCGGGATTTTCTCAGCAAGCGATAGAAATTATTCAAAAATCATATTGGAAACAAAATTTAAAGAGATACCAAGCAAATGTTTTTAACAAATGAGTATTATGTGTTGCTTTTCGTCTAAAACAACAAGAAGTTTTACCTTTTTTTCTGGTACTTTCATTACTACAATAAAAACAGTCATCAGAATATACGAATTGCCCTTAATATTGCTTTATACAAATTTAAATAAAAAGATTTTCAAAAGAAAGCAAACACAGAGATGTTTTATGTACAACTGGTCATTTGGGACATAATTAAACATTAAAACAAAATACACTTCACTGCATAAAGCATTCACTAAAATTAACTTTAATTGTATCCCCACATGCAAAATTATAACCAAATCAAATCAGAAAGTAAATAATCCGTGTAAGGAACAAAAAAGTATACGGAAAAAGTGGTAATGTCTCCTTTTCACAAAAGACAAGATGCAAATGACGCGTTTAAAGAAGCAAACCAGTCATGCTGTCGCAACAAAATGACTGCTTTCTTTTATCCACATAGGCTGCAAATATTGGTTTTGGCACGATGTACTGATGAAAACCAGGCACTTTTTGTGACTAGCTATCTAAAACAACTAAAGGCTATACAAAACTTTTTTCTTTTCTACAAAGCGGAGTTTTGTTGGGGGTGAGTGGGATGGGGGTTAAAGTTAAATACAAACAGGCTCCAAAGCCCTAAATGGAAGGCACATGCCTGGCACTACCAATTTCCTTGAACTGTATTAGCTCGAAATCATAATTAACATGTTTGCGTACACTCATGTACTGCCCTTTATGCTCACTTCAATTAACACAAGGTTTTTCTCTCTTTACACTAGGCACGTGTTGTTTTACTCTCTCAATCAATCTCAAGGACGTACTTACCTTGCATAACACCGGCATTTAAGATAGTAAACAAAAAATATCAATTTATGGCAGGTGGATCATCCATCCTTTGTTGATAACGGAAATTTTTTTCACAAAAGGGATTTCAATTTAAGAGCAGTAGCACAAAAGCATTTGGAAACTGTCTTGGTAATTTGATTTTCCAATTAAGTGTAAACGGAGCTTATCCAGGGTAGTTTAAGGTATATAGGGCACTTTGGGAAGCCCTAATTAAAAGTTTTTGAAAGCTAGGTAATTTTTACAAAATAATTGTCTAATACATCGTCATGTTATTACTTACATTACCCAACAGAATTTATTTCATTTCGTGCGACAGATTATCAGAACAGTGAATAACGACAGCACGATGAAAAAACATTTCCTATGAAAAAATAAATGTAATATTTGGAGATAGGCACGCTAATCAATGTGATCATGTACTCAACATGCATGCAAAAACACTCCTTTCGTAAAGAAATTTTCTATTGTTGAACAATTAAAAAAACTCCCACAAAACAAGAGACAAAGGAGGAGCTTTAGAAAAAAATAAAAGGACCCAGCTTCAGCTATTGTCATTCTCTCATCCAAATCTTTATGATATCGTTTACACTGAAAAAATCTATCATTAAGTACGACACACAGTCGCAATTAGCATGGTTTCTATGGTTATCCCATCTCGGCCTTTTGGCTAAGAACAAGTGTGGAGCTCTGGTCTCTCCTTAATCAGATCTTCAGCTGTAGGGCTCCACCATACAGGACAGGTGATTTCGAGATGCTTAAACACTGGCTCTAGACCAAACTATGAGGAAGGACCTACCCACGTAGGGTGCGCTGGAGGGCGACCGTATCTCCTGCATTTTATATTGTCTCGTGTGCTTTCTCTCCTTTTTCTTGATCTGTTGCTTCCTTTCGGGTCTTTTACAGATGGGAATCTGTGACAGGCAAAAATGGGCCCACTGTTTACCAGGGGTACCATCAATGAAAGACCCAGTATGGTTTTTAGGGGCAAGTGCCAATCTGCGCTTGACGTCAGCTAGAGTTGAGTACTGTGAAGCAAGAAATCCATAAGACGACAGAATTGAATTCGTACAATTACTTCAGTCCTGCGCCATTTCATGTCAAGAAAAAAACCCCAATTTGATGGAACAAAATTCCAAGTTTAAGCAGTTCGAGGGAAGAAGTAACAATCATGAAAAGAGTTCTTACGCGTGACAACACAACAGCATTGATATAGGGTCTCTACGAATGAGCATTCGGGCAAGATGGAGAAAAATGATCGTGAACCAAGGATAAAAGTTTACAAGGCAACTTCCAGTGGTAAAAAAAATAAAAACTAGATACGCCACATCGGCAAGGATTACTGTGTTGATCAAGTGATGGGCCAAACCAGTGTGACTCCATTCTGAAACAGCACAAGGAAATCCAAGTATTACGATGTGCACCGGCCTTAACAAAAAATTGTATTTCTTTCAAGTAAGAATTGCTTGCTTTTAAATATATATAATTCTAAATTGCCTAGGGCATTACGTGGTCCTTCAACCAATAAAATAACCCATGGCTACGGGGAAGCAGAATTATTAACCAATATTATGTGTGGAGGAGTAAGCATCAGGTCTAGTCCGGGTTGTAATGTACTATTGCTGATGGTAGAGAGAGAAAAGAAGGAAGAGAGTGTCACATTCTTTTAGCGTTAGGTGACAAGACTGTTCATTATGCATAGCATCTCGTGATTTATTTGTGGTTTGAAATTAAGTCTCTTTTTGTTTTGTTATTGTCTGCTTCTGGACTACGCTGGTTATTTGGTTATCCAACTAATAGTAGGTGAGATGTAAGGCTATGCAATCTCAAAGTCCTTTGTTACAGTGGTTAAAGTGTCTCAGGATGTAATACCACAGGCCTAAAATTCATGTAGACCGTATACGTATATGAAAAGCATTTAAGAACTAGCTTTGAAGTATTATATCAGGTTCTGCGTATTTAATTATTACACGCAGCACCTTGTACACAAATCTCGTAAATACACAGGTCTAGTCTGAAGCCATAACGATCGAAGGAAGGTAGTTACTGTGCTCCTGTATTAAAATTGAAACACGTTCTCATTATATCAATTTCCATTTGACCTGTGTTGATCTTTTGCAACATACCACCACTTTTGGCCTCTTAAGAAGGGTCGGGCTGAACAGCAATATAAAGATGAAAATACCACATCTTTTTAGACTATCTCTCTCTTCAGGTATCAGGTCTGTTCACGCAGACATCGATGAACATGCCTTTCCAGTTCTCTCTGCTTTCGGTCATTCTGATGAGATCCAAAGTTGTACGTCTTCTGATCTTGCTGAGATTATCAGTGAACTTTGTTCTTGGTCTTCCTCTGTTCTTTTTTCCTATAATTTTTTCTAGCATTAAGCTTCTTTCGATCCCATCAGCTCGCATTATATGCCCAAAGAACTTTAATTTCCACGACGTTCTGTCACCTCTGTAAGTGTCCAACATTCGCAACCATAGAGCAGAATTGACCATATGTAAGTCTTCAAGATCCCGATTTTAGTGTTCAGTTTTATGTTTCTGTTTATAAATATACTCTTCATGCTGTTGAAGGAGGATTTTGCCATTGCGATCCTTTTCTTGATTTCTTTATCACTCCTACCATCAGGTGTGATGATGCAACCCAGATAATTAAATTTATCCACTTGTTTAATGTTCTCTCCTTTACACTTGATGTTGCACTTTGGGATTACCGATTTTTTTCGAGATAACCATGCATCCATGGTTTTTTTGCATTGAGTTGCAATCCTTTTTTATTGCTTTCATCTGCTACTGTTGATAGTATTCGTTGCAGTTTGTCTTCGGAGTCTGGAATAAGGAGAGTGTCGTCTGCATATCTCAAATTGTTGATGTTGTGTTCACCCACACTGATACCCTCTTGATTTTCAATATTGCGTAAAATCATTTCGCTGTAAATATTGAATAGGTCTGGCGAAAAAACGCATCCCTATCTCACTCCTCTGCGTATTGGTCTGTAGTCGCTATAATCATTGTCAAGTCTGATGGAAAGCTTTTAAGTAAACTTTGAGCACCTATTCTGTAAAATCTGTTTCCCGATAAAATAAGTTTAAAACAGATGAATATTTTACCTAAAACGGTTCACGTGCAATGCAACGCAATCTGTTGCATTGCATGTACCTAAAAAATCGAATCGTGCCCCGTACTGATATCTTTCTTGTAACGCAACGAAAATTATTTCAAGATATGGCATGCAAACTTTTAAAAGCTGCATCGGAGAATATTTAATACCTGCAAGGAAGAAATACTTCAAAAAAATCTGTACAGTAGAGCTAAGTCCATTAATGTCGGCTCTTATTAAATGTCTTTCAACTACCCTGTCTCATTCTCATGGTCCACTGCAGGGTTTGGTTTCTGAAACAATCATGCTTTCATCATGTTGGAAAACAGCGAGAAAGCATCGTAGCTAGTACAAACACTGGAAATATTAACAACTCTGCCAGGTAGAAAAGTATGAAAATTCTTTTCTAATGCGCCTTTTGATACCAAACTGCTCTAGGTCCCACCATCAAAGTTGCAACTATTTAGTTGCGTCTACATAAAAAAATTCATACTCTGGTCAAACCACGGGGAAAAAAGATAATGCAATACACACCTTTAAAAATTCTGTTCTAAGACCCAGCGTTAAAGCTCTTTCAAGTTCCACCTTTCGTTTAACCTTCTCGAAATTTTGACTCATTATGCCTTGTTTGTTGGTGTGTTAATGAAGTTTGGACCCATGAATTCGTAGATAACTTTCTGGACCTCAATGATTACTGTAGACACAGTTCTTCTCCCAATGTGGAATTGAAACTCGGGATGGGTGGGGGGCTCAATGATTTCTCTGTTGTTAGATGACGCTCGGCGAGGCTAGTAATTTCAACTGGCTTGATAAATGCTTGAATATTCTCTTTCCAATTCCTCCAATTAAAAACATTTAAAATGACCGTTATTCATTCCAAATACCTCTTTGAAGCCCTTTTCATCTTGCCTTAATTCCTGAAATAAGGAGCGATAAGCTTCGAACTGTCCATGTTTTCGAAGCCAAACCCAAATCCACCAATCAAGCTCTCTCTTCTTTTTTTTTCAAGTCATTTTCATCCTCGTCAAATAACAAAAGGGTCAAAGCTTTCAAAGGCATCAAAATGTTAATTTCTCTCCTTTCTCTTCAAAAAAAAGTTGCGTTTCTATTACTGAAAGTAGAAACAATTATTGAGCCTTGCCAGTAATGTAAACATGAAAAAAAATCGCAAAGTTAAGCTGATGAAATGTATAGTGTCTTCACATGTTAACGACGTCAAACCATGGCAACACAGGTAAATATACTGGCGCCTTATACAATCTGTATTGCTGAATGTTAAAATATACTGTGGATGTTCCTTGTTTAATACAGTCATGAAAAGAATGCAGTTTTCGAAACACATTACGTTTACTTGCTAAAATTTAAGTGTAAATAACCTTTGTGAGGACCCTTATTTCCAGCTGATACAATTTTCCCTGCTTAAAACTACGTTTTTAAACGGTGGTCTTAAAAACCATCTTGAGGCACATGGTATGTTAGGTTTAATTGCATGCACCTGAAAAAGTTACACCGTGGCACCAAGGAATTAACAATTGACTGCAAAGAGGAAGTTGTTTGAAATTAACCTCAAAACAGTTTCTTAGAATTTTTTTAGTTTTTCATTTTCAAATTATATTTTATTTATCAGTGTTCAGTAAATATCTTGAATAACCTTCATCACTGCTACTGGCTGAAAGAAATTGACGTTACCTCACTCTGTTAATGTATATTGAAATGAAAAAGTGCAACGAAATATGAAGTACAATGTTTCATGGCGGCTGTAAGCTTTCTACAAAACGAATACTAGGGCTTAATATTGAAAATTATTTACAAACCTGGTGCACAGTACTGTTTTTCTATTGCAGATTCATCCAATAGGTAGTCGACGTCCACAACGGCTGAGAAATAGGTTAACTTCGCATTTCCGTTAGAGTCGATTAATATATTACGTGGATTCAAATCTCTGATAAAAGTAATAGTAACCAATGAGTAAGTAAGCATCAACTTACCTGTTTTCTTCCTGAAAAAATCAAAATCTACATTTCCAACAGCAGACAACAACAACAATGTGGGCAATTAATGATAGTTCATTAAACGGTACAGCTTGACATATTTTGAACAATATTCAGTTATTAAAAACAAGACCTGTTTTCAAAATTAAACATTAACACGGCATATTTATAACATAATGACTTTTAAACTCTGTACAGCTCGAGTCCTATACACATCTTGGTCTTAATCTCTTCTTCGCTTACCAGTCTTTTTCTAAAACATCTCTTCAAATGATTTCCACTACTTACGAAGCTGGAAGTCATAAAACAATAAGGGGGCTCAAAGCAACGAACCTTGTTTAACTCTTATCTTCAATTTGGTTGCAATATCAATAACGCAGTTATTGTTTATTCAATATAGGGATGTAATCTATCTCTGTTACACATGAGAACGTGATAAGATTAATTACTAGAGCCATAGGGACTTCGATATTATGGGAAGTGGAAATCATAAAGATAATGGTTCTACATTTGCTGTTCGTCCATACTAAGCTAGAGGTGTCTAGTAAACTCCATTCTAAACGGTAACAACAGAAGAAAAGAAACTGTTGAGTACCTGCGTAGTCCCTCAGTTAAACAACTCCCCGTCGTATGTGACAAACAATTAATTACCTCAAACCATATATTTACAATACCCTCTCCTAAATGGGTTGCGACCATTTCAAAAGTAGATGCATTTAAATCTCACATCTCGAGTTGGCATTTGGCACTTCTGTAAATAAGTTTTGAAAGTTCAAAACTCCACACGTCTCCGGTTTTCTTTGTAATTATCTCATCTTTTAAATTTGCACGTTATATTGATTAAAGCTGGTGTCATCTCTTCCACCAAATAGCGCATCTCATATTCCAAATACAGAAAGGAATAAGTGCATTAGTTTAGGAAACGTCCGCTGTACCACACTGCAAAAGTAATGGGCAAACAACCACAACCTTTTTTGTGTCAGGTTATATGAAATAGGTGAAAGCATTGAGACCAGTTATAAGACCAACAATGAATGGGATGACATAAACGGATGAAGGATAGGAAATAACTACAGTATGGCAGACTGTTTACCAGGGGTTCCATTAATGAAAGACTCAGTATGGCAGACTGTACAACATGATACCAGTGGCAGAAGATACGAGTTTGGGAGAACACTGGTCTTCAAACATCAGCTGGACAACTATTGCTACGGTGATAATGGAGCAGATGACGATAATTCACATTACAGAGCTTTGCATCTGGGTCAGAGGTTTTTAAGGTTTTATAAAGTAATCTGGTTCATAATGATCAAATGTAATACTCAGTCAATTGTCTAGAACAAAAAAACCCCATACATCCTTGCAAGATATATGTCAAATATGACATTCGTTGTAATGATGGCAATAATATACCTATCCCTACGTTCACTTCTAACCAGGTAGCAGTACTTGCTCATACCAGTAAAATGTTATATCAGTGGAAACCACTTGCTATTAACCGTGGGCATTTAAGAATTGTGCTTTTATCTTCATAACAATTGACGTACAAAAACGTAGAATTTTTGTTCCCCTTGTTGCATAGTTTACATTATGAATTATTACCACTGTGAATATATCGATAACCTTTGCAATATGATAGTGCAATAGCGCACATACACAAGAATACACGTCTTCACATACACATCACCATCTTGTGGCCTCAGCCGAGATAGAATTCACTACAACTTTCCTGTATACCCTATCGGTCATAGCTGTTAGAAAGTCTTCCTTGGCGATGGCAGTGTCCCTGAAAATGATGCCTGGAAAGGTGAGCTTTCGAGACCGCTTGAGTGATGATGGGTGCCTTCATAAGAGAAACGACGACATAAGTTCATCTGAGGCACGTGCACAGTGTCCAGCAAACTGCACGCATCTTCTTTGGACTCGTCTTCTAAGGTTGATATCAGGACCCATTTGACAACAGAAGTTTTTGTAAATATGTATGTATTTTTAAAATTTTTGAATTGGTTATCCTGTATAAATTTCGTAAATAATAATCCTAGGTACGTCACCGTATATCATTTCAAGACTTGAATGTTTGTTCCATGAAAGATTTAATACTCTTCTGAGGAGATGGGTATAGCATCGGAATAGGCGGCAGTGCTGTTTAGCGGAAAGAGTCCATGTTTCAGATCCGTAGAGTAAAATGGGTTTGATTATTACCCGAAAAATTCTGGTTTTAATCTTACGGTTAAGCTGGGATTTCCAGATGTTATCCATTTTGTTACATACAGTCCTTGCCATGCCCTTCCTGGTATTAAAATCTTTTTCAGAGTTTATTATGTGTGGTCCTGGATACTTGTAGTCTTCAACTTCATACTTGTAGTAATTTGTTTTATATTTTTGCAGCTATAGGAAGTAATGAAATACCAAGATAATTGGTTGGAAACGTCAAATCACCCTTTTTGGGAATGGGTATGATTTGTGAACGTAACCAGATGCTTGGGTAAACATGATTGGCAAATGCAAAATTACATAAATCGAGAAGCAATTGGTGAAAATTTGGGTATTCACAATATGGCCAGGATCTTTTCTGGACCAAGAGCTTTGTTCTTTGTACTCTTCAGAACAAAAATTAGTTCTGCAATGGCATACTCGCCTGTTAGGATGTTCAAAGAATTACAAATTTGAACTTTTGGGAGGGATTTATTTTCAGGTAGATTTGCGGGGTGTCCAAGAAGTTTTTTGAAATGAGAAAGCCAGTTTTCCAGTCGTTTTTCCCTGCTGGCACCTTTGGTCGTTGTTGTTGGTTTTGATCCTTTCCCAGAAAGTTGGTTTATAGTTTTTCAGGCTGCAGAGTGTTGTTGATTGATATGAAGATTGGAGATATCATCTATTTTACCATTTATGAATGCTACTTCTCCCAGTAGATAAGCGTTATCGAGGGGTTTTTTGGCAGCCATTATCTTGTCTTTATTTGTTCGAGATGGATGAGAATGGTAAACAGATGAGATTTTCTTGAGATTTTCTCTAGCTTCTGTTACATTAGTATCTACACATAGTGTATTTTTACGTGATTTTGGCTTTTTAAGAAGTGTGGATGGAGCAACTTCCTCGTTAGCTTTAATCAAATTTTCATAGATCGAGTCAATGTTATCAGAATTAATGTGAGAGTTGTCAGAATCAAGATGAGAAAGCTCCTGGAATCGATTAAACACGCTCACCGCATACTGAGAAGAGATATTTTTACCACGGGACACTTTTTTCCAATCTTTGGCTTTCATAGGATCGGCAGGTGGCTTCTTCGAAACTCTCAAGCTTAGTTTCACCTTAGTAGAGACGATACGGTGATCGGATCCAACAAAGGAGAAAGATGAATATGCTTGACAATCTTTGATGCTGTTCTGCCATTTCTTACGGACCAAAATGTAATCTAGTTCGGCTCTGTTGTTATTAGGATATTCAAATGTCCACAGCTGGTGTTTGGTTTTCATAAACTTGGTGTTTACTGGGCAAAGATTGAATTCCTCTATGAGGTCGACAAGGTGTTCACTATTACAATTGGTGTTGGTATGAAAGGTGAACTAGCATTGTCAGATCCAAGCCTGGCATTGAAGTCGCCGGAGATTAAAACAAAATTGTGAGCTGGAACATTTTCAAGAGAAGATCGTAGAGTGTTATAAAAGTGATCGATATCTGCGTCGCTACCATGGTTGTGTGGACTGTAGCATGATATTATAATTGTTTTGGGATTCCACTCAAAATCGGCAATGATGACTCTTGGTGATAACATTTCTATGTTTGATAAATTTCCATGGCTTTTGGTGACAGTAGGAGACCTACACCACCTACAGAAGAGTTGAAAGAGTTTTTCAAACAAGAGGCAGTAGCAAGATAATAGTCTTCGATTTTGTGGTACACAATATCAGTGTCGGGATGGAAGAAGCGATGCTCTTGAACTGCAATGATATCAATTTTCTGACCCTTAGCACTTTTGATAAGTTCGTTCAGACGAGATGGTGGATTTAGTGTTCTAGTGTTGAATGTGCTGATGAAAATATGATTTCTACATGAAACAAATTTTGATCTCATTCTTTCATCAGCAGGTACAGCTCGCCCCGAAGGGTTTACAGTTGTACCGTCATTGGTTCCAAAGGATGAAACAGATTCAGGGATTTGACCGAGAATAGCAGGGGCTGGAATAATAGCTACAGATGAACCAGAATAATTTCTTTCCTGAGTATTTGGAACCCTGGTTATCGTGACACCATCACTAGATGGATTGCCTACCAAGGCTTAGAGAGGCCAATCCACCCTTATCGAGAGAAGGCTAATCCGCGCCAGTTTCCATACCTGGTATTTTCACAACCTTCCAGCCAAGACTAAAGAATCACCTTCTACCCATGAGGCAAACTAATCCCCGCCAGATGCCAATCTCGTATTTTAAAATCTCAGGGAGAGCTGACAGGTACTGCACCTTGCTCAAGGGTGACCTGGAGGTAGTTATGGCAAAGGGTAACCCCATTCGCCCACGTCAAAACTCCACAACCGGATGCAGTTTAATGTCAATACCAGGTTCACATACACAATCTGTTTGAGATTGTCACATTATATCGACTCTTGGTCCATATTAAGAGAAACCCTAAAATGTGGCATTTTATCCTAACATTCTACAGAAAACTATATATGAACCTCTCGTCACATAAACCTGCTGTTTTTATGGTATTACTGTTATATGGGAGAACACAAGTAAGTCATGTCAAAAAAAAGTTATAAGGAAAAATAACAATAGGTGAGATAAAAAAACCGAACTGCTTCTGGTGGAAAAAATGTCTGGCAGAAGCTTGTCAAAGCTACAAGGGCAAAGAGTTTCCAGGGAAGAGTATTTATTATGAAAGGTTGGCCAATAAGTGACGGCTAGGCCTTAACTGCAGAGATTTTACCCATCAGATGATATGGAATCGACTACAAATTACTTGATGAGTAAGCGTGTTGCATCAAATGCTGTCGGTACAAGAGCCAAAGTCCAAGTACCTTAAACTTTAACCAGTTGTTATATCGAACCAAAACTGCATACTCTATCGGGCTAAGAAATACATGGATGTTATTCATTTACTTTTAGTGATATAACTGCTTTATGTTTCGTGATGTTAACAACAGTAATGGCGGGGAATTACAGTCATACAAAATGACAACCACTCACTTGCAGATGATATCATTCGCATGTAAATCCTCCAAAGCAACTACAATTTGAGCAGCTAGAATTTTAATATTCTCTTCTGGCAAACATCCTTTTTCGACCTTTTCATGTCTACCCAGCTCCCTTTCAAGTCCACAGTATTTATTATTTGATTCTCGTGAAGAGTTTATGTGGCATTCATCAAATGCCGATTGCCTACCTTCGGATATATCAGTCTCAAAATCATCCCTTGCCAAACGAGTTCGTCCAAAAAAATTCGATAAATTCTTTCTTGGTGGCAATACCGATTTCTTCTCAGAATTCGTCCCTAACCTAAACAAATTATTTGGTTTTTGGTTATCACATTTAAGTCCTACATAATTCCAAAGTCTGCCCGTTGGTAGATAATCTAATAATAGGTAAATTCCAGTCCATGTTTCAACGTAGCCAATAAGCCTAACACAATTTTTACAATTATACAGTACCGGTGGCTTTGAAGACTTGACTTTATTTCGGTCTTGTTTGTATTCGGCCCCATACTTATGAAGAACTTTCATAACAAACGCTTCTCCTGTAGAAACAGCTTCTACAAGCATTACTTTGTCGATGGTTCCAATAACCTGCAGATCGCGCAAGGAAAAAGATAACTGAAGTGCAGCTCTTTGTACCTTCTGTGGTTTACAACTCAGTACTTGTCGAGAAGTGGCATTACTATCCTTTTTTGCTAAATGTGTTTGGTATAAAGTTTCCGCTTTCAACAAGTATTGCGCCGTTTTTCGGCGAACAGCTTCTCTTCTGTCAATGTTTTCATCCTGTTGAACACCATGCAACAAAACTCCAACGCCAAATTTGAATAACTGAAAAGCTGTTCCATAGTCTTCCGCAGCTTCATGTTCCATTGCTTCACTCATTGCTAAACTTGCCTGATAAATGTAGTCATCTTCTTCAACAATTTCTTCTATCACTTCTGACATTGCCTTACAGATTGTAAAATCTGGGCATGATGTTGGTATAAGGAGTTTAACATCGTCAATATTATTCCCATTTTTATCATTTGGAGCTCCGATGGAAGGGTCTGTTATTTCTTTACATTCAGCAGAGGAATTTGATTCACTGTATGTTAAAGCAATATTATTTGTAGGTACTACGGGTGAGGTTTCCATGTGTGGATCGACATCTTTTAAGCTCGTTTCTTCTATATTAACGACTGTAAAGTTTGTCGCTTTTTCAAAATCCAGGTCTGCTTCAGATAAGGAGTTGTGATCTTCAGATAGGGATACCTCGGACGGCAAGCTACTATCCACAGCATCAAGGGACTCTGTACTGGTGTCTTCTCTAAACGATAATACCCGTGAAGAGCTTTTTGTTCTGGGCGATGTACAGGGAGATGGCATCGGGAACCTATCTTCCGCTTCTGATGCTAACTGTTCAATGTCACCCCCTTCACTACAAACAGAAATTGCGTGCCGTAGCCATTCTGTCTGGCGTAGCAAAGGCTCATTATCGTCACTGAGGGCAGGGTCTTGGTTTTCTTCACCGGCTTCTGTTCCTACTTCCGCAAACGCATTCGCTGCTTTATTTGAGGTTTTACTCTCAGTATTGTTTTCCTCTTCATCTTTTCTTGGCAATGGTTTCTCCTCTCCAGTTGAAATACAACGGGTTTCCTGGTGTAGAATATGATTTGATAAAGACTCTTCTGAATGTGGTACGTTCTGACTTTGGGCTACTCCATCACCTGCTTGGCCTTCTCCGTCATCTAAAAGCTCTGGTGTTAGTTGCCGATGGCTCCAGATCCCATCACTGTGATCTGTCGTGTGGGTATCTAAAAAACAACGTTATCTTTAAGATGATATCAGCATAAATAGAAAAAACTACTAAGAGCATACAGCAAGTGCTTCAGTCTTCTGAAAGATAAAAAATTACTCTCTTTTCAATTTGTATTGCAATACTAACTGATACAAAAAAATCAGGTGAGTCGTTAAGGTAGTACAAAAATTCCAATGGGACTTTCCTAACAAATATTAACAAAGTTATAATCAAGGCATGTTCTAATATCCCATAGTCAAAATTTCTTAGATGTACCAGTATAATACTGGCTGGTCACTTACATTTGGGAAACTGTGGGGCTTGGGAGAGAAATAATCATGGTTTAATAGCCAACATTTGTGTCCTCGCCTACAAAATTTCAATGGTTGATAATGACGAAAAGTCAAATCTCATTTGCGATGGCATTATCGTAGCCTAAATTTAAATGTTGTTAAAATGGTTTACAGAAATCATATTCAAAAATTTCAAATAAAAACACAAAACAAATACCTAACAATGTAACCATACATAACTTGATTAAGAAATTTATAAAACAAGTAGTAAGAAAACAAAGGCCTGCTTCATAATATTTTGGTGATTTTTTTCACATAGCAAACAAAGTCAGTAGGTTAGGCATACTTCAGTTAAGGGCAGTCTATTAAAGCCACTTATAAGCATAACAATTACCTATAACAATTATTATTAAAGCCAAACCTCAAAACAGGGAATAGTTATCACACAACTAATTACCATTACAAATACCGTGTTTTTCACTCGCTCTACTCAGTTCAGCGTAAATTAAACTTCATCAATTCAAAAACCGAGATATTTGATCTAAAATGCTTGCCTGCCAGTTTAACATTGCTTGTGTATGAACTTTCCAGTTCACTTTATCTACGTAATTGTGGCTCATATAAATGTAGTTTGAGCCCTCTAGTGAGCAGGAGTCGAAAATAAGATGAAAGAAAGCTATTGTGACACTGGCAGTGTGATCTATTGCAAAACATCGAGGCACATTGGAACTGTAAACAAAAAATTCTTCCTACATCTACCTTACCTTAAATGATATAGATGATATTTTGTTTTAACCGACAACAGTATTCCTTTGTGTTTCTGGTTTTAACAGCTCTTTCAAATTAAGGTTACACATCTCTATGCTGTGCAACTGCATCTAGATACAACCCAACCATTTTGATTCATTCGAAATTTACTGCACAGTTCAGAGATATCAAAGAACAAAAAACAACATACCACACCCGGTTTGTCGTTGTGCATTATAATAACAAACGCTGACGAAAAAGGAGGAAAAAATCTTGCGCTCAAAATAAACCCCGCTATTCATAGAATTGGCACTGTTTGGGCAACGAAATGCAACTCTGATTTGAACTCAAAAGGTATAATAGTAAAATGTGGCCATACAATCCCCTGAACTATAATAAGTAAAACCAACAAAGTTAGACACAAAAAAAGGTTCGAAATTCAATCACGTTTACAAAGTATCTGTACTCGTCAGTTTCCTTACCTCCATTGATACACTGTGGCAAGGGGCCCAACTTGTCAAGATCATTGCTCTCTAATTTGTCATCTGAATGTTCACTTGAAACTGAGGGTGTCTTGTTTAAACAACTGTTTGCAACAGGCGTCTGTTCAAACCAAAAAATTATCAAATTCATTTTCAAATATTTTGTGTTTAAATCACAAAGCCTGAAAAAAACCCCTCTGAATAAATTACAAACTACGTTAATCAAAATACCTCTGTAACTCTCCGTTAACAAAAATATATCCTTTTTTCATTGTGCTACCAAGGTTTTTGGTTTATTAGACCTGCCAAGATTGCTATTGTGACAGTATACATAAACAGAAGTACAAATGCTAATTATATGTATCTGATGTGAGACAAAATATCTACATGTCCGGTAAATATATCCTGATATATTAGTAGGAAGGTTTGTATGCCATGCTCTGAGAACTTCCATCAAAAGGCCAATAATGGCAAAAGATTCCATTTTTAGTACATTACCGTATAAAAGTCGTCTATTTTTATATCATGAATGATTGAATCGCTAACAGTTAGTGCTATAAAATGCATTTGTCACTAAAGCAACTATCCCCATGCGACTATCCATTTTAAAGCGCCACTTGCACCCATAAACAAAAGCACTTAACCACAGATGTGATCTAAATTCGAAATCCACGCGAAATCCATGTGGCCACCGTGATATCTGCGTAGGTCATTTAGCAATCTAACAGTGAGTACTGATCATTTAGAAATGAGAATTGCTAAGAATCGAAAACAATCGGTTATGGTGAAATCGAAAAGAACAAAAGAATAGACATTGACGAGTGATCGCTGTCTAAATTACTTTAGGCCTGGAAAAAATGAGAGCTGTCTACTTAGAGGGCACAAGCGTTAAGGGGGTAAGGAAAAAACAGCATTATCCTGACAGATTTGTCATTATACCAACGAATTATTGACACAGACAGATTAGTCTATTCGATTGGGCACCTTTTTTACCCTTTTCTGGAAAATAACTTATTTGTATTGTGATGCGTCCGTTGAGCAGCGGTAGGGAGTTTATTTTCTTGCCTATTTACAGCCTAATATTGTCCGTAGTAACGCCTAGACATAATGCAATGCGTCAGACGTCATTTATTCATTCCACAAACATGTTTTCATCTGACGTCTCGATGCTGTTTAGCAGAAAATTGTAAGAAGTCTGTAAATTAACAGGAATATTCCGTAACATAGTATATTTATAAAGTAAGTACTCTATTCACGTATCAAAAGGGGACGGCGATATCTCATCGGCGTCATTCCGTCACGAGGAGATCTTACAAACTGCGGGTCAGCAGTCGCAATTTTCATCGGGTATAAAACGCCTTTGTCTTCGAGATACGTTTCTGAAAATTTGAGAAAACTTGAGAAAACGGATTTTCTCAGAAAGTACACTAAAGGAAAGGTGCTACCCGAGTCAAGTATTTGCAAAACGTATGTTGATGTAGTGTTCTGAAAGTGAATGGAAATGCTCTGAACAGCAGTTGCTGACAAGAATATATAGTATTGTATCGACTGATGCTACCAGGCCTGGAATTATGAAATAATTGGTGAGGGCATTCCATTTCAAAACTGCTTTGCAAGTATTCTCGCTGCCATCGGAGGGTGTAGAATAAATGAACAGTTTAACGATAGATTAAGTGTTCACCAACAGATAAAGCTACCAGTGACAACTGAGTACTACTATTAGTGATGGATGTCGCACGACACCAGAAAGACCCAAGGCGTGGGTTTATAGTACTGTCTCTGTCTATAGTCTATATTACTTGTCTTGTACGTGTCTTCCAAGAAAGCTGTGGAAATTCAACGGCTAAATCCTCCCGCTGGAACCCTGAAAGCTGAGAAAGTATTTTTAAAGTGCTCAGTGGTGTTCAGATTTCAAAAAACAACACACCAAATGTTCCACCCGTTGATCCACCGGATGTCATTCGTTGGGTAACATGGGTTCCGTAGGATGAAAGGTTGAGAAAAGTCGAAAATAGGCGGCGGCAAGAGTGGCCATTAAAGCAGGATCTAGAAATCGTGCCGGCCATTTTTGCAATCTGTTGGCGTTGATACTGAAACATAAGTCACTGGTGTAAACACGTGTCCCCATTTTTGTAAGAGGTTTGTCCAAGAAACATCCATTAATAAGGAGGAGCCTTTTCGCTTTTAAAGAAAGTAAATTCTTTGTGTCTAGTCAGAATCACTGTTCTTTTATAACGTATCAAAATATCTCGTTTTGCTTTGAACCTTGTTAGCTGATGCAAGCAACAATAACCCCCCTCTCTTGTAAATGCCTTTTGCATCTTACAAGTGCTGTTTTGTTTTCCCTTTTTGTAAGCTTTATTGTACCTTTAGTTCTGGTTTTTACTATAAGATTTCCCCTTTAAATTTCTGATATTGTAAAAGCTAAGTAAGTAAAACAGTAAAAATCAGCAACTACATTCAAAGAATTTTTCACTAGTTGTAAAACTACATTAAAAAATTAAAACTACATATCATTATGGAAAGGTACTCTCTATTATGAATATAATAAATGTCATAGAAAGAAGAGATAAGAAGAAAACCATGAAAACAGGAACTGAGCCTCTATTAATAACTGCAAGACTTTAACACTTCTGATGATCTGATCTGTGATATGACAACATCGTTGCCTGCTGCAACAGGAAAATATATGAAGGGCTATCAAGCACAGATGTACTTACGCGAAACAAATGATAGGGAAGTCCGTCTACGTAACAACTACATTATTGCAAAAGATCCGTGGCAGAAGAGAAAAATATTGCAATCGAGGGACATTGGTATTACACATGCCTGGAATAAGAGTTCGTTGAATCAATATTATCTATTATTGTGATGTTTTTGTGTGACATATATTGCATACTGTACTTATCATTTTACTGCCAGACGCATCAAATTGGGTCCTTGACAAAAAATCAATTATAGTGTTTTTTTTCTCTGTAAGCACAATTGTGTAAGGTGTTTTCACAGAAATTGATTTATTCCCAGAATTTTCTTCCAGTGGAATATATTTCCTGGCCATTGTTTTCCTAAGAAATCCAACCTCGGGTTGCAAAGCGACTGCCAGCCTCTATCTGTCCGAAAGCAACTCAAGATAATCTGTCTACTATTATACAATTCCATTTTTAACCAGTCTCTTCCTTCAGTCATTCGTAAAGCCCTGAATTTATGTGGCCATCTTGAATTCTTAAGGCGACTTCATATTACATAAAAAAGCCTACAAAACAAAACATACGTCTGGGAACACTAAACTGTGGTATAATGAAAAGAAAATAATTAATCGTCTGATTTCACCATACAGCTCAACAAATAAAAAATTAACGAGAACAAAGTTTTATGCTACATTTAAGGGGTACCAAAGAAAAGACACTTTAATATCGATAGAGTGTCGCCATAAATAAAAAATTAATTTACCTGAAAAAATTTCTTGAAGCTATCACTTGACCATAACTGACTCCTTTCTCCTATGAAAGCTAAAAGTTTAGCTGCACTCTGTTTTCTCTCTTCAATGACGTGGTCCTCAAAACGCCCTAAAAAGTTAAAAAATAGCTGCATATCTCCCGGGTATCTTATACAGAAAAACTATGTACAAAATATTCTTTAACTCGGTATGTGACCAAATTTTCTATATCTAATAAAATGATATAGGTGATGGTAAATTAGCAAACGCCCTACCAGTGTCTAAATACACCCTAAAATAATTGATTCTAATAAATGGTTCAAATATAAAAATTTATTACATTTAAGAGCATAACCCCATGCTTCATAGTTTGCACTGAGGGGCAAGAAGAACCAGTTCCTGTAGTTACAGAAGAATATATTTTCCAACACCCACTATTTGCTCAAGGAAAAGCAAGGAAACCATCATTCAGAATTTGGATGCTTCGGTCCTCGTCTTTTACGACTAGAACATCACCAGGTGGGGAAAAATGCTACACTCAAAACTGTTGTTTCTTTTAAAATATCATCAAACATAGACCTGTATAAGTTGATATCAAGAAGATGAACTTATCAAATAACCACAGCCACGTCAGTAATAGCAAGTTGTGGTAGCCACATGACAATGACGTAGGCCAATCACTTATAACCTTTCACCGCAGAGCATGCATCAAATTTTTGGCGTCACCCAGTGCCAATGCCTTTCATTGTAAAGCAAATGAGTTTCCAAGTTTTAAGTGTTATGGTAAAACGTTTAAGATAATGCTGTCATCAAAATGACCATTCCTATCCACAATGTATGCGTGGCTCAGCTTGTGGGTATTTAATGACTAAGAATACAGTATCTGACGTTATTTGTCAAAAACATGGGTTCATAGTCTAAATGTATGTAAATGTAACCATACACTCTGAAAAGTGCAAAAGTCGAAGAAGATACTTTAGTACATTTGGCGTTATCATATTACACATCCAAAAGCAAACAGAAATTTTTATTGTGTATGCATCTATTACAGTCAATATGTACTGCTGATACAAACATAAACGGTATTTTTCTGTCAGAGGTTAACACATGCTGATTTAAATTAGCTGTATTGGCACGAGCCTGTATTTGTTTGGTCAAGCCTCATCACAATCAGAATAAAAAGCAGCTTTTTCCCTTCTTTCACAGGATAAGAACGTTCCAAGCTGTGAAAAATAACACATTCTAATTAGGCCGAGACGGCTGAGAAGTTAAAAAAGATTCAAGGAATTTACTTGACGTAGTGTTATAGCATTGACAGAAAGAATACATAACCGGTGATATGTTCTCTCACTGGTATGTAAACTGTTTCATAGCACTAGATTTACTCTCTGCTGAAACGATTATCTCATTTTAAAGCTGGTAATATTCCTCAGGTTGCTGGCAAGTTTTACGTGTGGACTCACGATTAAACATGTAATCTTTCAAGTTTCCTGTGCTCTGATTGTATTTTTTTCTTAACTAGGGAGTGGTGGGGTAATCCAAACCATTGGCTTGAAGTACATATAAAAAAATGCAAACACTTCTTGGGTAAGTATGGTGGAGACAGTAACACCTCAAATACTAGTATTATAAAACAGCCGTCTCAACAAAGTTTCAAATTTTTGACACATTAACATTTTATAGGTAGCATCCGTGTTGCACAAAATGAGATCCTGATTAGCATTATGGGAAATCTCTAAATGTCAACTTATGCAGCCGCAAGGTGACGCGGCAGGGGGTATACAAATATATATATATATATATATATGTTACCTTATAGCGATGCCTATTCTTCACACAAACCACATTTATGTTGGATCTATTTTATCTTTTCAAATCTTCCCTGATCGTCCATGTCTGACATCCGAAAAAACACTGACCACACAAATAACTTCAAAATCCTTACTCTAACATTCATACTTGTACTCAAACTATTCAAAATCTTGCCCATACCACCAAATGCTTTCTTTGCCAGCCCAATCCTTTTTACAATCTCTTTCAGTCCCTTTTCTTCCCCAGGAATGGTACTTTTCACATATACAAAACTATCAACTTGCTTTACTTCCTTGTCTCCCGCCCTTATCTTCACTTTCACTTACTCCTTACCCTTTGTTACTGTCAATATATTGGTCTAATCTACATCTATTCTTAAAGAAAACAAGAAGATTTGTGCAAAAAATGCGAGGAAATTGAATATTTGCACAATGCCAATTCAATAATGCATGCTAAGATCAAGGAATTAGGAGGCAAGAAGAGGTCCTGCAGGAACAACATTAATAAGATAAAGGTGGTAACATCTTGGTTGAAATTCTGGATATAAAAATGGATGGGAAGAGTATGTAAACATGTTACATAATGATACCAGTGGAAAAGTATCCCAATTTGAAGATTCTTTGTCAGGACCTCCAATCATGTTGGATGACGTAAGAGCAGCGATAAAAACTATGAAGAAAAGAATGGCCACAGGAGATGACTGATTTATGGCAGAGATGTTAGAAGCTACAGAGGAATTCGGAATAAGGAAGATAACTGACTTAGCAAACAGAATATATGATAGTGGATATATTCAAGAAGCAATGCGAGAATCAGTCTTCATTGCAATTCCAAAGAAATTACGTGCTTCAGAATGCCCTGATGAATAGATTAATATAATTATATTAAAATGAATAGATCGAGAGGAAAGATCAATGACAGAGTCTTGGATGAGCAGTATGAATCAAGGAAAGGTAAAGGTACCTGTATAAAGTCAATTTTGAGGAAGCATTTGACACAGTGAAACACGAAGAAATGGTTAAAACCTGGAAGGTTATAGGAATTGACGAGCAAGACATCAGAATGACAAGTAACTTGTATTGAAATTTAGAAAGCAGCAGTGACAGTAGATATTCAAAGGGCAGACTGGACTGAAATAAAGAGAGGAGTAAGGCAAAAATGTGTGTTATTAAAAGATCTGTACTCACTGTAGAGCCAAGTAGTGATGGATGAGTTAGAACTGTTAGAAGGTATCTATACTGGTGGAAGGAGTGTTAGCAACATCAGGTATGGAGACGATACAGCCTTGTTACCAGACTCAGTGGAGAAACTACAGCCAGAGAGAAGAATGTTAAACTAAAGAATAAATAAATAAACTAGGCAAACGTGGAGAACAACCAACGTAAAGTGATCAAAGCAAAGCATATGCTTAAATGTTGCTGATCAAAGAAAAGGAAGAAAGAAACAATAACAGCTTATGATAAATAAATGAGATGGAAGATTATGGCGGAAAAGAAAGCGAAAGTGTTTTGTCTTTCTCTGTATCTGCTCCTTATAGTGTTACATTCTACGGTCAAAAAGGGGTGTTCTGTAACAAATGATGGCATGATTATTACTTTAACAGTACAAAAAGGTGTTACAAGACTGGAAACTTTCAAAAGGTCAAGTTTATTTGCACAAAATCGAAAGATAACTTCTACAGACAAACTGGTTTTGATATTATTATTCTTGCAGCGTGACAATATAGAGGTTACTCCAAGACTATCTTTCCAACAAGATATTACTGCTTTGTGCCGAAGAAAAGGACTAAAATGCTTACATCAAAATATTCGTCGTCTGACTGGAAAATCTGACAAACTAGAGATATTTTAATACAACACCAAAACATCAATGTGTTTGTTCCCACAGAAATCTTTACTGAAGGCAGCGACACACACAACTGACGTTCTGGGGTTCACCTTCATACAACTGAACCGAAAAACTGTCTCGGGTGGAGATGAATAGATAGATAGTAGATACAGAACAATCAAGGTGACAGGAACCACTGGCAGAGGAAGACCGAAGAAAACATGGGAGGAAGTGATAAGGATGGATCTTAAACAAAAAGGTGTCAGCAGAGACCTGGTGAGGGACAGAATAACTTGGGAGTCGATTTCAAGAAAACGTCCAACACATGCTAGCATGTAAAACGGACGTTAAACCGAATATGATGATGATGATGATGATAATGAATTGTGGAGTAAGAGAAGACCTTTACAACGACGAAATAAAAAAGCAATCATTACTGAAATTACACTCTCTAAAAAAGTTCGTTGTTGTTAAATTGTATAAACCCCCTTAATCATCGAAACATTTGACAAGAAACTCCATCGACATACCACAAAAATAAAACATTTTCCATGATAAAAAGAGAGAAGCGACAGTCCTTGGGGAGCTGAATTCCGATTATCTCGAAAAGGACGCCCCTTTGATCTGGAAACAAGTCAAAGGAAAACCATCACCATGACTCNATGATGATGATGATGATGATGATGATGATGATGATGATGATGATGATGATGATGAATTGTGGAGTAAGAGAAGACCTTTACAACGACGAAATAAAAAAGCAATCATTACTGAAATTACACTCTCTAAAAAAGTTCGTTGTTGTTAAATTGTATAAACCCCCTTAATCATCGAAACATTTGACAAGAAACTCCATCGACATACCACAAAAATAAAACATTTTCCATGATAAAAAGAGAGAAGCGACAGTCCTTGGGGAGCTGAATTCCGATTATCTCGAAAAGGACGCCCCTTTGATCTGGAAACAAGTCAAAGGAAAACCATCACCATGACTCGAAGCACAAGTCAAACAAGTATGAACTTATGTGATCAGCTTTTGGAAAAATCTCAAAAGTCCAAAATCGCATACGATTGAAAAGTACTCCGTCGAATGAAAAATATTGTGGCAAATTTGATTAATCGTGCAAAACATAATTTTCTCAAAAACAAACTGAGAGAAGCTGGAAACAACTCCGATAAAATCTTCCCCGTGAAATAGAAATCCAGCATAACACAAAAATCGTTAAAATGCGACGAACAATCTATCACAAACAAACAAACCATTACGGAAAGTATTGTACCTTTTCTTCAAAGGTATCGTCCAAACTCAAAGCGACTGCATTCCCCCTAACGAATTGCGTTCGGAATTTTCAACGACTTACATCAAACCAGAAAATTATCAATTTACCTTTGATCTGGTCACCAAAATTGAAGTTCTCAATATATTAAAAATGTTAAGCGTAAAAGTCCAATGGTACTTGATAATATACAAAGATGTTTCCTTAAAGATATTCCCTCTGTCCTGGCAAAGCCATTAACTAACATAATTAACCTATGGCTTAAAAGTGATCTTTCCCCAATGATCTGAAGAAGGCACGTGTCTCCCCGATCTTCAAATCTGCAACAGCAGCGAATTGTAACAAATGAATATGTCACACACAGCATAATTCACATTCACAGTCATCCTAATCACACCAAAACGTTGGTTGTACTACCTCGGGTCTGTTTTTGTATCATTCTCATTCATTTTTGTGGATCACAAAAACAACTTTGGTTATGTGGCACCATGTCTAAAAAAAACCAGAAACGGTGATTTTGTTTGATCTTCTTGTTTCATATTTTTCCAGAAGTGGGCGTGGCTGACCCCTGGTTCATTGCCATTAAAAAGTAATAGGCCTGCTGTTAAAAATATACAGGTAAATTTAATGTCATATATACATATACATATATGACAACATGCAACATTGTAGCCTAAAAGGTTTTCCATTGCCTCAAAGTCATACAATTACTCAAAATTCAAGGACCTATGTTGTTCTTTGCTTTGCAATTACATTTTTAACACAATATCCTGTTACATTCACATAATGAACTGGATAATGAAATTTTGTCTTGAGCTATCATTTTGTATGTATTTTTTTTTTGTTATAATTTAACATGTTACGCTATCAGACACATTGAAAGGTTTTTTCTACAACCATGATAACTATTAACTATGTTTAATGTTGCCCAGCATATATCATAGCAATTAGAAAATCACATACCAATTAACAATGAAACATAAAAATCATATACAATAACAATATAAAATACATAATATTTAAAACTTTCACAGAATTACCAAAAAGCTTAGGTCCAATGAATTCTGGGAAATGGTCAGTGTGATTTTCCTTTTCATAAACTGTTTTAAGATCTCTGTGAAGTCTTCTAAATTCACTGTATCTTTTCCAAAGGACAACCTTTCGTGGTAAAAAAAATTTGTTAGAGTTCATTATGTTCCCATATTCACCATTCTATTTGCAAAAACAACACTGAGCGTGGGTTAAAACTATGATAACAGAAAATATTAACTTGGGCTCTGGTTAAAATTTTGGATAGTGCCAGGAAATGTTCATGAGATGCATGTTTGTGTGTGTAGAGGAGACTTAATGTAGTTTGCCTGCTCAAAGCAACACTGTTTATACTTTCTAGTAGTGCAGATTAAATTATTCTTTGGATGTCTATTGGATCTACAAGTAAAAGATTGGAAAACTTAATTAAGACAATTTTTTACACTTACCTTTACCAAAACATGGCCTGAAGCTGGCAATTTTCAAAAATTTGCTCAATCAGTTTGGTCCATGTGTGCTTGTCTTAGGCATAATATTCACTTCTGTTTACCGTTGCTATGTATTTCTTTATTACACTGTCAAAATTTCTTAAGCTACCAATACATTTAAAGTCTCTAACAGTTTTCATTTACAAATATTTTTTTTCATTTTCAGCTGTGTGATAAAATTTAAAGTTGTATAGCCTCAATTTTGACTGTAAAAAAAAACCCCACTGTTATACATGAAGTATAACCTTCCTTGTTTTCTTATCATAAGAAATTGTATTCTTCTGCCCAGCATAAAATGAACAGAAACTTTATATCAACTGTTTCTATGGCAACAAACCAAATATTAGATTAAATCCATTGCAAACCATTTTGACCTCAGGACTGTACTAAGCTGGCATTGACTTTGCCCAAATTGGGTACTTCTGGAGTAACAAGGCTCCAATTTCATTACAACTATTGACAACTTACCTAGATATTTTCAAGTAGTTTGATACCAAAGAATACATCCTCAAGTGTTTAAAGAACTATTTCATTTCGATATTTTCCTGTTCCTGGGTTAATAGGAAATCATGGTCTAAAGGAGTTCACTTTTGCAAAATGTTAGTGAGGAATGACTGACCGAGAAAAACTCATTCTATTTGAAGAAAATGTTAGAACTGACTTTTCACAAGCATCAACAATTAAGTTGTAGTCCATTTCTTTTTCTATTCATGTCAAACATTCTATGACTAATATTAACTGAATATTAACTGATGATTCTTCTCATTGTTTAAATGTTGGCTTTACACACAGATATGCTAATAGATGTAAGAGTTTTATCATGTCATGAGTCATAAGCTTTTTCTGGGCTACGTTTTGAGAGATACTTCTCCCATCGTCAGGCTACTGAAATGATTAGGTATAGCTATTTTATACTTTGGTAGTGCGGACATGGGTGTAAACAGGGCTGGAGTTGTTTCAGGAAGTGACACCATACCTATGTTGTGTTTGTTGTGTTTCTTTCTTCTTTCTGGAAGCCAAATTACTGGAAGGGTGTAGGATATACTGTTGATGTGATTGCTGCATTGCAAGGAATGGATTGTTTCTTTTAATTTTTCTTGTTGTTGTGTTGATTTCCTTGTCTATAATTCTTTTATTTTCCCAGTCAAAGGTATTATCCTGTGTCCAGCAGTGTTGGGCTATTTCATGATTCTTGGTGTCACCTTTCTGAACAGCTCCCTTGTGTTCTTTTTCTCTTTGACCCAAGGAATGCTTTGATTCACCTATGTAGGAAGCAGGACAGTCCTTACATTGTAG
>RDPX01000002.1:4763407-4862515 GCA_003991215.1 Morbakka virulenta | reverse complement strand
CAAACAGGAAGGGGCTAAGTGAAGATCCCTGAAGTTTTCCGATTCTCCAGCTGCGCAAGTTACTTTGGTCTAGCTGTTGCTGCAGAGGCTGGCTACTACTTTTACCATTTCTTCTGTCATCCCTCTTGTTCTCAAGCACCAAAGTACTACATCACGTGGGACGCGGTCATATGCTTTTTCCAAATCAACGAATGCCATATAAAGCGGTTCGTTACCTTTGAGGTATTTTTCTTCCTTCTGTCTGATAATGAACATCGGGTAGGTGGTTCCTTTTCCAGTCATAAATGCAAATTGCATCTCATCAATTTCTATTTGCTTTCTAAGCCTCTTCTCGATTATCCCTTCATAGACTTTCACCATATGTTCTAACAATTTAATTCCCTTATAATTTTCACACTCTGCAGCAATGCCATTTTTTTCAAAAATGCGAATCGAAGAACTGAGTTCCCAATCTTTAGGTATTTCCTCTGCCTCCCACATTTTGTTGAAAAGTTCCAATAACCAGTTTATTCCCTCGTCACCCAATGCCATTGTACTCTCTATCTGCAACCCAGTTGGTCCCGGCGCTTTCCTCTGCTTAACACACTTCATAGTTACTACCACTTCTTCTTTTCTGATGTTTATCTCCGGGTCCTCTTCTGTGTTTTCAGCACAGCAATCTCGGTCACCTTGTCCAGCTAGGTGATGTTGAAGGTACGTCAGAGACAGTGAATGCTGCAAATGTTGAGCTTTGGGGCCTGCTGAGCACACAAGTTTCAAATAGAACTTGTGCTCATTGCAATACAAAAGATCTGAATATTCACGTGTTTTGTTAATTTTTTATTGACAACACTCACTTAATTATTCTGTACACGGTGGTAGCTTCTTTGCTGTTTGGCCAGGCAGGCTCATTGTCAAGAAAGAGTGAGTCTGAGATCATTGACGCTTTGTACACCAAGGAGTGAACAATCTCGAGAATGAGTTCGAAGATTGTCATATTAGGCAAGAAGACCCCATTTTGCTCCGTGATCTGTGTCTTCTTTAGATTTGAGAAGAGTCAGAAGACTCGACAAGCTTTAGGTGGATCATGAGTTGTTAACGATCTTCCATAATAGATTTTTGTGTTGAACAGTGTTCAATATCTAAAGGCAGAGCGCATAGCGTGATAAACAAAAAAGAGAGAAAAGTCAAAAGACTCAACTCTGCATCTCGACAGAACTGTTTCGTGATATTACACGTTCAGCACCAGGTATATTGACTGAATATTTAAAATTACAGCTTTTATAAGTTTTATGTGCTACGATTAAGTGCTAATTAATAATGCTTTATTTCTACATCGACAAGTAGACATAGGGTTATTCGTTTTGTGAATTGACGCTGAATTGTGGTCGGCAAATTATGGAAAAACATTTTTGCGAGGTTGTACCTTTTGTTTGTGCTGCTGTAAGGCTGACTTGATGAAAGAATCCGCCAGTGATATGTGATCAATGCTGCAGTCTGCTGCTCAGATGGATTTGCTAAATTTCATCGAGTTTCTGTTTTTTATGTGTCCAAAAGACGCAGTGTGATTTCTGAACCTGTCCTTGAATTCGTTTTCTGTGAGTCTGATGTATCAGAGCACGCTACCGTGGTCACCAGCAGGCCATGTGCCCATTTTTTGATAGAAAATGTTTTTATGACCTGAGATAAAAAAATCCTAACAAAACTACATTTTGTCACTTATCTTACGATCAGCGCGTGTTTTACACATGATTAACAATGGTTAAAAACTCCATTTGATAAAGAAACCATGCTGTGTGCATATTATGTTCGATTTGCATCTTTATGTTGTAATGTTGTAAACAATACCTGTTTTATTAGTGTATTGTTTGTTTTTCATGTTAAAACTTCGAAATGACTAGCAATCAAAATATTGTTGCTTTTTTTCAAAACAAACTAAATAATATTTGCAGTGATTCCATTGCCCATGCAATTAAAGTTGCCCCGTTGTGGTCCCAATTATCGTTACAAAACTCCAACGAAGAGGCGAATGATGGTGCAAGAAATATGATTGGCAAAAAGTCTTGCGTTGCTCTCCAATTTCAAGGCATTCAACCAAAGGCAACTGTTATTCATTGTCATGGACACTCTGAGCTTAACCGTGAAAGATGGTACATCGTCATGCTCTGTTTTATCAGACACAATGGATATTGTTGGGTACATCTGCGTCCTTGCAGAGTGTTCGCTCAAACGTAAAAAAGTTTTTAGATCTTTAGATGAAATGGTTGAAGGAAACATAGATGTGGTAGAAAAGGAGAAACATGCCTCTTTAGATAAACTTTGTAAGATCAAATGAACTGTGCGAGGGCCATGTTTTAACAAGCGCTTTTAAAGGTGCGAATGTTTACAAAAACTATGAAAGTTATGCCTGAGTGAAAATCATAATGTGGAAACTCGTAAATCGCAAATGGAGCCATACTTTTTCTTTGATCTTTTACTAAATCACATATTGTACAGCCCTACAGACAGCTTACCAGGAAGTTTACAAACGAAAAATACACCCTAAAGGCTACCAAATTTGATAGTCAAAATACTACAGGGGATGAGAAAAGTGAAGATTTTGAAGTATTCTTTGAATCAGTGAAACAAAAATAAAAGAAGCTTGATGTTGAAGAAACAACACTACCAAGAAAGCTTGGGAACCCAAAATATTCTATTTTGGATTACGCAGCTGGCCATGAAGATGCTTCGGAGAATACCAAAGCATTTTTTTCAGAAACACCATCGAAACTGTGATCATGACAGTAAATATTTACCACAATAATGGNGTGATATTACACGTTCAGCACCAGGTATATTGACTGAATATTTAAAATTACAGCTTTTATAAGTTTTATGTGCTACGATTAAGTGCTAATTAATAATGCTTTATTTCTACATCGACAAGTAGACATAGGGTTATTCGTTTTGTGAATTGACGCTGAATTGTGGTCGGCAAATTATGGAAAAACATTTTTGCGAGGTTGTACCTTTTGTTTGTGCTGCTGTAAGGCTGACTTGATGAAAGAATCCGCCAGTGATATGTGATCAATGCTGCAGTCTGCTGCTCAGATGGATTTGCTAAATTTCATCGAGTTTCTGTTTTTTATGTGTCCAAAAGACGCAGTGTGATTTCTGAACCTGTCCTTGAATTCGTTTTCTGTGAGTCTGATGTATCAGAGCACGCTACCGTGGTCACCAGCAGGCCATGTGCCCATTTTTTGATAGAAAATGTTTTTATGACCTGAGATAAAAAAATCCTAACAAAACTACATTTTGTCACTTATCTTACGATCAGCGCGTGTTTTACACATGATTAACAATGGTTAAAAACTCCATTTGATAAAGAAACCATGCTGTGTGCATATTATGTTCGATTTGCATCTTTATGTTGTAATGTTGTAAACAATACCTGTTTTATTAGTGTATTGTTTGTTTTTCATGTTAAAACTTCGAAATGACTAGCAATCAAAATATTGTTGCTTTTTTTCAAAACAAACTAAATAATATTTGCAGTGATTCCATTGCCCATGCAATTAAAGTTGCCCCGTTGTGGTCCCAATTATCGTTACAAAACTCCAACGAAGAGGCGAATGATGGTGCAAGAAATATGATTGGCAAAAAGTCTTGCGTTGCTCTCCAATTTCAAGGCATTCAACCAAAGGCAACTGTTATTCATTGTCATGGACACTCTGAGCTTAACCGTGAAAGATGGTACATCGTCATGCTCTGTTTTATCAGACACAATGGATATTGTTGGGTACATCTGCGTCCTTGCAGAGTGTTCGCTCAAACGTAAAAAAGTTTTTAGATCTTTAGATGAAATGGTTGAAGGAAACATAGATGTGGTAGAAAAGGAGAAACATGCCTCTTTAGATAAACTTTGTAAGATCAAATGAACTGTGCGAGGGCCATGTTTTAACAAGCGCTTTTAAAGGTGCGAATGTTTACAAAAACTATGAAAGTTATGCCTGAGTGAAAATCATAATGTGGAAACTCGTAAATCGCAAATGGAGCCATACTTTTTCTTTGATCTTTTACTAAATCACATATTGTACAGCCCTACAGACAGCTTACCAGGAAGTTTACAAACGAAAAATACACCCTAAAGGCTACCAAATTTGATAGTCAAAATACTACAGGGGATGAGAAAAGTGAAGATTTTGAAGTATTCTTTGAATCAGTGAAACAAAAATAAAAGAAGCTTGATGTTGAAGAAACAACACTACCAAGAAAGCTTGGGAACCCAAAATATTCTATTTTGGATTACGCAGCTGGCCATGAAGATGCTTCGGAGAATACCAAAGCATTTTTTTCAGAAACACCATCGAAACTGTGATCATGACAGTAAATATTTACCACAATAATGGAAACTTTTTATTTTTTTCATCCTAACACATACAATTACAAACCTCACTAATCAAGGTAGTTTGCATTGGCTTGCCTATTTAACAAAATTAAATATGTTACTAACAAAATTAATAAAACGACAATAATTCAGGGTTTGTCCATGGTTGGTTTCTACGACAGAATATGTATGTGGTGCGAATGATTATATTAGAAGTTTGGCTGAAAGTAAGCGCTCGTATTTGTTATCGATATTCAAAGCGTTGTACATTTCACTGAAAGTAATACAAGAATGACCGAATATACCTAACGAGCTCATGGAAACATTTACGAAGCTAACTTTTAAAAAGCTGAAATGCAAGTCTCGAATCAAAGAACGATATTTTTCATATTTGCGAGAAGCATTTTTATCATGGTTTGTTTCATGCCCCACCGTCAATTCAAGTATATATATATATATATATATATATATATATATATAAATATATATATATATAAACTGTTTTTGTGGAGTAAATAACAGCAAATCAGGTCGAAAGGTATCTCCAGTTATAATGCATGGCGATAAGAATCCACAAATATCAGCATATATTGTATAGCCTTCAAGAGATTTGAGAGTAACTGCTAAAAAATGCTGAGTTGTGTCGCCAAGTATATCGACCTTCCTGATGGTACGTTTTGCCGCCGGCGACAACATGAAGAAGGGTTTCTGGTTCAAAGCAGAAAGAGCAAGAAGAAGATAGACTGAGTTTCCATTTGGATAGATTTTTACGAGTTGCAAGTGTATTATTGAAATAACGAATGGTAAAGCTGAAGATATTTTTTTGCAGCTTTTTTTGAACTTGGCGATCTCTAACTAATTAAAGATCGCCGTGACTTCAGACCAAAACTTGTTATATTTTGAAGTAGCGTTGTCAAACAGAAATGAGAGAATGGTACCTTGAGTAGTAAGATGACTTTGTAAACGCTCCTTGTGTTCTGTCTGCACAGCTTTCAAAACTTCTTTTGTGTATTTATAAATTTCATGTTGTATATTGGTACTATTACTTGTGTTTTTCCACAATGTTCGGATATTATGGTTTGGTGAGGACTTAAGAGCGTTACGCGTGACAGTTTGGCATTGTAGACGTTTTGTAGTAGGTGGCTGCAAGTTGAGTCCAAATTGTTTTTTGGAAAGATTAATAGAACTAAGGGTGGCACTTATAGGCAGATCAAGCTACTGGCGTATGTTTTTAGAGACCAGGTTGTCGATATTTTCAGCTACCCAAGTTTTAGAAACATTTGAAACAGTAAGGTGCCAGGAAACTTTTGGCAGGGCAAATTCACTATAGAGGCGCAGTTTGTGTTTTGGATGGATAGGTAAAGAATCAATTTGTTTAAGTATATCTAGTAAAACAGACAGAAGCTTGGATTTGTGAAATTGATTGCTCATTTCAAACTCATAGTAATGTCCGAGATACCTAAAGGCATCTTCCATTGCTACAGGAGGCAACGTTTCATTATTAATAAAAAGCTTGGGTTGAAATTGAAGAGTTCTCGTTGTGAATTTTTGATGCCGAATGTGGCACATTTATCAACCCTGATTATTATGTTGGCCCATTTACACCATCGAGTAAAACAGTTTAAAAGAACCTGGTTCTCCCTTTCCCCACTTGTAATACCAGCAGCAGCATCTGCGAACTAGAACCACTGTACAAGATTGAACATGCAGTCGTTCTTATCGTGAGGTGAAAAACCAAGTTGGTTGTATTTTTTAGCCCCTAACATATTGAATGAATGTATTAAAACACCATTTCAAGAGTAATTGGTCGATAGTTAGAAAAGCCATCGGTGTTACCCCTCTTATGTATTAAAATCGTACAGGCCTTTTTCCATTCAGAAGGAACTTTGCCAGAAATCGATATGATCTTTATTATTTCTGTGAGGAAAGACGGTAGATAGGGACATCGTTTAAAGCTCATTATAGATATTTTATCTAATGGGCATGGTGAGACAGATGACTTCATACGACGTATAAATTATCTCCAGATATAGCGTCCAAGCCATTGAAATTCCTTTCCACAGAACCTACAAACCACGTACAATGTCAAAAAGCATCGAAAACTAAACTCAAGCATTTTCCAATAAAATCCTTGTGTGACGACGAGTCGATTGATATAAAATTGTACTTGCTACATTTAAAAACTAGGCAAAAATTTTGTGATTAAACGAGAGCCGTGTACAGAGACGTCTGCACGCCATCACTCAACAGCTAAAATAATAATAATAATAATATTAATAAAGATAACTTTGAACGATCTAGTTATCAGAGTCTGAACAGGGTGGCAGTTGTTTTCCCGAAGCGTTTGTTGAGTTCTGTGTAAAGAAGGAGATATAGTCGGAGATGGTGTAACCCCGGTGTACAACGTCATGGACAGCAACTAGTTCGTGATGGGAAATGTTGATGGCGGGTGGAGAATTAACATCTAATCTCATGATCTGTGTACTATTCAGATTAATTGTGAGTCCGAAGTCTCGACTAGACTTGCTGAAATGATTCATGAGCTACTGCGGATCCTCAGCTGAGTGGATAGTGATTCCTGCATCGTCAAAGAGGAAATTGTGTTGGCATTTCAGCTGGGCCTTGTACTTATCCCTTACTTTGGTCAGGCTAGAGAGGTTTCTATCTGACCTTGTTATGAGGTAGATATCCTCTGTCGAAGAACCAAAGACATGTTTCAGCCAGATGGCAAATAAGACCCCGAATAGAGCCGGTGCTGGAGTCTATCTATTTTTCACTCTTCTTTTGCTCTTGAAAGTGGCCAAAATGGAGACTTCGAACATTACGGTGCCCTTCATGTTATCGTGAAAAGATCGAATTATGTTGAGCAGCTTTGATGGGGAACCAATCAGATGGAAGATGTTGAAGAGGTCATCCCTGCTGACAAAGTCAAAAGTCTTTGTCAAGTCTATGAAGGCTACAACAAGTGGATAGTTTTGTTCCCTGGATTTCTTCAGTAGCTGCCTGAGCGAGAACACCAAGTCAACGTTAAACCTATTAGCTCGGAAGTTGTACTGCGATTCGGGGTAGATTCTCTCTACATAAAATTGGAGACTCTGGAAAGTAATAAAAGCATAAACCTTCCAGAAGCATAAACATTCCACTTTATTTATTGCAGCCGCTCCTATCACCTTTGTTTTTATACAGTGTAACGATGTTTATTTCTCTCATGTCCTGTGGCAATTTACCATCTCTTCAATAGAGAGGAGAAGATTTTATGCAGGTCAGTGAAAAGTGCCCTTTTGCAACACATTAAGACCTCGGCAGGGATGTTTTCCTTCCCAAAGGTTTTTCTAGTGGCATTGGAATCCAAGGCCTTGGTCAGTTTATTTAGGTTTGGTTCTTTATCAAGATTCTCCAGCATGGGCAATCCCTTGATATCATTCATGGCTTCATCTGTGACTACGTTTTCTCAGGCATACAGCTCAGAGTAGTGATTTACTCAACGTTTAACCGGTCTCTCGATTTACCGGCTATCTTGCCAAAATAGTTAAAGTACTGTTGCACACAGCATCATAGACGTGGTCCCACCTTACACGGTAATTGGCTCCTTAAGGGTCTCAAGCAAGCGTGAAAATTTCTGCACTTTCTTCTGGTTGCTGGTCTTGTTAGTGTCGATGCCAGGATTACACCATCTTTTCGTGCATCCCACGAGAAGAGGGTAAAAGCCTCGCATCGGTGCGGTGCACTTTCTTTGTTTGTAATTTTATTTGCTATATACCAAGAACCGGTCTGCATTACAGTCAGTACTCTGGTAGCTGCTTGTGATCCAGGCGTTAGGTAGAGAGTTTCGTCTGGTAAAAATCAAGTCAAGCTCGTGTTAGTGCTTAGATCTTGGATGTCTTCAGGAGACTTTGGGGCTCATCTCAAAGAAGGTGTTTCTAATGCAGAGGCCATGATGATAGCAGAGTTTCAATAGGCGTTGGCTATTTTTTTCATCTTCCTGGTGCTGGACTAAGCCAACCAGATAGACCAGGAGTTACTGTCGGGATCAACTCTGGCGTTAAAGTCGCCGAGGACGAACATCATCATCATCATCATCATCATCATCATCATCATATTCGGTTTAACGTCCGTTGTACATGCCAACATGTGTTGGACTTCTCACCTCCCAAACTTCCCACATTCAGACTACAGAGTCTGAAGCTTGTCATTACTTCTTTCGGTGGATGTAGTAGCTTCATGACGGTCTGATTTTGCCTACATTGAACAAAAGTCCTACCGTGCGCAACACCTTCACTTAAGTTAGTTCCAGTCTCGTTTACGCAGTTATGCAGAATATCTTTGGATGTAATTTCATGGTATGATAAGGCAGTGTTTTTATAGACCGGATGCCCTTTCTGACACTAACCCATAAAGGTAATGGGGACCAGTATTTTTATTAAGAGACAATCTTTAGGCGATTGCCATCCAAGACTGAAGAGCGTTTCACCTGCCCATGAGAGAAAGGCTATACTCCGCCAGTCCTCAAACTGATATTTCATGCTTGAATGAGACCAAGCATTGTCTTCGGGGTAAAATATAGTCTCCAAAGTCTCCTCCCAGATTTTCACTATGACCTTACTGAGTTTGTCACAGACTTTGTTTTTAGCTTCTGTCGAGGAAGTTAAAGTTGATACGTAGGCACCAGTTAGAGTGACTATAGCCACAGAAGTGTAGTTGAAGAGCCAGAATTCGGTCACTTCTCTTTTTTTGGTGGAATGAGGAATCCCTCGTCTGCTGTCGTCTGATGGTTTTCTTTGCCAGAACAAGGAAAAATCTCTGTCTTTCACAGATCCTGATCCTGAAAGTCTGGTCTGTTGGGGAGCGACGATGTCCATTTTCAATCTGCTCTGTTCTGTGCCAATGAACGCTGTCCTGCGAGCACCGCCGATTTTATGAAGAACGTCAGAGAAACCTGATGTCATTGTTCTTACGTTCGATAGATAAAAATCTCCTGCCCTTCTTTAGGGCAGGAGATATTTTCCTTCCTATTTCTAATGTTTGGTATAGAGTTGTCAAACCATCTGTTTGTTTTCACTCGTGGGATGCTAGCACCTTATTGGCTGAGAACTCCCCGGTTTGATTTGGGAAAGAGCTATCTGCTAAAGTACAATGTCCTCTTCGACCGTCAGAATTCCTGGGGTCTAACTCACCCCCAACCCTGCAATGACGTAAAACTGGTGGACTGTTGCTTTCTGTGTTCTGTCCACGCTACCTAACGAGGTAAACACAAGGAAACTACGTGGGTAGGTAGCGAAGCTGGAGTGTAATGTCCAGAGCGCAAATCCTGGGTAGATGGATGGAAACGCAACAACCAGTACACATGTTTCCAGCGCCATCGCAGAACCTACCAGAGCAATATTAGTAACGATCGTAAACTGTCTCAGGGGTCCAGACTCCGGACTATACCTCATGGTTTACTCCCGAAGCCTTCCTCGTGAAAAGATATGTCGCAAGACTGTGTGGGTTTAAAATTAGAGTATTTCTTTCCCAAGGTGAGCTGCTTTCAAAGGCCGACAAAGAGAAATTGATTTATTCGCTGACAAACCTAAGGTCACCAATCTAATTGATATATTGAACCCTTTACGGTCAACTATAACAATGATTAGTCGCAATAAAATTTCTTTCTGCCAAAGTATCTATTGAACATGTACATTAGTTTTCTGCAAAAAGTTTTTGCTTTGCTTATCTAGTTATTATAATTTATTTAGTTGCCATATGGCAATTTTGGACCTATATGGGTCTGAAACTAGTGTATACAGCAAACAAACTAGCAACATGTTTCTCTCCCCTCTGTCCCACGCCGCGACCATGTACTTAATAATTTGCCAGCCAAGGATTTTTTAGGTCAAAGTGTACAGAAATACATAAGAGTAGAACATTCAAGTTCCAACAGAAATATGCTATACATTGCCTTTTACAACGGTTACAACAATTTACTTCCTTTCGTAGTACTTATCGGGTGTGATAGTCATAAAAACAATTTCGCTCTTGTTCAAGGCAGAGATACACAGTGCCATTCTCCTTTCCTTCCGAACGCGAGCACTTAATGCACTTGACACGACATGTCGTCTTGCAATTTCTGCATTTTCCTTTCTTTGGCTCACGTTGTGGCCAGTGCCCAACCTTGTCCAATCGAAGGTCAACTTGAGGACCAGGTGTCTTAGGACGCTTACCTCGTTTCTCTATGCACTCTCTCGATAATCGATTCAACGGACGCCCAACTGGTCTATCTACTGGTTTTTTTGCACTGAAGTAACGCGTGAGCAACTTTTCTTGAAAATTCAGCGAGCTTCATCTAACGACGAGATGGCATCTTGAGTTGCTCTGCGTATCTTAAGTATAACAACCAGGCATTGACCTTGCAAATGTCGAGTAAGATGACAACTACCCGCAAATACCATCTACGGGTTTTATATGGTGTACGGTACAGACTGATCAACATATCAGCAATGCCACTCCTTTTGGTTTTGGCTGGAATTATGTGCTCGTCAATTGACATGATTTCTTCTTGCTCGACTTTTAAATAGTTCACACGAACCATGTCTAAAATCGGACGGATCTTGAATAACTTGGCTGGTTTACTTCGGTCCTGGAGGCTATTATCAACAACGTGTAAAGAGCCGCGCAATGCCTTGTACCTGTTCTTCGACATTGTATCTGCTATGACGTTACCACGCGTTTCGTTGGACCAGTAATAGATATAAGCAGGCATTCTAATAATCCCCATCATCATATGAATACCGAGAAATTGCTCGATCTCTGGAAAATTCGTATTGACAGAGCTGCCATTTTTTAGAACACTATCTAAGTTTGTTCGCCCAACAAGAAGCTCTGTTATACAGGGGGACCAGAATTGGAAGAATAGGTCATATGGTGAAATCTCGTCAAAATCATCTGGTGGAGAACTAAATGGGTCACCTATAAATTTTGTGCTGGATTCCAGTGGCTCCATATAGCACCAACGGAATGTATGGTTTTTCAGTGAATCCTCCATGATATCATTAACGTCTGAATCACTGTCTGTAACATATGATTCTTCTTCACCAATGATATTCTGCTCGTTCCCAGTATCGTCATTCTCACCAGTAGAAATCTGTTTCGTGATTTCAGATGTTTCATCATCATTATCATCATCATCATCATCGGAATCTGGCAACTCAGCTATATCTGAGTCTTTGTAACCAGACAGAATATAATGGAGAGCTTCTTCTGTTGTGTACCGAGTTTTCTAACGCCTTTGGAGTCGATGCATCGTTCTGCTAAAGGAAATAAACATAAAAAAATAATGATCTAGATAGAACATGTTCTTTCTACCCCATGCCCCAATGTTTTGAAAGCTAACTTTACGTTTTGGAATAATCCCATATCATAACAATAAGTGATATAGTTTTTCAATCCAACAATTTAATTGTACTCTTTGGAGCGTAATAATCTCCCTCGCTATTTAATTTTTGATAACTTTTTCAACCCCACCTCTCTTATTCCACCCACCCCCCATTTATTAAAGTTGTAGCTTTCGACGTCAAGGCGGTGGGGAGCGCCCTGATCAATTCAAATTGACAATTCGCGCGTAGGATTGATTTCCTGACTTTTTGCAATGAGAATAGCCAACAAATGTCATGCTTGTTACAGTTAATAACGCTAATTGACATCAGACTCAGTGCTTACTCAATGCTATGAAATGCTCATATTTACTTAGTTCCAGCATTCCCCCCTTATTAAATTTGTAAACTGGTCCAAACCCCTGCTCTTATTCCAGTCCCCCGGCTATTAGGTACCCACGACTATTGGTCTTCTTCAGTATAAAACCATAACACCACATAAACAAATAGACTAACAAATATGACATCTATTTCATGATGCAAGAAATTCGTTTTTGTTCAAATAAAAATCAAATACAGCATTTGGGGATTTATAGCCAACCCAGCATCCCACTTACCGACTATGCTGCTATAAAAGTAATGGTTGACTACACGTGTTTTGAGGGAACGAATGTGCTCGCAGCTACCATCTTTCTATGCTCAAGGTTCAAAAGAATCATGGGAGATTACGATTACATCATTTGTTCGACTATACAAACAATCGGTTATATTTTACAGAACGAAATATTTTTAGTTGCCATATGGCAACCATGGGCTGTAAACGGTTAAATATTTAAACTACCGTACGTATGATTATTGACTATTTTTGCAGGCTCTTCTTCTTGAAACGGGTGTTCCAAAGTTCTTCAGTTCAGCTCACGGGAGATGAATTGAAGATGGCCGAACCAATCCTCTTACTTGGGGTGCAACATGTAGATCATCAGGAAGTCTTTGACTATCTTGCTTCTGATCAACCTTCCAAAGCTCCTGCTATTCTTCGTTCACTTCGTGTTTGGAAAGATACAGTAGGCTTACTCAGATTTGGAGGACTATGTCCCGACAATTTTCTCTTGACATCTGCTTTCCAGTGTTGTTACTCGAAGCTCATCCACTTTTCTCACTTCTTGTTTGGCATGTCCATGGGTTTTCCTTTCATCAAGGACCGAAATTCACTTTGAACTTGGCTGGACAACATTTCTGGCTCCCATCCTTGGCAGTGATTGTTAACCAACTTTTCTGGCAATGCACCATTTGCATGAACATGGTGGGGCTGTTTTTCAGAACGTCCCTAGGTCTTCCTCTGCTCTTTGATCAGCTCAACATCACATGTACCTGGAAGACAGTTTTGCTTAACTATTTTGGACACGTCTTTGTTAAAGCAGACTACCTAGGAGACCATCAAAGTGTAGGTTGTTTCCTCTCGTGCTGTTTCGCTTGAGCTAGTCATAGATAATATGACTGACCAGTTCACTCATGCCTTCGCTCGCCACTGTTCTGTTTGGTTTGCCTAAGTCTAAGCCGATGACGCCATCACATATGTTTTTGCCAATAAAAAACTTTAAACTGTAGCTGCCATAGTCAATTTCCAGCGATTCCAAGATCACCTGGCCCTGCTTAACATGAAATTATAGAAATTATTGCTGATGATGTTACATATGTAACGAAATCGATCCTTCACATTATGTCATGCTGTTTTTATCATATCTGCTATTGACATTAATGATTTTACTGTATCGCCTTCTGGCAAGCTGTCTACGTCGAAATGATACTTGGCCGCTCTTCCTACAGTACCAGAAAGCTGTTGGAAAGGTGCAGGTCAACACTCTTCGTCTAAAGTATCTTAATAATATTAATAATATTAATAATACAGTGAAACTTCGTAAAATAAAACTTGAAATAGGTCGTCAATCGTTCTATTACCAAGGTTGTCGGTTTTACAATGATCTTCCGTTAGAAATATGTAAAGAGGAAGACTATAAATATTATACGAAGAAATGAGGCATGATTTTTAATTAAAATGATTTCAAATAGCATTTTTGAATTGTTAGATTTTTAGATTTTAGTGATCAGTTCCTCTAAATTTCCACTATTCAATTTAGGCTCGTTTTTCAGCATTTTCAGTCTTCTACTATGTGCTAATAGTCTCAGATCAGCCCTAAAGCAGTTTTTTAGCTTCCCATTCTCATTATGTTTTTCTTTTTTCCTTTTTGCTTACTAACGTGTCAAAACAGTAACACATTGATAGCCCTTTTTACAGTATATGCAAAATACTGATCTGTTTATATATATAAATATATAAATATATGTATTCCATCCTGCATTAATTTAATAATAATAATAACAATAATAGTAATAACGAATGTCTGAAAGCAGATATAGTGCCTCGCTTTCTCAAGTGCAAAGTACCCAACAATGGCTGTCTCTATGACAAGACTGTCCATGATTAAGCTGTTGTGCAAGGAACTTCTAACAGCACGTAATGACCGTACTACTGCAGAAGCGAAGCTAGACAAACGTCGGCAGTTATTAAAAAATGCAATTCCTGATAACCTCCTTGTGTCAGTGGCGTTTCGTAGTAAAATGCATGTTAGGACGTAAATAAGAACAGTTCAGTCACGTCAAAATAAGAAATTGCTGAAGTTGTCGGAAGAACAAGAAAAGCCTCTATTTAATGTTAGAAAAACTGTTCTTACATACCAACTTGACACTGAACCACGTAAATATGTGATGGAAACATTACCACTCGGGCCAAAAAATGCAGTATTGGATAAATTCAAACCGAATGACATTCTTGCCAAAGTGGATAGGCTGCCATATTACTGCAAAACTAATGATATAGACAGGAGTAGAGTTTCCGATATTAACATCAAAACGTTACAGTATGTCAAGAAATGTAAGAAACAGAAACCATCTCACAACATAACTTTGACAAGAACGTACCTTAAGGATGTTAACTTACTTGCTATTTCTTTTGACGGTAGAAGTACGAAGAGAAAATGTCGGACAATTTAAATCTGCCGCAGTTTGAGAAAATAGTACAAACTCGTAAAAACGCAAAGCACCCTGACATCAAAGAACACTAACGTGTGTGTAAGAAGTTATTGGACTCAGATAAGGACAGAAAGATTGATGGGGAGTTATACAAGAAGTTGTACCCAACAGGAAGTCAACCAGCGCGAACGTACCGCCTGGCAAAAGTACATAAAGACATGGTTCCTATGCGACCGGTTTTGTCGCTGCCAGAATCGGCATATCAAAACACAGCGCTACAATGTGCCGAGTGGCTTTCGGTAGTAGATGAATGTCAAATTAACTCTTCGACCAAGTCGATTTCAGACTCGCTGCAATGACTAGAGTTGGGAGATGATGAGGACTTAATCAGTTTTGATGTAACTTCACTATATACAAATGTACTGGTGCAGGAAGCGATCGCAGAATGTGTATACCTGTTGTACTCTGGCAAATACGATCTGCCGCGAGTTGACAAAGCTACATTTTTCGAATTACTGACTTTGTGTACTTGCAACGTTTTAATGTCAACGGCAAGTGGACGGCTTGGCGATATGAAGTCTGCCAGCACCTTTATTGGCCAATGGTTGGTTCCACAAACATGATACAACAATCTGTGATAATGCCAATCCCTATTCACGATACATGGATGACATTATACAGAGCATAAAAAGTAAGGACATTGATAGAGTATTGAGAAAGATTAATTCGTTACATGAATAGTTGAAATTCACGTTTGAGCGGAAACGCGATGGGTTATTGGCATTTCTGGATATATTACTGATAAGAGACCACAACGGACTGGCTTCTACCTGGTATCAGAAACATACTGATACTGGCTTAGTCATGAACTATCATGCATTGGCACCTAAGCAGTACAAGAGGTCAGCAGTAGCAGGGTTTGTACATCAGATCTACAGAGCCTGTAGTTCATGGAAGCTGTTTCATTCTAGTCTGGATTGTGCAAAATAGATATTGGAGAAAAACCAATACCCTCCACAGTTTGACAATCCAATTATCAAACAAGCGCTTCTGAAAATAATTAAGCCCGATGCTGAGAATACCAATACTAATGCACATCGGAAGGTGAAAAAGAGGTGATCCCTAGAAAAATTATCTTTTTCTAATACCGAGGAAAGGTAACAGAAGATTTCTGCCGAGAGGTGCGAAAGTGCAACGCACCCGTAATGTCAGTGTTGACTCTACGGAATTTGAAGACAGTGCTACCATCACCTAAGTGTAGGATGGATCATAGAGTTAGGAGCCAAGCCGTTTACCAAATTACATGTCCGCAGTGTGCATCGTGCTATGTTGGTTGAACCAGCCAGCATACCATCGACAGGTTCCAACAACATATGAAACCATCCAAACCGGTGGGTAAGCATGTAAGGAATTGTGATGTACGGAGCGAAATGAATGTGGACAACCACATGGAGATTTTGGAAGTCTGCTCGCATAGCACATTTTTTTGTTAACACTTGAAGCCATCCAACAAGAACTGTTGCGGCCAGAAATCAACAAGAAGGAGGAGCCGGAAACTTACAATTAAGTTTTAGCTGAGTCCTTGGTCACTAACTCCCTCTCACTATTGGAACTAACATTTTGGTATTTTTGTTTTTGATAGGAATATGAAATTATAGAAATTATTGCTGATGATGTTACATATGTAACGCAATAGATTCTTCATGCTGTTTATATCACTGTTTAGCATCGTCTTTAGTTTCAATACTGCTCAGAAACCTCTACGTACAGGTAGCGCAGAAATCATGTTGTTTCAATGCAAAAAGACTTACCTTAAAGTTCCTGGAAAAACTTCTCGATAGGCAGTACTTCCGTACTCTGCTAAATAGTGTCCAAGGCATTCTTAACACCCTGTCTCTGGTATTTTTTTCCGAATAGTAGCACTGAACCTGATGCCCTCAGACCGTTCAAGTTGTTTTTTGGGTTTAGCATTAAGTTGCTTCCTTATTTGGCTTTTGAGCGATGTCTCTGATCTACCGTTTCTTGAGCCCGCTCTCCAGCGGCTTTGGAAACAGCGACAGCGTTCGATTCATCATGTTGTCATGCTGTTTTGCCAGCAATACACTGCTGAGCTGCGTCAGGTCCATTTTCATAACCATGCCACAGTAGCCCCAGACTTCCAGTATCGTTCATATTAATCAGGTTGTCCAGATCAATGATGCCCCTTTGTTTCGCACACAATGGCCCTCATGAATTGTCACTGAGGTTTTTCACTGGGAAGGATGGGTTTATTCGATCATGTAAGCTGGGGCTTATACCCGGTTTGGAAAATAACACGAGCAATTGAAATACTGTTTTACTTAGTAGATGGAGTAGATAAAAACAGACAAAATGACAGCATGAAACTGACACAGACAAACAACAATAACAACAGTCCTATGGATCAACCTAGACAAATGGCAAAAACACACGCTTTGAAAAGACTAAAAACCAGTGTTCAGATGTATAGAGTAAACAAAGACAACACTTTTTGCCTTGTCTTTCTCGCGGGGTATTGAAGACAGATGGATTTATCTGTCTTTTGTAATTATTCTGTTAAGCCTGTTTCCTAGTTCGTTTCGGTTCCAAATTTATTATATATGTCTGTGTCTATATACATGCAACCTGGAGTGAAAAAACGACTATACCCTTTTGAAGTAGCCAAATGCTGCGAGTCTGCTGCATGTGCCTTGTGCCAGTATGTATAAAAGGTGTGCTTACAAGGAAAATAAGGGTAGTCTAACGAGAACCAGTATTACTTAAACATAGTTAAGTTCACAAAGGGCCAACACGATTCAGCTGATGAGCTCCATTTACCAGAAGCAACCTCGTGTTAAGGCGCAAGATGACTGCTCTCATTCCTTCTTCTGTCAGTATGGGCAGTTCCGATGGGCTTAGAGACTAAGCCAGAAGGGCAGACTAAGAGCTTGACATAGTTTTCAGAGAGCTTTTGAGGGTTATGCCCTATAGGACCTAATCCCCACTACCACCCCCGTCTATAATAATATTGAAACCTTCAACAGATAGTGTTGTCACAAATCCGAGGGTGAGGACACTTTTTAAGTCTTAGTGTGCCAATCCCAATTTCTTTAACTGAAATGTAAGTCTTTTGAGATAAGTAGAAACAGCCGTAAAAAACTTTTAAAATTGCTAAAATATACAGCGAAGGCTAGGAAATCTTATGTTATGACATAAAAATAGCTCTTGCTTGTGTTTAAAAAGACCTAAACAAGATAATGCAGCAGTTTAAGAATGTCGGATTAAGAAAGAAAGGAAAAATTATTCACAGGAATTTGAAATCGTCTAAGGGTAGTCCAAATTGAATTTAAAAATATTGTTTAAGGTATTTTAGTGGGTTCCTGGCATTGGTGGTTGCAGGTTTGATTAAATATTTTACAGCTTTTCTGGAGTGGATACCCACAGAACTTTGCCTGATCAGTTGAAAAAACGATAGTATTTCAATTTGAATGGTATTTTTTTCACCAGTGTTACTGCTGTCAGGTTGTTTGTAGCTCATATTAAAAGCAGCACAAAATGGATTTTTACAGAAGGCGTTTAAGAATTTTCGTTTCTCTTATGGGAAAAACATGTGAAAATCCGTATGGACAGGTTGCTTATAACTGTTAAAAACGTATGATAAACTTACTTCGCATAAGTTATAATTGCTCTCATTCTGTAACTTGAGATCCCAAATCGTTTGGTCATATCCCCTGTCTGTTTAACTATTGCCAAAAGACAAATTTAATCTACGTCAGCTAATTACACTTCTATGATTAGATTGATGCTATTATAGTTATTATTATGGCGTTTTGACGTTAGGTAACAAACAATGAAAAAGAATAAATTTCCTCTCTGTGTGTGTCTTTAAGTTGTTGTATGAGTTGTATGTTTAAGATGCCAATTGTAACCACTGTTGTTGGGAAGCACAGAAGGAAATTACTTTTGTATTGTCCTTACCACTGAGCTATTGTTGGAAATTTAATACTACAGCTTGCGGGCGAATAATTGATATATACGCTTATTGTTTATTAAACTCAATTTACATAATCCTCAGACCATTATTTTCTGTTTTTAGCTTCCCTTCTCTCCCCTGAACATCCAGATGGCTATACCCTTTAGATGTTGGGAGCTCAACAATTGCTATGGTTATTGCAGACGCTTGGTACCCAGATTTCTTTCTTGGGTGGAACTTCTTCTTGTTCTTCCTTCTTCTAGCTTTATCCCACCTTCAGCATGGGTTCGCTTAGGTAGTCAATCTCATCAACAATGTTTGATCCAGGACGTTATCTTCTTCCACCCCAGCTCCCTTCATGTCCTTTTGGATGCATTCCATCCACTTTAGCTTGGGGCGCCCTCTTCTTTAGCCGTATCCCCTGGTAATACGGTAGCCGTCGTCCATTTTTCAGAAGCGTAAGGCGATGTTTTTGCGCGTCGCTTGAGAGGAACGCCCTAGTCAGTCCTGGAAAATAATTTTCTGCCATAATCATAGTTTTGGGGCAAAGTTTTACACCGGACGCCCTTCCTGTCGAAACCCTTTTCCTTTATCCAGGCTTGGGACTGGCTGGCAGAACAACTTGGTCAACACGCCTGTTGGACATGCTCACTGCACCTCTTGGGTCCCGAGTTGCTCATAGTCCACCTTGGCTCAGTTTGACTTCCCCATGGAATTCAGTTGCACCACGGGAAGGTGCAGTATCATGCTTACTTTCTGACGTGGAACATGGAACGAAAAGCTTGGGCTCCAATTGCCAACAACAGTCAGCTTTCTTGAAAGTGTTTCACACATTAGTTGAGCAATTTCTGTTTGGTTTAAAAGCAGTTTCTGTTTGTTTTAAAATACCATAATTATGGAATAATTATGGTATTTTAAAGCTTCGGGATTCGCTGTTTTGAATCAGACTCCTCTTGTGCAACGGCAGCACCTGACTCTCATTTCCAGGGAGCATCTTCAAGAAGAGAGTAAACAGAGATCATCTTCAAGAAGAGGGTAAACAAACAGAGGAAATGGGTGAAAAGGTAAGCTTCATGGTAGTGTTAAACAGGATTTGTGATATAATATTTTTGAAGTGGAACTTTTATTTTTGATTGTTACATTTAAGGTAACGTGTATCATTAAGAAATATCATTGAGTTGGAAGGCATTAATGTTGGAGGAGTCAATCTTAATAATATCAGATATGTTGACGATACGGTTCTGATAGCAGATTCGGAGGAAAAGCTGCAAAACCCGCCAGAACAAGAAAGTATTAAAAGAGGGTTAAAGATCAATGAGAAAAAGACAGAAGTTATGGTTGTCTCCAGGAAGGAACCACCCCATATTACTATCTAAGTTAACAACAAGATTGAAGCAAACAGAAAATTTCATCAATGTGGAAAGTCTTGTCACAAGTGGTAGACGATGTAAGAGTGAAATAAGAAAGAGGATCATTTTAGCAAAGAACTCATTAACAAGAGAAAGGAATGGTAACTGCTCTATGAATGGGTGTGAGACGTGGACTCTTCGGAAGGATGATGAAGGAAGACTTGAAGCTATGAAGATGCAGTGTGGAGAAGAAAGTTGAAAGTTTCCTAAACAGCCAGAAGAATAAATGAGGAGGTGTTGGGCCAGGCTGGGGTAAGGAAAGCCTGGAAAGCTGGAAGGGCTATGCCTCAGTGGGACGATTGGGGGACGGCGAGAAAGACCAAGAGTAAAATACATGTATGGGCTGGTGAAGATTGGCGATGGCCTGCTGCCCAGATGATTAGAATGATAAAAGACAGAGATGTGTGGCAAACCGTGGTAGCCTATGTCCAGCGGGATTTGGCACCTGGGTGAGGTAAGGTAATGTATAATTAAATTCATTGATTTGCTTGCCGAACCGGTTTGGGATACAGAAAGAGAGCTCAGTTATTTGCTGTCATAATTTTATCGTTTTTGACACGGAACCTGTAAGAAATTTGTGAATAGACGCATCAAAAACCACTGTGATGCGAAAAAATTACACAGAGAGAGTTAATCTCTGTAAAATTGTAACTGGTTAAGTGCTGGTGTATAGTGATTGGAGGCCACCCGCCAGCCCACATATATTATTATTAATAGGACCCCCTAATCTCAAATAAATTAATTTGCCCATTAAGGTCAAAGTAGAAAACCTTTTTTTTGGTTTGGATCCAGTACATAAGCTAATACGTTAACTCACAGAATGGCAGTAGGTGGTTTGGATTTGGGGTATAACTTGGGGGTGGTTGGAAACTGCCCAGAAATAAAACAATTCAGAAGACAGCAGGCAAAAGGAAGAACCAAGTACTATGTCATTGGTGTATTAGCATGTTCCCCACCACTTTTGAGCCTGTTGACAGTTTTTGCCAGATACCAATCAATGGGGTGTTGACAATTTACCACACTGACATATTATGTTTAGCTACTGTACTCATAGTAAAATGGAAAGCAATTCTTTAAATTGCTTTACTAAACTGGACATGATGGTAATGACAATTATTACACTCTTTGAAGATACAATGGTCTAATTCTGGATGAGTCCAGACACCCAGCACTAACCTTTAACGTATTAGTTGATTAAAGCTCCAGTGTAGCCCACAGGGTCATTTCTTATCAAAACACCAAAAATTTTGGAAAGTCCCATGGGCAGGTCTCAGATTTTGTTAAAATTTCTACCATATGAAGCTTTCTAAGAGAAAATATCTTGAAAGTTTTAGCTTTATAGCTCAGATGGTTCAAAAGTTGTTAAACTTTGAGTTTTTGTTAAAATTGGTCGAAATTGCATGCCTTGAGCTTCAAGCACAATTTGGCCAACTTCACCATTTAATATTTCAACAGCCAAAATTATACAAGACTGAACTTTGATACCTATGTACACAAATATAACAGTTCTGGCATTTTTCACTGAAAAATAATATTTCTTAAGATTCAGCTTGCACCCAACATTGACTGGGCCTTGTATCATTTATGTACTGTAAGTATAACCCCTTGTGGTTTGTAATTTTTAGGATATTCAAGTTTAAGTTAAATATACCATATCTTATCATAGTAAGAGGTAATATATTTTCATGCTTGACAGTGGATGGATTTTTTTTTTAAATCAGATTATTAATAATGCACACCACAGATTGATATCCTCGTTATTTTAGGCAAGTCTCCATCAGGGACAAAGCAATGATAACTTCATGTGGCTGTGACTGTGTGTACTCCACCATTTAGTTTTGGAGAGGCCTTGTTTTAGGTATCAAGTTCAATCTATAAAAATTGTTTTGTTGTGGCTTATGTCTTGGTAACACTTAATGGTATATTGAAGTGTATTTGGTACAAAATACTTTACATGTTCTGAATCTTGACCTCAAATATCATAGAGACCAATTTAGTTTGAAATATTTAATTGACTAAATATTTCAAACTAAATGCTGTCCTTATCTTCTTCAGAAAAAATTAAAAAATCAGCAACAACTTTCATATTTTATTGATATGATCTGACCACCCTCAGATCCATCGCCNATTAATAATGCACACCACAGATTGATATCCTCGTTATTTTAGGCAAGTCTCCATCAGGGACAAAGCAATGATAACTTCATGTGGCTGTGACTGTGTGTACTCCACCATTTAGTTTTGGAGAGGCCTTGTTTTAGGTATCAAGTTCAATCTATAAAAATTGTTTTGTTGTGGCTTATGTCTTGGTAACACTTAATGGTATATTGAAGTGTATTTGGTACAAAATACTTTACATGTTCTGAATCTTGACCTCAAATATCATAGAGACCAATTTAGTTTGAAATATTTAATTGACTAAATATTTCAAACTAAATGCCAATGCCAATGCCATCTTGATTTAATGCAGCTCTGACTTCTAGTAATAAATGGCAACAAAATATATCCCAAGCAATACTTGCAAGTTAATGATAAGTTTACCTTGCAAATTGAACTCTTTGTATTAACAATGTGGCAAAAGTTTCTATGGCTTTCCACATTTACAAAAATTGATAGAAACTCCTAGTCAGTAATGACTAATATTGCACCTCTTCATTTAGAACTTCTGGTCATTAATGTATAAAGCTATACTTCCCAATATAAAACTCTTAACAGTAATGACCATTTCTGTACCTCCCAATATGAAACTCTTGGTTAAAATGGCTAATGCTATACCTCCTTGTATCATTCCAGTACAGGTAAAAAGCTCATTAAATTCCAAATTTCTTCTACCAGTTTTCCTACTACTTTGTTGTTGATAACACAGACCTTTGTAAGAAACAAATAGTTATCTCTGCTTTCCTGTGACCAGTTGTTTCCATAATTTAGAATGGGCCCCAGAATGTAGGCACAAACCTTATACACCAGTTAGTTTAGATTTTTGTAGCTGCTGTTGTTCCTCATCAGATGGAGAGACTATTTCTGCTTATGAATTCAATGTAAGTCCATCACTGAATAAAAGCATCTTTTTCTCAACCTAGTGTACCAGACATTTGCCATTCTAATCTAACTTGTAGAATTTTGAGCTGTTTAGCTAAGGCTAGTGTACTTGGTGTTTGTGCATATTATCCAACAGGTACCAAGTTGGCCTGTTGGATGGTTCATGATGATATTGAAATGATCTAGGGAGAAGAAAAGGAAAAGGCTAATGTCTGGAATTTTAAAAGTATATACTGAAGAAAAGATAATCAGGTTCAGAGAATAGAGAGCAGACATAATACTCTATCCAGAGTGCAGTTTACAGATAGTGGAACAATAGTAATGATAAAGGTCTTTGTTATCATTTAATTTACATTGGATGCAATTACATCTGATAAATGTTGGGTTAATTCTGGCATTTAGCAAGATTTTATTCTTGGTCCCACTCTCTTCCTTCATTATGCTAGTGACCTTCCTTGTAATGTGCTTTGATTCATCAAATGTATATACTTATGACACTACCTTATACTTTGGCATGGGCCACAAAACAACTTGGCAGGAACAAGTCAGACTTGTGAAATGCTTAGAATCTGACCTTCAGGCTGTTAGAGAGTGAGGAAGAGGGTAACTGGTTTCTTTCAGTATGGCAGAGACACATCTGATATCATTCATTAGAAAGCTGGATTTTTTGCCTTCTCCATATTTCATGCATTGTTTTTCTGATGTTAATGCTGGCAAAATTGCTTCTTTTCTTGTTGAGAAATGCTCTTCAATGAGGCTCCTTGGTTTGCCATTCTTACCAAATCTTTCTTGGGGTTGCTACATTCAATCCATTAGTAAATCTGCTTTCAACAAGGTTGGTTCTTTGTATCATAGTAGAGGACCTTATGCCTGAAGCCATTTCGTATATCTACAAATCTTCCATCTGCCCTTGGGTGGAGTACTATTTTTATGGCATGACAGATGCTCCCTAATCTCATTTTTATATTCTTCATTGAGCTCAGGGGCAGTTTGTTACAATAGATCCAGATATTTTTTGCTATACTTTTATCTTTGTCACATTGTTGAATTGTGGGTTATCTTGGGCTTTTTAATAAGTATTGTCATCAGAAGTGTTCTAATAAGCTTTCTTGACTGGTACTGGCTGATTTTGTTGCTTTCAAATGTTACTTGTTTCCCATAATGTCTTCATCCTTATGCAGTTGTTGCACCCCATTGTACTTGACCTTTCTTTGAATATGGTGTCATTTGTTAGATAGCTAGATTGTGGGACTGTTTGGTTTCTGTGTGTCTTCCTCCATCATATAACTGATATGAATATTTTTATTTCTTGGGTCAACTCTTTTGTTTTGGCTTGATTTTTTCCCATTTCTTTTCATCACAGTTCTATACATTTAGTAAGTTTTTGCCCTGTGCCTTTAAGCTATTAAAATGATATTTTACCAACTTTAAGCAGTGTTGCCATCTCCACTATTCAGATGGGAAGAATGAATACCACAGAGTGGTGAACAGCAAGTACAATAGCTCTGCCTTAACTTAAACATGTCTGACAGCCTGACCTACTTGACAAGGTTCCTGGCACTACTTGACTAGAATGTTGGCACTGTTTGACCACGATGCTAGCACTATCAAAACCATTGCTTGTGTATGCACTCACACAAATGATGTAAGTTTAGTGAATGAACATGCTAAAGGTAAGTTTATACCATCCTTCAGTCTACAGTCTGTTCCATCCTGATGACAAACATCGGCTTAATAGCTGGAGATTTTTAATGTAGAGGCCATGCATGGTAAATTGTTTGAATTTATTGTTTCCAAAGATGATTGGAGCAGTTATTTTTCACAACTGGATTTCTTTTTTGTTGCAAATGGTATGACCAATTCTGTCAGAGAGGGGCATTCTCTTGAGTTCTCGTGGAGCACCATGTTCAAACTGTTTAGAGAACTTACTTAATCTCAACACTCAAAGGATAAGACGTAAAGTAAACTTGTGACACTCATGAGAATGCATCAAAATTTAATCCAAAACCAACAGCTGAAAGATTGAAATTTAACCTAAGGAATCATCTCCTAGATAAGTCAATTCTGTGCTAAGTGGCAAAATTGTGTAGACGTCCTGAACATTATAATTATGGAGTAGTCCTGTCAGATATGTTGGATCATTTACTTCCTTAAGTCAAGGGGAGTATCTCAACCTTGAAAAAGCAACCCATGTCTGATTGTCAGGCAGGAGATAGGAAGTTTTTGGCAGAAAACTACAAGCTTCAGAGCCAGACAGCAAACTGTCTGATGATTTTTCAAACCAAGCTAAGTTCACCGGGTAGCTTCAGTGTGGTAGAAATCATTCAATGGACTTCTGTCAATTCAATGGTAAAGAGTGGTTCTTTTATCAAAATAAAGGGTACAGTAAAGAAACATGCAAGAAAGCCAAGATTGTACAATGTAAAGACAACAAAAAGGTAAATCAAATCAAAGATTACTCTGATTTGAGAAAAAGGGAGAGGATTACCCTTTCTATTACTTCTACAACCTAGTTATCCCAATAGAAGTACTTTTTGTACTGGGCATTGAAATCAACAGCCATCTAGTTAAAATGGAAGTAGAAACTTGGGCATCTGTATCGGCAATGACCTGCTGTGATCACCACTGGGAAAGATGTTTTTATTTTACCTGACACCACCCAGTTGTGTACTTATGGGAATCCATAAAGCTCATTGGAATTGCTGAAGTCATAGTAAAATATGGTGCCCAATTACCATTTTTCGTGACAATTGGAGACCAGTCTTGTTTGGGTGTAACTGGCTCAGTAAGATTATTTCAGGCAACTTTATTTAAGAACCATTAAGTACACAAGGTAGGAATAGATAGTGAATTAGTGGAGCTGTTGACAGAATTTTGAGCAGGTGTTCCTACCAGAATTGGGCAGTTGGAAGGGCACACCTGTACATATACCAATGGACAGTGAAGCAATACTAAAATCCTACAAAGCCAGAACTATGCTCAGTGCTATAAAGGACAAAGCTTAAAAGGACTTGTTTACATTGGGTTGTACCAGCCAGTAAGTGGGTAGCACTGATAGTCACCTTTACCAAGCTGATGGCACTACCAACATATGTGATGATTATAAGTTGATAGTTAACCAAGGTGCAAACTTGTATAACTACCCAATACCCAAAACTGAGGGCCTTTTTGGTACCCTGAGTAGTGGAAATATTTTTTTTGTAAATTAGATCTGAGCCATGCTTGTTAACAACTCAAAATAGGTAATGAACCCAAAGAGTATTTAATCATTAACACAAAAGGGACTATACCAACTTATGCATCCACAGTTGGGGTCCATTCTGTATTTAGAATATTTCAAAGAAAAATAGAAAAGAGGTTGGGCCACATTTCTGGCCCAGTTGTTTGAATTGATGCCATTTTTAATAAAAGGTGTAGATCATGCAGATCTAATGCAAATATTATACAAGATGCTTAGCATCATAAAGATTGTTCATTAAGGTTAAAGAAGGAAAAATGTTTGTTGTCACTTAATAAATTTGTGGATCTTGACCTTCTGATTAAAAGCCAGGATGTCTCACCAGTCAAGTTAAGACTGGAACTAATCACAAAGTTGCTGTGATCAGCCAGTGTACTGAATTTCCCTCTCCTTGCTATGCTAAATTATTATCATTAGCACCATCCTAACCTTGCAGAGGTTTTGGAACCCCTTCATCAGCTGTTGCATAAAGTTTCCAGGTGGCATTTGGGTGAAGCATAAAACAAAAACTTTAGCCAAAGAACTCTGTTTTCTTCCAGCTTGTTGTTACATTATGACCACCAGAAATTATTAATTTTTAATGCAATGCATCACCCAATGGATTAGGTGCAGTTTGAGCTCACATCATGCCAGATAAAAGTAAAGGACTGATTGTGTATGCGCCCCAGACACAATTGTCAGCAGAATGCAACTATGGTCATATTGAAAAGGGAGGGGCTTGTCGCAGTGTTTGCTGTTAAAAAATTTCATCAATACCTAAATGGTTGAAAATTTAGCATTCTAACTGAACACAAATTGCTACTTGAATTGATTGGTCCAAGCAAGACAGTGCCAGCCCTTGCTGCTACAAGAATTCAAAGATTGGCACTGCTGTTAGTGGGCTAGTGTTATGAATTAAAATGTTGATCCTCAGTTTCAAATGCCAGTGCCAACTGCATGAGTCAGCTGCTATTACCATCACAGAAGTCATCAAAAGCAGGTTTTAATGTAATAATGACTGAATTATACAATCCACCAATCTCATCACTAGAAGTACAGCTGTACACAAGAACATGCCAGCATCAGAACATGCCAGCAAAAGCACTTTATCATTCACAGGAGTACCAGTAAACCCTGGACAAGGTTACATCTAGATTTTGCTGGACCATTCCTTGAAATAGTTTTTTTTGTCATCATTGACTCCTACATGAAGTGGATGGAGGTTTATTCACTGAGTTGTAATATTTGACTCCAAACCAACAATGAAGTGTTTATGAACTGCATTTGCCACAATAAGTTGCCTGTGACTGTGGTCCATATTTTATGAGTATTGAATTTTGTACATTCATGAAGAATAACTGAGTATGCCATGTAACAAAAGTACCATACCATTCTTCTATCACTAGAAGTGTCAAGGGGGAAGGGGGGTGCAATCATTTAAGAATGTGATGAGAGAGATGTGTAGCTCTTTATCTTTTGAAGCTTATGCACCAAGATTGAACTGGTTTTTATTTACATATCGTATAACACCACAAACAACTAATGAAATCATGATTAATTGTAGATTGAAAGTTGGCTCAGATAACAAGCTGCTGGTGGCCAAACTGAAGCTTTACTTTCATATCTCTAATCAAGTAAAACATGAAGCAGTCCTCAATATGTAGATACTATCATAGATGGATACAAAGAATGCCTTTTAACTGGAGCTGCTAACTTTTCTGCATAACTGCAACAAAGTAGAGATATTGATGTGAAGTAGAAGTACATAAAGTGTTGTGTTCAGGAGAGCCATTTGGTAAGGCTTCACCAGTAAGGAAGTGGCTGTTGCTACTTCATAACGGGTGGAAGGAGGTGATGTAATAGTGAAAATTCATTTGTGGTTTTGCAATGAAAGTTGATTAGGGATTCAGCACTGAAAGTTGTTTATAGAAAAAGACAGTTTACAAGGATCACAGAAGGCATAATGCCAAATTCCAAGTGATTGAAAGGTGATTTTGGACAGACAAGCAGCAACAGTGGAAAATATAGCCCATCGGAGAAATGTGTTGTAAAGTTTACTTAACAATATAAATGTTGCTTAGCAAAATGTTAGCAAGTCAATCAGAACTAATGTCAAAAATTTCATGAACTCCAAACTATTTAAACTGAATTGCTAAGGTTATTACTGTAACTCTCTATGCTGGTCATCTTCCACTAGAAAATTGTCTATATGAACCATTTCTGCTAAGTTGGCCTGCCCTCGTGATTCCTTAAGGCCTCAAGGACTCAGTCAAACTCCTGTTTTACAATAAGGTCTTAAAGATGGAAATGCACAAACCATAATGGCATCAGCTTTAAGTAATTCCTAGGGAACATATTATGAGAACACACAGAGGGGTACTATGAAGGCAACACGTTGGAAATCCAGGCTAGGTTTCCGAGGTTATGTGGGTGTATAGACTATATCTTGGAACTGCATTAAGATGAATCTGTGACAATGATTGGTTCTACTGCCAGCCTTTTGACATTCATGCTTTTTTTGACAGTATCCACCTCATGTGTCATTGGTAGTGCTCTCTGATAGCCTTTGTTCTACTTGAAATAGTAAGCTTGCTTAAAGCTCTATATTCAAATAATAACAAATATGTCCAGGTAGATGTAAGACAATCTGACTCATTCAGATTAACTATTGATGTGCAAAAGGTGTATGTGGTTTTGCCATGCCTGCATAACATGATATTAGACTGGGTAGTTTAGAAAGTGATCCCTAGCTGTGGTTGTGCCTTGTTCAGGTACAACCTGACTTTCTATTACCTAACAGAATGCCAATACTTTGGTCTATCTTGTGGGAATAGATCTGGCTGGCCATAATTCATTGAGTTTCTAAATGTTGCTACAAAACAAGTCACCCTTATGATTAGCTTAGCAAAATCCAAAAGCTTAGCAACTGATAGTTACTCAGTGCATCACTTACTCTTGGGCAACCAAATTGAGCTGGTGGATTGCTTTGTCCAGTTGGGACTCACTTTGAAATTTCTGTGTGTGGTGGCAAAGATTCCCTGATGCTTAGCAAACTTTTGTTATCCCTCAAGTCATTTTAAGGCATCAGTATTCATGAAAATGTGAGCTTCAATTAGTTCATTGACCCAGGCCCACTGTATAAGGCAAGGTCATAGATGTATAGAGTTGACGATCTGAGATGACTTCAATAGTCTGCAGTAGATATGAAGTATGTTACCAGTGCAATGGGAAATTGTACAGGAAATTTTCCTTACAGGTGCTAATAGGAAAATGCATACACTCAGTACATTTTCTGGTCAGACCACATTTGCCAGATTGACAGCAACCACATTCTCAAGAAGATTCCTTTTGAGTTAATGGCACCAGGTTTTAAAGAATCCACCAAAATCATTTCCACCACTAATTGACCAAAGAAGTCAAGAGGGACCTAGCCGTTGGGGATATTGTCTACATCAGGTAATTGTCAGCACTTACACAGGGGCACAGAATTGACCCCACTGAAAAGCTCTCATGAGGGACATTAAAGGTCAACCAGTTACAGCTACCAGATAGTTCATTTCTGTAGATACAAGAAACTAAGTTCAGTTGGTCGACTTGTTGAAAATTTGTCACTCAAATGTCATTGTTAATAGCCCTAAATAGTATTAAAGATTCCTCTTTTTACTATTACTTATGCACACCAAGTTATTCTTTGTTGCCACCTTTATTTTACCAATTTAACTACTGGATTAGACAACACATATTTTACTGTTGAATATGTTTTTAATTAATTCAAATATGATTCCAAGCTACCACAATTGTACATCAGTATACATGGTACATCTAGGCCTTAATGCCCAATTAGTACTTCTTTTGAGTTCTGATCAGGTGATGTAAACAAATAGATGTAAACTGATAAATGTGTTGGTGTTACACAACAATGGTAGATTTGTTTTCTGTGCATAGTTTAAGCAAGATTTGCTTCTGTTTAGCTGTCTTGCTGCAAGTATAGTCCATCCACCTTTTCCTTTTAATTACACTTAAGAAAAATCTTAAAGCACATCATCTTTATTTAGCAGGTCCACCATTGTATATATTCAAAATTCTAGGGGTTTGTTCCTTCATGATAATGTATCATTACAAGGAGTTTTAATGATTACTTTCCTTCACTTAACTTATGTCACAATATTCCAAAGCCATGTTATCAGTATTAGGATTATATCAGAATGATGAGGAAAACATCTGAACATAACATGTTAGTTTGATGTGCCAACTACTATCACACCTTTGGAAGGTTTTGCTAAGTCTGTTGGACCAGGATTGCAATTTTTCATTTATGTCATATTATTTAATAGTGGTTTTATATTTATACTGAATAAAATAGCTGTCTATGCATGCATGCTGAACAAGTCAATAGCAATATTTAAAATTTTTTGTTGGCTAATTTATTTTCCTTATTAGCACTTCAATACTAATGTCTGGAACTATTTTGTGAAGTTTTTTAATGTTTTTATTACCAGGAAAAGAACCATGACAGTGTTTCACTGTTTGATGGTGCTTTGATTCAAGAGATTAATTTTGAGGATACTTCTCTGATGATGAAGCATGGTCTTTGCCCGTCATATCCTGGTGATAATCTAGAAATGCGACCATTACATAGTGATGATTATTCCAAAGGTAAGTGTTGAATTCTAACTTTACATTTCATTAACTAGCTCATAAAAATTGTGTGGTCACTAAGGCAAGTACTATGGAAAATACAGAACTTGTCTTATTCCTTTGCCCTGGTATACTGCTGTGTCTTCAAAATTTCCACAGAAAAGCACAAGATAAGGTAATTCTGTCTACAACACAATATTAGTTGTCAAGCTATTTGGTGAAGTGTTGCACATGATGTTGCACATGATAGGTAGAAGTGACTGTATCCAGTTATTCTATTTGCTGGATTCTGCTCTGTGTCAAGGATTAGCCTTTTTTTCCTGTAGCATTTCCGAGTGGTTAATTCAATCATTATCAGTAGCACCAAAGTATTTACACCTCATTTTGTCAGTTTCTCACTTCTGATTTAGCACATTTATTTAATTCATATTACACTCCAGTATGATCACTAAACCCTTTAACTAATTTAAAAACTTTGTTGTTTTTAGCCTAAAACTATAATAACTAATTCTTGTATAATAGCTGGGTGGTGGTATGATTTTTTAAGATAAAGACCTACCATGTATTATTCCATTATTCTCAATTTGACATTCTGATTTTTGAAAATCTTTGTGTTTATGACTTTATTGTGTACATGACCAAGAATAATCAAATCATGCAAAATACTATCAAAACCTTACCTATTATTTTCCATGCTACATTTAAGGTTTCTTGATCTGCCATTGTACTGTGCCAAAATCATCTTGTTATTGAGAAGCTGGTCTTTGCATCCATACCAGCCACACCAATAATACTTTTGTTCTGTTGATAGTAAGTTATTCTACACAACAGATTCACAAGTTAAATTAGCCATTATTGATGTTAAGCCCTATATGTAGTTTAAAGATGTGTTGTTGGCCTGTTAACTTTTGGTATACACATTTCTTCAGATTTTAACAAGTAGATAAGTTATTCCATTTGAGAAACAATAAGGTGCCGCAGCTGGATGTTTGTTGATGGCAGTAAATTGTGCAATTATTGCCCTATGAGCATTAAAGAGAGAATTTCAGGAGAAACTTGGAAGTTTTTCTATTTTTGAGACCTTCATAAATAAATCATAATATATTTGGATAATGTTCCTTGATCAGCCATTCTCTGTTCTTCAATATGAAACTTTCTTATTTCTTGTTATACCTTGTGCAACCACTGGCTGCATCCAATCACATCTGGTTGACTAGTGTAGCAACACGCCACATAATTGCCCTGTTAATGTCTTTGGTGTACCTTTCCTAGTAGCCAGTAGCTTGATGATAACCTTGACTCGCCTGGCTCTTCAAAACGCCACATTCAGGCGAGGTTGACCAGCCTTGGCCTGTTACACCTCCCCCACCCCTCCCATTTTAATTTTCGTGAAGTATTTGAATTCATCATAGTTATGAATGGTGTTTAGCACGTTGACACACTAGCTTTAACTTTCGAGGGGTGCTCTTGTAGCCTTTGGTTCACAACATGATCTATCAAAGAGCAAGTGGAGACAGACTAGCCTGCGCTGTATGTCAACTCGGTACTTCATGGTGTCGGAGAGGTGTCTAGGTCATGCTGAAGGATGGCCAGGGTGTGGTTGTGGTGAAGGGTAATTTCATTCTTTTACGTCGAAACTCCGCAACGTGATGCAGTTTTATGTCAATACCCAGGGTATGTTATTATTATCATCGAGTGGTTACACAACATCTAGTAATGGATATATGAAAAGCCCACATTCAGCGCATTAAACTGCGTAGGGTTTGAGAACTACGTAACACTGGGCTATTACTCATAATCTAGGGTGCTACACCTTGCCTAAAGGTGACCTGGAGGTAGTTGTGGCTAAGGGTAACCTCATTCGCCCACGTCAAAACTCCACAACCGGATGCAGTTTTATGTCAATACCCAGGACATATTATTATTATAATATTCGTTTGTCTGCTGTTTAATTACAACTATCTACCAGCAGACACTCTGTCTAGGTCTAAGGGGTTTTAAAAACTCTTTCTAAATTGTAGTAGTACTATAACTTAAGTTGGAAGAAATTATTTTAAAATTAGTATAAGAATATTAAACTATGTTAATCAAAGAGCTTTGCGTAAAGCAAGTGCAGTTCATGTTAACAGAATTATTTTACTTCTTCCAGGTAAGGGTATCGTCAAGGGACATTAAAAATTAAGAATTTCAAACAGCAGCTTTGATTTCCAATACTCTAGTGTTGGTGAAACCTGTTGTAACAAACATGCTTTTTTCTGAATTCTTGAAAAGTACTAATCTTTGCTTCGTTGTAGGTTATATACAGTTATTAGCACAACTTACGGAAGTCGGTAATTTAACGGAAGAGAAATTTTTAGGTTAGTGTTTTTACTTTCTTATACATTTTTATAACTGTGGAACAAATAAATTACGTACGCATTTAAAACGATCATAGTGCAAAATGATTGAAAAACTTGATTTCCATATAAATAGAAAAAATTACCTGAATGACCTGAATAATATTAATAACGATATAAAGTTGTATGTAACTTTGACAACGCCCATATGATAGTTGATCGGATTTTCGGTACTTCGGTTATAGGAATAACCCATTTTTCCATACTTGGTGTAATGCTGAATGCGACTTTTGATGCAGGATGCAAGGAGATAGCAGTTTTTTGTTTATCTTGGAACTTAATTCGTTTGGTGTATTGTACAAATGGTCCTTGAACTCCAGCTTCCTTAAGTCATATAACTGTAACTGAGTTCAAGACAAATCTAGTCACTGACCAGCAAAACCTTCTTCTGCAGTTGAAGAAGTAGTAGTATGATCAGATCAGTTTGGTTTTCTTTTTGCTTTTTAACATAATTTTCCCCCAGTAACTGGGACTCAGAGGGTGCCCTTCATAGGGACTTGGATTTGGCAGTGAGAAATTTCTTGGCCGGATGCCCTTCCTGACACCAACCAATGGCTTTTTCTTTTGTGAAGTTCAAAGTCGCCCGCACGGGAAATAGAACCCGGAATTCTTTGTTACGGTGCAGTTACACTAACCATTAAACTCGGCTCCTCTAGTATGATCAGATAGGTAATTTCGAAAAATACCTTGATACAGGAAGTTTAACGCATTGTACCCGATAGAATTGAATGTAGAGAAAATGGGCCTATGGTGTAAGCAGATACTTTTCACTTCAACCTGTCGGTTTTAAAGAGGATAACCAGCTTCAGTAACAAGTTACGGTATTGTGGACGACTACTTATATACACATGCATGTAAAAATAGATTGAACATACATGGTTGTGAAGGAAATATTTTGATATTTTGCCTCCTGCTTTTTTTTGTATAGTTGAGTGATGTAAAAGTAAAGTGTTGGTAACTTGGATGTTTTAATATTAGAGGTAACATGTTGTTCCTTTCGTTGTCTCTTTCTCCTGTTACAGGGCGATTTGATGAAATGAAAAAATGTGCAAACAGCTATTTTGTTTTAGTGGTGGAGGACACTATAAATGAACAGATAGCTGCTAGTGGGACTTTGGTTGTGGAACAGAAGTTCATCCATTGTGCAGCCACTGTTAGTTTACGAATTGTTTGAATTTCCTATTACGTTTTTTGAATATTTGACATACGCTAAAATATTTATAGATATTTATAAGTTGATCACCCTTCGATTTACAATTTTGACCTTTTCTAAATTATTTTGATTTATTCGGTAAAAGATAATGCCAACATCCTTAGTTTATGCACCTTTTTCGGTGCATTTATTCGTCCTTATCTGTAGATTTGGGTGTTGGTTGTTTAGTAACAGAATAAAGTGATACCTGCCTGAAGACATTTTGGTAAGACAGTCGGAAATATGAAACAGCTTTGAGATCATGTATTTTACCAAATACCAGTTTTATGTATGAAGTCAAAACACGTTCCGAGAGATGTCATTTAAGAAAAATAATTTTTTATTGAAAAAACGTTGTCTTAAACTATTTAGTTAGTAATTAAATAATTATAATTATTTTATTTTGCACATAATTTTTTGCATGAAAGTATCAAATACAGTATTTCCTGCAGCTTAGTTAAGAAACAAACAGGAGAAATATTTCCTGTACTGTTGGCTCAAAATTTGAAGTATTTTTAGAACTTAATTGAATAATAAAAATTGGAAGATGATATTGGTCTGTGCGACTTAGATTCGATAGAACGAAAGTGATCATTGATTCCTTGAGATCTTCTATCTCTATGTTTATGTTTACACCAAAACAGGTGAAATTAATTATTTTCAAACGCAAGTACCCAGACTTAGTATACTTTTTTACCTGGCATCAAGATTTCAAAATGTGCTGCGAGGTTAAGTTTTAAATTATTTTTTTATTTCTTTTAGTCTTCGGTCAAAGTTTCTTTAAGTGAAAAAAGTTGTACTTCTGTTGTTTTTTTTAATCCACCATTATGAACCTGATTATGCCATATCATTGTAATCCCAAATTTTGTAGTTATTTTAGCCATGTTCTGTTGGGTTGTATGAAGTTAATGATTAACCCCTATTTTCCCTCAATACATTTTCTATAGCCAGCTGTAAAATAGTAAATTAAATAATAACTCAATTCTGTTGTTGTATCGCGTTATATCTACAAGCCCTCGATATTTCTCTTCATTTTTGAATAAATGTACTGATATCGTTTCACTATTGCTAACAGCAATTGATCATTGATATTCTCCTAAACTCCTCCAAATATGAACCCAGAAATGTTTACCGTTGCAATGCGCCGTTGTATTCTTTTGTGTAAAAGAGTGTAACTTTCTTTCATTTATATAAGGCCACTTGGATCTTGGAGAAAACAGAGACAGTTATACGTTATAACTGGGTTGACCATTATTTCTTTTATGTTCTTTTGATATTTGATTTACATTTTGTTTTAAGCTAGTTTCTTGTATCTGTTTCGTTGGTGTGTTTACCAACAATAAAAAGTAAGGTTTGATGTACCTCTGATACAATTTTGTCATGAACATTTACAAATGTATTTTTCAATATATTGACAGCGCGGACGGGTTGAAGACATCGTGGTTGACGAGTCTTATAGAGGAAAACGCTTAGGTCAACTGTAAGTAGTCAAGTGATATTACCCTTGTATTTTGCTTCACTTTTTTTTATCACAGTACATTTTCCGTAGACAGACTTGCGCAGCCACAAAAACAAAATTTTAATAAATATTAATGGAGACACAAGTTCGTGTTATGAGAAGAGTTTTTGATGAATTTTATAGGAACTCACGCATTACATGTGCTGAAAACTGTTGTTGCGTAACGAGCCAGGTATATTGAAAAATAAAACACTTAAAAAGGCAGTGATGTAGCGGAGAAATTCCGACATTCGATAATTGTGTTTGGATTTGTTATGGTTTTAGACAGAAAGCATGGTGTTTGTAGCGAATGTCACAGGAGAAAAGTATGAGAAAAGAAATTCTTACTTTATGGCTTCTTGCCCTCCAGACAGGTAATCGAACCATATACAGATAAGGGTTACCTGAACACGTGATAGGGCGTTTAGAGGTTTCAAGAGTTAAGGAAAATACAGATAGCACATTTTTAGTACTACATATTGTTATTTGCTCCTTTTTTTCACAGTGTTAAAGTTTTACTTGTAAAGGTTATTAATGCGTGCGTGAATTATTGCAGGACCCACGACTGGCTCCTCATGTGATAGTGTAGACTTGAGATATGATAGTGCTAGGTCTACAGAGACAAAAAAAAACCTTTTCTTCAAAAACTACTCACTTTTTAACCTTCAGTAATGTCAGTGGTCTCCGTTCCAGTTTTCCTTTTTTAAAAGATTTCCTTTACACTTAGTCCCCGTATTCTTACGCTTTTTTAGGCCAGCCTCTGAGGCAGTGTTAGTAATAGAGATCATAATGTTGACGGGGTATTTGCCTTTGTTTCGACTAGACTCAACAACTCATCTTCATGGCCTTGGTACCTATGCACGACAGGTTCTAGCAGCCACTAGAGTACAATAATTTAATTCAAAAGTTGAACCTTGCTTCCCCTGCAGATTCTTTTCTTCGGGGCAGTCGTAACTTATTTTTCGTGTATCGATCTCCCCCTTCTCACTCTTATTCAGTTATTGAGACACTCGTGCTCCGTCGATAGGGCTAGAGGAGCATCACACTGCTAACATCCTTGCCTTTGGGGCCTTCAGTGTTAATAATGTGACCTGGTCGAGTCATTCTGATAGGACTGATAGACCTGAAGAAGTTACGTACAACCTCACTATTCCTTATGACCATGTATAGGCTGTTGATTTTCTCAGAAGATTATTTTTCAGATGCAGGAGAATCTTCTCCTTTACATTTCTTTTTGACTTCTGTTCCAGAGCATTGTACAGTGTCATCTTTAGCCTTATTATGGGCCTTCTGCTCATGTTGTTGTCACTGTAGAGGTTAAAGCAGGGGTGGATTTTGTCAATTTCTTGGTGATGTTCCTTGGGATTTAGTATTTTGCAAATAGTCTTCTAATATTGCAGCTGAATTCACAGCATGGGGTGATGTTGATATTAAAACAAACCAAGTCATAGTAACAAAGTCAAATATACTCCTCTCCATGGTTTATTGTTTATTCTTCTTCTGCCATCGCAGTCATATCTATGTTCATTTTCAATTTGAAGAAACTGATGGTTTCATGTTTCTCTCAGAAGGGGTTCCAATGCTAAGCGAGTTTGTGAATATATTTATTTTCAAAAACTTGAAAGTCGAGATTTCTGGAAGATTTATAAAAGTGTTTCGCATTCTAGCAGGTGGATTATTCCTTTACATTTTGATGTGTTCGTTTCTCTATGACCTCTAAAAGAATGCCGATCTATTTGCTAGATTGTTTTCCATCAACTCTTCTCTAACTGGCACTGGTATTTCTTTGCAAATTGATCAGGTGTTGGATTCTGTTATCACAATTCCAAGGTTGATTGCAAAGATGATACATGGCTTGACGAAACTATAGCTTTTAGTCTTCATTTGATTCCGGCAGTTGGGTTAGGCACTTTTGAGCTATCTCCGTTACTGCCCAAACTTTTAAATCATTGCTAATCGATATCTCGTTAGCATTCTGGAATGTTTCTTGTGTTATCACTGACTGCAGGAATGCAGCTTGTCCGTCAGATCCGGCAAATATCGGACTCTAAGTCTTCTTTCTGTCATTAGTAAGGTTTTTGAGCGACTTATCTGCAATGCACTGATGGAATTCTTACAGAACCTAAATCTTTGTTGATACCCAGTACGGATTTAGAGGATCTTGATCCACTGGAAATCATTTGACCAATCACGGAACGTATTTGTATTTCCATAGATATGTCTGGTGATGAGCATTCTATGGCTATCCCATAGTATTTCCAAGATGTTGGATAGGTTGTGGCATGCAGTTTCGTGTCAAAAACTTTCTGGTTATGGAATTTTTGGAAGGGTCTTTTGCATCTTTTAGTCATTTCCCCCACATAGTGAAATGCGTGTCACATTGGATGAAATTACATCTGATAGTTTTAGCTTAGGCCCTTCGGACCTGTGCAGGATACCGAACAGCAAAAAGGGTACCGCGTCCTTGATCTTCAGTCAGATCATAAACATATTGTGTTTATATTTCATGTGCTTTCAGATCGACGTGAAAAGTTGTTTGCCAGGTTTTTACACACCTGCCACTTTTCCATTTTTCTACCTCTTCAAGACAGAGCGTGATGAAAGGGTAACAATCTCAGAGCATATCCTGCAAGTTTCCATCTTCTTTCTCCAACTATCTTGTGTAGCACCCTTTGATCAACTCGTCTAAAATTGTCTTCCGTTGTTACTGGCCCGCCATGTGACTCTCAGGACACTTATGAAATTCTGTTGCTCAAATGAATCTTTGGCGCAAAGCACCAAAGTAGGAACAAGCCAAACGTGCGGAAGATTTGAAATCCGACCTTCAGGCTGTCAGACAACAGGGGATAAAGTAGTCGGCGTCTTTCAATGTGGCTAAAAAGCAACTGATATCATTCAATAGAAAGCTGAGTCCTTTTCTCCTTCCAATATTCATGGACAATCATTCCGATGCTAAGCTTGGCAAAGTTGCTTCTCCGCGTGAGGAATGCTCTTCAGTGAGGTTTCTTGGTTTATCATTTTCTCGAAATCTTTCTTGTGCTTCTTATATTCAATCGATTGTTTAAAAGGTTATATCGCAGTAGAGAGTATTTTACGCATAACGCCATTTGGTATCTTAGTAAATGTTCCATCTGACCTTACATGGAATACTTTTGTACTAGCCATATAAATCGTATTATAATTTTCTAATATTCTGTGTGCATATATAATAATGTGTCTGTATATGTGTATACATATCCATAGAGAGGCGGAGAGGGGCGAGAGAAAGCGAGGGAAATAGAAAAATGCAAATCAATTTTTGGGGAATGTCTCTCTTTCCAGGTGCAATTTTCACTCCCGACATTGGCAATGATGGTTCTCAACAGATTCCTCTCACTTGTTGATATACACTTTTTAATATGGCACTTGAGACCTCTCAAGTATGTTAATCTTTGTCGTCCTTTGTCTGCCTTCAATACGACCTGCAAGGGTAAGATTTTCTAGCTCCTTTCTGCTCCAGCTTTCCTCAAACCCGCCTCGTTTGTTTGATGGTCTTCCCATGATATTCTCATCATTCTCCTGTAAAGTCACATTTCAACAGCTTCTAGTCTCTTTTGCATTGATAGTGATATTGTTCAGCACTCACAACCATATAACAGAGTAGATGTTACAAAACCCTCGAGTATCTTCCTCTTTGTAGCTATTGATACTTTGCGATGTTTCAAGATCTTCTCCAATCTTTTCAAAGTATCTTTTGCAGTCCCTATCCTTGTTTTGATTTCCAGATCACACTTTACATTCTGTTGTATAGCCACCTAAGTAATTGAACTTGTCAACTTGCTGTATAGGGTCATTTCCAATATACAACTTGCATCTGAGCCTGCAACCAGTGTTGAGTGATCTGTAAATCGTACATTGTTGAAATTATGCCGTCCTACAGAAAACCCATCCAAACCTTTCATGCCACGAGAAATTTTTTCACCATACTGGTTGAATAAATCAAGTTAAAACACACATCCTTGTCTTACTTGTCTGTTAATCTTGATGTAATCACTCATGTCATTGGCCACTCTCATACAAGCAGTTTGATCCTAGTATAGATCTCGTAAATAAACGTAAATCCTTCCCATCCAGGTCTAATCCCTCAAGATCATTGAATAGGTTTTCATGCTGCACCCTATCAAATGCCCTTGGTGCAGTCAATAAAACAAACATACGGGTCTCATTGTTTTTTGGCAATACTTCCATTCAAACAACAGTTAAATATTAAATAACTGCTGAGTATCTAAGCAGTTGTTGTGTGGTCAAATCTTAATGAGGAATATCTGCGGACAGATTGTACGAGGAGTACAGGATTTTTTTGCTTCGTATGTTTTAATGATTTGCGGTTTAAAATAAAAAAAACGTTGGTGTAAACACTACAACTTTCTTAATGGTAGTGAAATATTCTTTGTTTTTTATCGAACATGTTACTTGTTGTTTGTATCAAAGTAAGGGTTGTTCCTCGTCCTTTGAGGGTTTTTTCGGTAATTTACCTCCTTTAGCTTTTCATTTTTTGTGTTTTTTCCCGTTTTAGACTGGTTGAAACGCTTACCAGGCTGAGTAAAAAATTAGGATGTTACAAAACAAGCTTAGAATGTAAAGATCCATTGGTCAAATATTATATTACATTCGGATACGTTAAGGAACCTGAACAGAACTATTTGTGTAAACGATTTTTTATTTAAAATTTTCTTCCTAGACAAATACCAGCTCCTTTCCTAAAATTAATATTAGATATACTTTTTGTAAACCATGATAAAATAATTAACGTAATCAATGGCAAACCCCTGATAGCACAAGGATACCTGAAGCCAGGTACCTTGGTCATTTCATTCATCGTCATTAGTTTGCATATTGAACTGTTTCATAGAAATAGATTCTTTACCTTACAAATCGTTATTTACAAGAGATAATAAGCCGAAGTGCGAGTATGGAAAGGGAACTGTTAAATCACTTTGAACTACTATTTTTTTTTGAATAGTGTTGTATACTTGCATATTGAGACTCCGTTTTACTTTAACCAACGAAAATACATAAGGCAAAGCAGATGCACTTCATTACGTCTCTTCTTGCATTAACTACTGTCAGGCATGCAATTTTGAAAAAGAAAGTGTCTGGTAGCACTTAATTAAGTGAGCTGGAATACTTGCTGGGTTGGTTGATACTAGTGGTATGTTGATGCATTTCCAGTTTGTGTTTTATACAAGCAGTGTCAGACTTTGTAATGAGTAATGAGACATAGTAAATCAAACACCTGACTTACTTGGTCAGTAAAACCATCTTCGCTGCATTTTGAACAGTGCATAGTAAATTCCCCTACTAGTATTATACGGCTTTGCTTATTTCGCAGGCAGTGTCTTGCTTTTGCTCAAACTTTACCAAATATCACTAGTTTGCGTTTGCACTTCATTACGTCACTTTTCCCAGACCCTATCTTTCGATTTCCGATCTGGATCTATGCTTGCTGTCCGGGTATGATTACTTTTTGTGATATAATCGTAACCATGGAATTTTACTAACTTAGTTTATTTACAGAATGTTGATTACAGACATAATCGAATCATTGAAAATAGGGTGGGGCGAAATATTTTATTTTAAAAATTCTAGTTCGTCCAAAGAGTATTCCTCGTAAACTATATAGGCGGATTGATGTTTTTGAGCTATTTTTTAGACTGCATATTTTAGTTCGTATGTGAAGAGTTTTGAAAAAATAACAGCTCTTTCAACACTTATTCTGCATGGTTTTTGGTATATTATTTTTAGTATATTTATTAATGTATTAAATCCATATTTCAAAAGTAAATCCCATATTAGAGGGAGCATTAATTCTCTTTTTGCCGATATTAACTCAATTTTCTTCTCTTTTTGTTGGTCAAATAAGTATCATGCCCCGCAAAACTTTCTCAGATTTATGCTTACGTTATCAACAGACCGCGCCTTGCGTGGGAATTTTTTGTTTGATTTTATTGACTGAAACCTTAATTTCTTTTTTTTTATTTCTTTCCTGAAAGGATTAGATATTATTTCAAACTAACATTTGGTCTTTGGTCTTAAAATAGTTTATGCTATTTTGGCTGCTAAAAAGTGATTTGTCTTGCTTGACGTCACCAATTGACTTGGTACAAAACCATTGAAATATGTAGTTTTTGAAATATTAAAAAAAATAAGTTGTAGTTAGACAAACGATACAATGGTAACTTCGGAAATAATATTTGCAGGATACATGCAATGTCATTCAAACTATTTATTCCATTTGTTTTTATTAGATTTACCTAGGTGCTTGGCAAGTAAGTTGTAAATTTGAGTTTGTAAATGCTGACCAGTTACAGGAGTCGTTTACTGATTAGCATATTAAACATGTGTTTCATTTTGTTTTGTTTTCCTTCAGTCTTAAGTTAGCGGAGTGTGCTATATAATATACCTTGTGATTCTGTATTATGAAGTATTTAATCGTATAACGTCCCAGTCACCATCTTGCCACTTTATCGTTCAAGACATGAGAACTACATAGATAAAAACATTATAATTTTCAAATTTCCTTGAAAAATTTCACAAAACTTGAGTAAAATGCGTTGTACGATGTCTTAATTGTACCACAGCCTAACTGGTAAAATCAAAATGTCAAGATTACCATGAGTAATATTCTTAGAAAACTGATAAAGAAGGGCAAGCAATGTGCGAAAAAACAAATGAAAAGTGAATATTTGCTTTTTTTTAATTACCCAGTTTATCACTAGGTTAGAGCCAACTTGTGATCGCAATTTGTGAACCAATATTGACTAAAGATGAAACAACCATTGCCTAAGAGAAATGGTACGTTATTTAGGCAGAACAAGTTGTAAGCCATTTCATCTCGAATTTTTCAGACTAAAATTGGGTTTTTGTAGAAGTTAAGTGTCATAAATTTACGTTTTATGTATTCGCACTCCTGCTTTTGGCGCGTAGTTGTATTTGGGTCAACCATTTATACTACTGGTAGGGGGAAATAATTTCAGTGGGGAGAATTTGGACTGGATCGAGTGCAGGAGGTACCTGCAAAAAAGCCATATCTGTCTGAGTTCTTCCATTTATTTGCAATCGTCCGTCCAAGAAATTTCACGCACTTTTCGTAGTTTGAGGGACACCTTGCCGTTGAGTAAAATCCAATGTTGGGTAAATGGAGCTTACTTCAATACGTCTTAGGTCACTAATTGATTAGTAAAAATATAACCGTAGAAATACCCTGAAAACTCAACACCTGAAAAATATTGCATGTAGTCTGAGCATCTTAAAGAAAGCTTTTCTGCATCTCGAAAGATCCTCGACAATTGTATATATTTGAAAAAGAAGCTGGAAAACCTGTGGCGCTTCTTAAATGCTCGTTTGAACTTAGGATAATGGAAATTAATACTCTTTTTCGTTTGGGTATTTCAGGGGGAAGGTATTCTGCCCTCTAATTTAGACCATGTCGTAATTGAAACAATCGAAACCATTCCGCTAGTGATACCTAATTTTCTTGGGATTGTTGCAGGAGGACTCTGTCCTATTTATCTCCAATTGAAATGGGTTAATTATAAGCCACGATTTCGAAAACGGTCCCATCAATGTTTTGATTTGGTTAGTATACTGATGTCAAAAGTTAATTTTGGGGTGAGGAACAGACACAACTTCGTTGATACAACACCTATCAATATGAACTGAATGCATGACTACTTAACACCTTGTACAAAAAGAACTGGTGTATTACTGAGTAATACATTGTTTTTGAAAATTGCCTTTGGTCTTGGTTCCCCACTTGTAATCTGTAATTGTGAAACTTTAAACACTTTTAATTTGTGTTATACTAGCCGATTAGGTCACATGAACTGCTAGCAGCAGCAAAAGTCAATGGCATTTAAAATATCCAGTTTTACAAAACTGATATTGTTATTATTTGATGGGGAGGACAGAGGAGTAAAATTGAAAAGTCGAAAAAGCACTGAAGGTCCACCAATCCAATAAAGAGAAATCTAACATGCCATTAAGAAAGCGAAAAGAGGACAAGCCTCTGAGACTGATGAAGTAGCTGAAGACAAAAATTTTATGGTAATGCTGAATAAGCCGGATATGATGGCAAAGGCTTACGGTTGATAGAAGACCTGTACTGTCGGCAAGAAGCAGCAGTCGAAGGACATAATGATTTAAGTAAATTTGTTAAGATCAACAAAGGAGTCTGGGAGGGATATGTCTTCTGTTTTGTTACACAGTGAAGTAATATCATAAACATAATATTGTTTGAAATTATGATAGAGGCACGAGATATGGACATTTCTAAGGTAAATAGGAAGAATATAAATAATATTACCCAGCGCTTATAGCAGATTCAGCAAGTAAATTGCAGGATATTGCTGATAACATTGGTTGGAGGCGGAAAGTTGGGCTTATCACTGAATGCGAAGAAAAAAATTGTACGGTTATGTAGAAAAAGAAAAGCTCTAGATTGCCATTTAATACTAAATTGGAAAGTTATCAAACAACTAGACCAATTAAGTCGGGTAGAACTGGGACAAGCAATGGCAGAGGTGACAGAATGCTAAGTGTCAAAATGAGTACCCTAAGCAATGACATAGTATTCGAAAGGGCGGGTCTTACCAGAAGTCTCAACAAAATCATTAGAAAGCTTGAAATGTCTTTTTTTTTTCTTTTTTTTTTTTTTTCCATTTGTGTAACAAGGAAAAACTAGAATACTTGGTCGGCACAGGCAAGTGTGAAGGAAAGGGAGTCCGTGTCGAGCAAAGACAAGCTTAAGTTACTAGTATGAAAAGAAGAAATCGTTTATCTTGACCACAGAATAAAATAATACTAAGGACAGGGAAATTTTGGACAACATGATGAAACGTAGATATAGAAATATTGTATGTCACGTAGCGAACTTGTATTATTTCTTCTCATTGCTTTGAATATTAATAGTATCTTTTTTCATTTACGTAAGTATAGAACAAAAATTGATCATATTGAAAAATTTAACATTTGTCAAAATAACTGTACTTATTTACTTTTAATTTCTCATTTCTTACATAGTTCTTATCTTGTCTCATTAAAAGTTGGTACACATCCGGTTCATATTAAATTCATAAACAAAAATACTTTACTATTAAAAAGTGAAAGGTTTTTGTTAAATCTTTCACATAAAGTGGTAAATGCAGAAAAGCCGTTATTTTGATGTGGGTGCTAGATGGGAACAGGCCATAAGAAATGCGAGGAAGCATTATATTATCAACTAAGTGCCTAGAGAGTGAAGAAAATCACAATATTCATAATTTTATAAGAAAATTCAGTGACAAAAACGTTTCACGTCCTTTTCCTCAAAAGTAAAAACCTCGAATTTAAAAGTTTCAAGGAGACCAAAGATCCTTTCAAATTTAAAGAGTAAAAGCTATTTAGAAATATATTAATCACCCTTTTCTGCCTAAAGCTCTCTAAACAATGTTATTTTCATCAACAAAATAGTGAGCATTTGCTCATTCACTTAACTGGAATGAGTTGTAAGTTTTAATCCTTGGTATGGGGCGAATTACAAACGGAAAAAAGTTTAATGAAACTCTTCCCATTTATAGTTATTTTCAATGGTCAGTGAGTATAGATATTGATCAAAAGATTATATGCTGGCCGGTTTTCATTTGCATCTAAAATCTGCAGATGTTTGAAAACGAAACTAGTTAATTGGATCAACAGAAAACGTTTAGCTTTTTTATCGTCTTCGTTTGATTATCAAGTTACAAAACGCTTATTAAAATTCTCGTAGAAAATTTGTCTTGCTGAATGCTTTTAACAATGAAATAAAACATCAATACCAGATGTTTTATATAAATTTCAATGTAGAATTATGTCTACTGGATTCCAGAACTTTAGGGACTTAAATTTTTGTTTGTGCATATTATTCTTAATGAACTACTATCCTTTGCAGCTGCACAGTTAAAAGGTATTCACTTCTCCGAACTTTCTCCTGAGCAGTGGCAACAATAGACCATACCTTCTTTAAAATGTTTTTACTGAAATGGTTTCTTTTATTTTCTTTATTCATCCGATGCGTCTTTATTTGATTTGTGCTCTATATTTTCTAACTTCATCGAATCTATCGGCTTTCATTCATCCTTTTAACGATATGTGTTGTTTTTACTTGTCAACAAACCCATATATCCTAGATCCCAACATAACAACATCATCTGAAATGGTCATTAAGCACCAACATGAACAATCATCATCATCATCATCATCATCATCATCATCATCATCATCCTTAATATAAAATTTGGAAGATCGTTGAAGCACCTAAGGTATAAGTACGAGGCTAGTCACTTGTTCTAATCTACTTTGATTTCCACAAATCAGTCATTATCTTTTGCACTGCCACCTTTGACGTTTTCAAGCTAAGTTCCATTCCATACCTTTTGTTAACCATATCAAGTCTTATACAGTTTCAACAATTAGGTCAATGTGATCCATAAAATGCAGGCCTTCAACAACTAGTCTAGATCACGTGGCGCCTCAGCAAAATCCATCTGGTACGTCCTCCGTTATGTTTTCCAGAAAGACATTTAAGATTGACAGAAAAATACATCTTGGCATAGGATCAACAGTTGTTTCCAACCATTTGCTGCATTCATTATTAATCGCTTCTTTTGCTTTAGCAGTCCTATGCAGTTTTCTGATGAGAAATGTTTCATTTCTCCCAAAACTTCTAGTGTGAGTCACAAATCTTCGTGCCAAACGGCATCAAATACCTTACAAAAATCAATGAAATTGTAAAAGAGCAACAGCTGGTGATGGCACTTCTCAGCAATTATGCAAATATTTTTAATTTGCTCTAGGGTGTCATCAACCTTTCTAAATCTTTCAATCTGTTGTATTTGTATTTTCAGAATTACCTTAAAGCCTTGCCTGCATGGGTTGTTAGTGAGATAGTTCTTGAGTGGTTACATTTTCTACTTGTGCTTTTGCTCTGTATTGATGTTAAGATAGATTTCGTCTGTTAACTGGATCAATCTGCTGTTTCAAGTATCTCCTGCAGAAAGTTAGTAGGAAGTCTATAACTACTGGTCCACCTTCCTGTATCCGCTTAGGGTGCGGTGTTGTCAGTGCCAACCGTTATACTTCTTTTAAGAGTTGACTGCTTCTTCTACCTCAAAGCGCAAAATAGGTTGCTGTGAGTCTTCTTTTTGTTCAACAATATCCTCATTTAAGATTGTTTGATCTTTACTACGAACGATAAAGATTATTCATATGAGCAATAAAAGGTGTTTACTAATACCCTACAGGGAAATTCCGGTATACAATGCTGGAGGCAATTGAATCAGCTCATTGGTAGTGCATGATGTAGAGTTGTTTAAAACATAATAATTGAAATACACATATCCCCTTCATATGAAATCCTCAAATCACAGATAAAACATTAACACACATCGTTAATGTACTAGATCATAAAAAACTCTTCTAATCAAACTCAATGCAATAAAGAGCTAGACATGAGTCTCCTAAAAATACCTTCCTCTTGCATGTTCAGGCAGAAGATGGAGTAGATTCTTGTACAATTAAATAGGTTCCACTTACCTTAATGAGTCTATTTCTATTCCAAGTATTGGGATGACATTGCAATAATTTGTGTACCTTATACGCTTTGACTTTTTTAAACATTGTATCTGTTAGTTCTCTATATTGGCCCCCTGTAATTTTGTTCCTGAAGCCCAAGGTTATGACAACGATTTGATTTTGAATATTTCACTAAGGAAGGTACTAAAAAGCAGAAAAAAACATTTTGAAGTACAATAATGACATGTCTTATTTTCTCAGTTTTAATTTATAAAAACTAAGGAAATAAGATATGTCTTCTTTATGTATAATATATATGGATATATGCGTGTTTGTATGTACAGGTGCAGCCTCTATGGTTTCGACCAGTTTTATCTCATACATCTACTCAGATAAACAGTAGCAAACATTGGAGTCATTGAGCACTTAACATATCACATAATGAAGCCTGCCAATTAATCCTCGGTTGGTGCAATGGACAGAGAAGAAAGGAGGATACGCCATTCATCAAATGTAAAACAACAGACAAAGAAAACAAAAAAATGCAATTGAGAGAATTGATTTCTTTAAAACTACTTTTCTAATTTTTCAATTTTATTTTCCTTATTTTTCATTCTTAGTATTTTTGGTTTTCTATCTTAATCCTTTTGAGGAAACCTTTACTCTTCTTTCTTCCGTCTGTTTTGTAATTTTTATTAGAAATAGGTTTACAAAACATATTGTAGTATTGCAAATAAAAGATATAAAGAAAGCCGTACTACCTCGGAACAAGTAGATGTATTACAACGGAGTACTTTTACAATAATAACAAAAAGGTTGTTCCTTCCAGTCGAGCACAGTATCTATTTTTACGAGAATACATTTTCAAACTCCCTCTGAAAGATCAAAGATCAAAGATGGAAGGACCAAAAGGCTGTAAATATCCTAAATGGAGGCAAGTTTTAAATTTAGCAAACATGGAATATTCATCATGCAAATATATATACAGGCAATAGTTTTATTGTTTATCAGGTCCTCATTGTAGCTTGTAAGCTAATTAAAAATCCTTGTACTCAACTCTTCATGAAAATAACCACCATTAACCCTCTTTAAGACAGTAAAATTGGCCATTGTTTGGGGTATCTCTCATCGTCGTTTCAATAACAGTACTGAGACAGCAAGGAGATAGTATATACTCGTAAATAGATACCAATACCAGCCACAGCGCAACATAAAGCTAAGGAGACAACATTGCTGAATCTCAAGATAGATGTTCTTTTGCGTAACAGCCGTTACACAGTTTCTGGACCAATTTTTCGAGTTGAATCCAAAAATGATATCCATTTGTTCCCACCACGTCTAGTTTTTGCGGAATAGGATTCCTTTTTTTTTACTCAATCCTATTTCGTATGGTGGTTGGCGCCACCGTCTCGGTTTTCTCCCGAATATTTTCCAAATGGAACCAGCTGTGAACTCAAAGCTTTTTGACTTTTATCGAGGCATATTTTTACAGTTTTACTGCAGTTTTCAAGCGTATGTGATGACCCAGTCCAAGTTTATGGCCGTTTTGTCACTGGACTTTTGGTCAAAGTTGGCACTCGGCCAACATGTGATTTTTTTGACTGTGAAATTGATGGCATCATTCTTTTTCATCATTCATTGAAAAATGCATTTAAAAAGTGATCAGATTCATTTCAGGGCCATTCTGTACCAAAATTTGGTTCATTCTGCGATTTAAATATTTTGGCCAAAATCGCCAAATTCCAATGGCCAATAAATATGATGATGTCACCGATCGTCTGATGACATCATCACCAAAAATTTGTATTTTAATTTCTTTGGAGCATTGTTCTTCTGCCACCTTACCAAGTTTCAAGACTGCAGCTAGAATAGATCCTAAGATTTTAGGGGGCAGAATCCGTGCCCATATATTCGCTGACCAAAAATGCACCGTATAGAATAGGATAAAATTAAGGCAAAGTTGGCGCCTGATCTTGTTGTCATATGAAAGAGTATGCAAATAAATTCAAGCAAACCAAACGAGAGGAAAAATGAACAAGAGACTTTTAAAAAAATTAAAACAAAATACTTACAAAAAGTTTTTTTACAGTTAACTAAGGAAGAAATTTCCTTTTCCTTGACTTCCTTCTGTGTTTGATGTCTGGGCAGTCTCTCTTAATAGACCAGCAGTAATCAGCCATCATATTTACATCCCATCTGCCCTGATATCGCTGTTCCATCACTTTAATATCTTGGTGGAACCGTTCACCTTGTTCATCACTTATGTCACCCAGGTTATCAGGGAATCTGTCCAAGTGGCTGAACAAAAAATGGACCTTAATACTCATATTGCAGCCCAATTTCTGGAATGCTTTCAACATATTTTTGACATGGTCTTTGTAGTCTACAGACTTTTTCTTGCCAAGGAAGTTATCAATAACACTGACAAATGTGTCCCATGCAGTTCTCTCCAAAACAGTCATTGATAAAGGGAACTGTTTGTCATTCTTCATTTTCCTGATTTGGGGGCCGTCAAATATTCCAGCCTTCAATTTTTCCTCACTAAGGCCAGGAAAAGATCGTCGAAGGTACTTGAAACAATCACTTTCTTTGTTAAGGGCTTTAACAAATTGTTTCATCAGCCCCAATTTAATGTGCAGTGGTGGGAAGACTATTTTCTGGCGATCTACTAATGGCTGATTTATGATATTTGACAGCCCAACATCAAGAGAATCGCGATTTGTCCATTCCTGTTGCACCCAATGCTTGTCTTTTGCACGGCTATCCCACAGACATAGAAAGCATGGGAATTTGGTGAAGCCGCTTTGCTGTCCCAGCAAGAAATTTACCATTTTCAGGTCGACACAGATGATCCACTTATGGTCATCGTAGTGTATTAGTTCGAGCACCTTCTTTACGGCTTCATAGTTCTCCTTGGCTGTCACGGAATGGCCAATAGGGATTGACCCATACAGGTTACCATTATGAAGGAGAACACATTTGAGGCTTCTTTTGGAACTGTCAATAAAGAGCCTCCATTCATCAGGGTTGTAGGACGCAACACCTAATTTTGATAACAGTCCTTTGATGTCTACGCAAGTGACAAACATGCTATCTTCTTGAAAATAATGTCTAAATTCCCTGTCCCTATTTCGATAAAATGAAACATTGACACCCGGCTTCAACAGGTGCTTCTCGCTAAGCCGAGAAGCTAGCAATTCAGCCAGTTTCTTTGATAAGCCAAGATCACGGACAAGATCATTTATTTCACTGTGATCAAAGCATTCCATTTGAGTTGATGAGGTCAAACTTGCAGCTGGTATGTCACCAAAGTCAGCATCATCACTGTCATTTTGACTCTCCGATAAATGTTTTATGTCTATGTCTTCACCTTCATGTCTTGTACAGTTCACAGGAAGAAGAGAATGAAAAGATTTCTGGAGGGCATCATCACTAGGTAGCCCATGAAAAATTGGCTGTGGAAGCTCATTTGAATGTGGTATTGGTGGAATTGCTGATGGTACACTAGGGTAAACAATTTTATGCCTATTTTTGGCACTATATCCAAATGTCTTTACCACACAAAAATAACAATCATCAACATGATTTGTTGGCTCTCGCCAAACCATTGGCACTCCAAAATTAAGAGATCGTTTCCCTTCTGTCCATTGACGTAATCTGGTAACACAGGAATTGCAAACTTTGTGTGGAGCCCAGTTTTTGTCCTGATCAGCAAGTAGAACACCAAAGTATGCCAGATATGCCTTTTTAACGAAATCCGAGATTGGCTTTCTTTGAGATGGAAACGTGAATTGTCCACAAATATAACAGAAAGAATTTGGGTCGTTTTTACACCTCCTTCGTCTGCTTGCCATATTCAATCTGCATCACAAATAAATCGCTGAATAATTTCAAGCAGCAAACTATTCACAAATTGCTGAAGACCACTGACAAAGGAGTATTTGCATTATGTTGCCAAAATAGCCTCTCAAGAACAAACTCTGTTGACAGCTGTCACACTAACACAACCGATCCATCTCTTCTCAGATCTCAAGTGGAAACAGGAAACCACAAAAAATGCAACTGAATGACTGACTGACTGAAATGTCACCTTGTTGTAAATACTCAGCCAATTAGCGATAATAGGGAAAACTGCTTGCATACTATGTGAATGGCCCCATGAAAGGATTAACAAGGAACCAAAGAAATCCAGAGGTCAATTGTGATTCAATCAGAATAACAGCATCAATTAGATGAAGAAAAATGGCAACAATCACATTTTAGCCCTCTTTATTGGTTTGAAAGGACATCCCATGACCAGAAGAAAGTTTTTCCCAATGCTAAAGCAGAATTTTTGGTGAAAAATAGGTGTAACATGGGCAGAAAAAACTAGACGTGATGGGAACAAATGGATATAATTTTTGGATTCAGCACGGAAAATTTGGTTCAGAAACACTTTTATTTTTAAAGAAAAAACGAGAGTCCCAAAAAATTGTTCCCCTGTGATATTATTCAAACTTTTTTACCCTTCTCTCTCCCCGCCTCCCTCCTACCTCCTTCCTACCTGGATGGGAAAATTTGCCAAAATAAAGTATGATGTTATTTCAGTGAAGAATTGTTTTATGATATTATATCAGTGAAAAAATGTTTTCCACTGACGTAAGATTTTTTCCTCTGATTTTTGTAAATGCTAAGCGAAGTATAGAAATTTTTAGGCGTATTTTTTGCTTAAACTGCAAGATTCCTTAAATCAGTAGCGTATATTTGTGAGTGGGATCTACCAACTTTTACTATAAGGTCATCTCCAGTCTTAAATACAGAAGCAATACTAATATTAATAACAATTTTGAAACGTTTTTCCTCCCTTTTTAATTTGTCATAAAAAGGTAAAACGGCCTCTTGACCTGCGTATCCTGATGTCTAGTATCCTACGGTATAACGGTTCCTGACACACAATAAACATGATTGTAATTGCTAACGTTTTCCATGTTGTAGTTTAGGTTTTAACATCCCTACTTAATGCCCCTTCATCAATACTTTGCGTTACTATTTATTGGTAACAGATAAGACAAAGGATTTCCATAAAATATTATTAACTATTCACCAACAAGCTTTATACAAAACAATATTAAGTAACAGATGGCTACCTCTGTTTCCTCCTGCTGTTATAATGAATTCAGATTCAAAGAGATATCAAAAATAAATTTTGTTTAAGCTTACTACACACCAGATATATCACTAACTTCCCTGCGGTATCCATTTTCTTACAAGGCGCTTACGATATCATACAGTAACAAGACTATAGCAACAATCTGAACCACTGTATATTAACACGATATTAAAAAGTCAACAATAATAGACTCTATGTGATATTTTGCAGCTTCAGGATATGGTGAATTTTACGTATCTCCTAATAAAAACTATTTTATTCTCTTACACTGTATTTCAAACAATAACCCCTGGGTATCTATGTCACGCTATTTCTGAAGAAATGGTCTTACACATCTGCGTATGGGCGGAAGCACTAATTCTATTACCGCAGAACGTTCGGAAACTTTAGGTTAAAGGGTGGCAATTAATAATATGTTTCTCTTATGCTAATTGCAACACTTGCGGTTACTTCTGGTTGCCTGAATGTTTAAACTTATTTTTCTTTTGCATTTTCGTTCTTTTCTGGGTAGAAAACCTTTGAAAGGAAATTCTCCTTTACCAGTCAACATAAAATATTGTATTTTAATGTTTTTTCTGTAGCTGAAACATACACTTTGCATTGCATTCCCCCCTTTTACCCAGCTTTTAACTATGAACCAACTGTGTATAACCAGCTATTTAAAATTTCTTCTCTTGTCAACAGTGCTGAATATTGTTTTAGATTAACATAAGGTACTTATTGACCTCAAATCTTTCCAGTGACTGTATTACAACGCAGCTGATGTCAGTAAATAACATTCCTTAAAATACCTTGAAATAAGAAGTAATTGATTCTCTTAAATGTCAAGTCTAAAGACTTGGTTTTTGAACATGTTACTTTTTCTCAAATTTAGTCTGTTGTCAGATGTTTTCTGTCTTTTTAATGACAAAGAGTATTGCGGAAATACAGTAAATTGTGCAAAAGGGGCAGAAAGCTATGGCTTTTCTAAGCTCCTTAATAAAGCTGATTCGAACCCAGATCTTTGCAGAAAAATTTTTACTTTTCTACAAATAAATATTTTCTTTCCAAATGGGGCCTTCCCGGAAGGGAGGGAAAGGGAGACATTGCCCTCCACATTTTCGCCTGATGAAATTTTTTATCATGACGCAAAAACAAGAAAACACAAAAAAAAAAGATTTTTCCTCCGTCACACTAATGCCCATCATTCCCTTCTATAACAAGTCTATTTAATAGCTTAAGACTCCCAAGTCAAGCTATGGGCTAAATAGGTAATTATGTATACACTGCTCCCTGACAAAAGCACCAGTCCTTTGTCGTAGGGGGAACCAAGCGGATTATGGAACATAAAAGGAACGGGGATTCATCATTAACTTGCCAGAAACGACAGTGTAAATATAGCTTCGCTCCCATGACGAATTTCCTTTTCCCGTTTCTATTTGTTTGGTACGCTGAATGATAACGCGCCCTCTTGTATTAGGAGCAATGAATGAAACCAACCAAAAGTCGATCATTCAGATTTTAAATCGAGTCAAACACTGTCAGAGCAGCAATCATTGCAGCAGAAAGCTTCAAATTGAGAAGAAACCACGCGGAATATCAGTGCAAATGCTGATACGTGTAAATGTTGATATGCTTCAATGCCGATACGTACCAGTCTCCAGGAAAGATTTTCCGACATCAAAGAACAGAGCTAGACTACGCTCATGTGAAGCAAGTTGGTTTGCAAAGTTTCCATTGCTTTATTATGATGAAAAATATGTTTTTCGATTGTTCTTTTCTTGTCTGACCTTCTTTCAACTAGAAATAATATTTTTCATCTTAGTTTAGGGTTAAATCAAATTTTTCCATGATGATGCAACAAGGAAAGAGGTGAGTTAGTGGTAAGGTTATAAAATTTTAATGCAAATTTGCCTGGATAAGAAATAAGTATAGCATGAATTTCCCCCCCAGGGTATTGCTTAGAGGTCAGCCCACTCTCGCTAAAGAACGAGCAGCTCCCTCGGGTTCGAGACTTCAACAATTTAATCAAAACCACGAATATTCCAGTAAACATCCAGGTTTCCAGGTTGAACTGTTTCATTACATATTGAAAAATCTTTTCCTATTAAATTGGTAATTGTGCAATCGCCTTTGAGAACCTCATTTCAATGGATTGGTCCTTCTTTGGTATACCTTTGTTGGAGTGAATGAATAACCGATAAAGTCATCTAAAAAATAGTTGTAGTTGCAAAAAAGCCGTTGAAAGAACTTGAATTCACAATACAAAATAAATGGAGTGAATGAACGAACGAAAATACAAACATTTGTGAAAATATTGCCGCTTTCCCTTGAGCCACGACTTATTCACATTTTCAAAGTCAATTCTTCACTGGTGCACTGCACATAGTTATGGATTTCATCAGTTTTCTCACTGCACTGGATTAATCTTTAATGTTCAAAACATATCAAATGGAAAGCCTCTTTGTCACTTGGTTGTTCCTCAATGCAATGACATTGGAGAAATGATCGACTTTCAGATAACACAGCAGAGAGAAGTTGAGCAAAAATGTTGATGATATTATCAAATGCCTCAGATATCTTGATTGACAAGGAATATCATTGCAAGCTTTTATCAATAATGATAATTGGACTCAACTCCTGTATCACCTTGGGAGTAAAAAAGACAGCAGGAACAAAGGCCATATTGGACACAAGTTTACTTATCAGGACACTCAAAATGTATTGCTGTATATCATGCTGTATAAACTTTTAAGAGTAAAAGTTTCAACTGTTCGTTGTCAAAAATTCTTTTCAGTTATGGCTGATGAAGTAACATACGTCAGCAATATTGAACAGTTGCTCTTTTATGTGAGGTCTGTAGATGACGATTTTGAGGTGTCAAAAGACTTCATAGGATTTTACGAACTTGACAACATCAAAAGCGAAACCATTGTTAGTGTAATATTTGGCATTGCCGTAGCTAGAAATACGATGGAGCAAGCAATATGATAAGAAAGAGATCTGGAGTCTCCACACAAACTCGCATGGAGTAAACAAAAAATATGGCCACTTGCTGCCATTAGCACTTTCTAAGCCTAGCTATGAAGTCACTCACAAACGTCTGTCCAATTTTCTGTGATGTAATGGGGACTGCAGCTGAGATATGTGTCATGGTGAAATATTCACCCAAGCGAGAAAAGATTCTTTGGAATTATAACGGAAAACATAGAGGGAGAATTCGAAGACTCGTCAACATCCAGTCAGCAAAAGCGGGATAATCTGTGCATGGCAAGGTTGACGGTTAGGGGAAAGTGTTTCAAAAAGATCATTGACAACTAGGAGAGCTTACTGGAATTGTGGGAGCAATCCTTGGAATGCCATATGAATTTTGATTCTCTAACTTGAAAAAGGCATTCTTAAAACATAACGCAATTCAAAATGTATTTCTTATTTCACAGTTTACAATTACACTACTTTTAGTATGTTGATTACAATGCTAATGTTGGTTACTTTATGGGTAAGTAGACCAGGGATTGATCAGGGACTTTGTGGCCACCCTGTAGTTAGCACAGGTAGATATCTCGATGAGATATGTCAGTATTTTTTTGTAATTCTTTCTGTTGTATTTTCACAACACATCTCGTATACAACTTGTAGTAAGTTATGATTTTGAACTTATTAGTCAAATAAAGTAGAAAAGCCTGAATAAGATGTTAATCATTGAAGGTATTTGTAGAAAATATACTGTATTGTAAATGTACTTGGTACATGCAACACATTTAATGTCAATTCCCTTTATGCTAGTTTTAATTAGATACCAACCAAATATTAGGGAAGTTGTGCTTGTTATCTAACTTCCCCGAACCGTATTTTTATACATTTGGATGTCTGAGAGAATATTCTTAATGTTAATTGAATCGATTATTTTAGCTAGTGATTTTGTAACAACTAAACAGGAATTTTGTTGAATTTTTTTATTCATATTTTGTTATTGTAGGCTTTCTATACAACAAATACTGGATTGAACGAATTTTATTGTGCGTCGGAAAAATTTTTGCAGGTTCATCTAGGAATAAATTGGCATATTTTTTACATCACTGTTACAATAATATTCACCATTTTCTTCTGTCCCTTAAGGTGCAGCAAAAACTCTACGTATATATCTTTACTTCAAAGCAACCCTTTTTTATTCTTTTAGTCCATCTACATCAAAATTCCTAAGAAGCCGGGTACAGTTAAACGTGACCAGCATCGTACAATCAGCTTGATGAGTCACCTCACCAAAGTTCTCCTACGAATACTCATGAAAAGGATGAGGAATAAAATACTCCCAGAAATATCAGAAACGCAATTTGAATTCATGCCAGACAAAGGTTCCAGAAATGCAATCTTTGCCCTGAAAACTCTGATGGAAAGGTCTAGTGAGGTTCAGAAAGACCTATACCTCTGCTTTATTGATTACTCAAAAGCGTTTGATAAAGTACGACACTCTGACTTGTTTGACATTCTTGCAGGGCTAAACATCCCCGGAAAAGATCTTTGAATCCTCAGAAACATATATTGGGAACAGGAGGCAGCTATTAGAGTAGACAATGATATCAGTCAATATAGACCTATCTGCAGAGGGGTGAGGCAGGGTTGCGTGTTCTCGCCGGACTTATTCAATATATATAGTGAAATAATTCTACGAAATATTAGGCATCATGAGGGAATTTCTGTAGGGGGCCCACAACATCAACAACCTGAGATATGCGGATGACACAGTTCTCATCGCCGACTCTGAAGAAAAGCTACAACAAACTTTTACAGCAGTAAGAGACGAAAGCGAAAAAGAAAGGGCTGAAACTCAATGCAAGTAGGACCGTTTTCATGGTGATCTGGAAGAAAACTGCCATACCACAATGCAGCATAACATGTAATAGAGAGAGAAGCAGACAAGTAAACAACTTCAAATATCTTGGTTGCATTATTACCCCGGATGGCAAGTTCGATAGAGAAATCAAGAAAAGAATTGATCAGGCTAAAGTCACTTTCAATAACATGAAATGCATTTTCATGAACAGAAATATAAGCCTCAAGGCAAAGATCCGGGTTATGAGAGCCTATGTATGGTCCATTCTTCTTTACGGGTAGGAATGCTGGACCCTAACCAAAAACAAAGAATTCCGATTAGAAGCAATGGAAATATGGTTCATCAGGAGAATTATGAAAGTATCGTGGACAGAAAGGAAGACAAATATGGAAGTAATGGAAATGACTCAGTACAAGAGTTCCCTTCTCAACACCATCAGAAAAAGGCAGCTAAAATTTTTCGGTCACATAATCAGGGCTGATGGGCTGGAAAAGCTGTTATGGAGTGGCAAGATACATGGAAATAAAAGCAGAGGAAGACAACGCATAAAGTTCACAGACAGCCTAAACAAATTTACTACAAATAAAGAAAGCACCAACAACGAGCTGATGAAAAAGGCCAAGAACAGGAAAGAATGGAGAGCCATGATCGTCGATGTCTGCAAAACCAGACAGGACACTTGAAGAAGAAGAAGACAAAGTTTGTAGTATATTGAGTTTATGCATAGGTCTCCTGTGTAGCCTTTAAAAATTACGATTGACTCATGTTGAAAAGAGCTTCAGCCAAGCCGAAAAGAAGGCGCTTGGCATTATGTACGGATGCGAAAGATTATGTGTGTACCTACAAGAACTAAAAACACTTACTTTATCTACTGACCATGAGAGTTTAAAGGCGATATACCCTCTTGCTCTCTCGCTCCAATGACCTTGGCAAACCATGAAATTATGTAATTTCTTCCTTTCGATTGCCAAACTCAGAAGCTTGATCATCTCCACTCCAGTCTAGGACACAGTGCTCTTCAAATAGATTGTTCTCCGTCGTTCTCTATCAGTCTTTCCTCTTGTATTTTCCATGAGAAAGGAGCTCTCTAAACCTTTCTTCATCAGATAATGGCACCAAATATTTTGCTGTTGCTTCCTTACTGCATTAACAATAACACATTTTCTGTCTGTCCTCTTTAAACCTGCTCTGTTAGTTATGTAACTTGTCCATGGGATTCTAAACATTCGCCTGAAGAACCACATCTCTGTTGTTTACAAACGATCTTCCATTTCCTTGGATATTGACCAGTTCTTACATCCATATTTAAAAATTGGTAAAACATAATAGTCCAGAATTCGGAATTTTGTATCTAAGGTTACCTTTAGGTTACATAGAAGGCTGCTCATTCTTGAGAAAAAAAATTTCCTTTGCAATTGATATCCTCCCCTTAATCTCTTTGTGGCACCTCCCATCCGATGTAATCAGGGTTTTAAGATATCTAGATTCTTCGACCTGCTTAAAAATGTCACCGTGGATACTAATGTTGGAGACATGTTTTGTAAACCAAAAGTACTTAGTTTTTAACGAACAGAATTTTTTCTCACTGTTAGTCACAACGTTGCTGACTATTCGCTGACGGTCAGATTCTGAAGATGTAGAAAGAACAGTAGTATCTGCATATCTTATGTTTTTAATTCTTTTACCACCTTTTACCACTCCTGTTAACCCTTCCAGTTAGGCAAAAAAACACGTTCTTGCCGCACTCTTTTCCTGATTTTAACAAATTCATCCAAATTATTGTCAACTCTGATTGCTGCCAGCTGGTTGCAATACAGGGTAGGGATGATTCACAGATCATTTCTATTGATATTAATTTCACTAAAGATGTTTCTACAATACAATTCAATGATCACATCGTTTATTCCTTAAGCCTAGTCCGTGTGACCTTACTGTATTTTCAGCTCATCCTTTTCCATACTTTCCAATCAGATTTGTGCTGTTTTATCGCACTTTCCCGGTCTTCATAAAATTTAACGATGTTGTTGTCCTCACTAAGTTCAATAGGTGCAAAGACTTGAATTGTAGCTAGAGTTAACGGGTTTGAAGCCAATTCACATCGGATACTCTCCAGTGTCCTATCAAACCCCTAGATTTACCTTCATATACCAAATCTGCTACTCCTCTTTTACCTCCTAAGAAGATCTTAGTACACTCTCCTGATGAAAACAATTTAGTATCTGTTCAAGTTGCCTCATGTATCCCAAGTATATTAACTTGATTCTATCCATTTCTTTCACTAAATCATACATTTTACCACCCAGGTATACAGCTCGCTCATTCCACCTGCCTATTCTCAAAGACATTTTCCAAAGGTTCGTATTTCTCGTTTGCGTGGTACCATGTTGACGGTCGGCTCCAACCAAATCTATAAGGACGTCTCTATTGAGCGAGAGCCTGCCTGTAGTCAAAGCTTCTTCCTCCATGCTGTTATCGATTTCACATTTTATTGATATTTTTATGGCATAACTAGGCTGAAAACTGTAATGGTTTGCTATTGCCTTCTACAGGGTGGACGGTGGATGACCACTATTTTCCTTCTGCACTCTTCTTTTGCCAGAAAACTGCTGTTCAGTAACTGGAGACCGTAACTCATTTGCCTGCACTACCAACGGTCGCAGCTGTGGCAAGCTTGCTAGCTCCGCCGTTTGTCTTCCGGGTGCTCTGTCTAGTCCAAGAAAGTGCCTTATTTGGTGGAAAGGGGAGGGGTGACTTATTTTCTTTTTCATGAGCTAAGTTATCAAAGCAGTCCATGCCACTACCCAAAGTAAATATATTCTACCAAGTTTATACCCTCAGTTCATATTGAGAGACCAGTGTTCTGGCTTAAGCAGTACATTTATATGGCACAATCTCTCTGATCTAAAGATAACATAGCTGCTGTATTGTCCCGTATTAAACAAAGACACAACAAAAGTCTTAACTATCATGATGTGTGTTGAGTTGAGCAACAAGTAGTATTTTTTATTGATGAGCCTCCAAAAGGTAGAGAAGGTTTCGTCTACTTACCAGGAGTAGGTACAGGAAATGAAAAAGTGCATAGCGAGTGGAGAATGAAGTGAGTGTCCTAAACCGTAGTTGATGGTGAGAAATGACCCTTTCTACATTAGTAATGTAATCCTACGTGATAAGAAAAACCAATATACCAGTTGTGGTACTGAAGAGGGTTACAGGTCTAGCTCAACAGGGACATCAGAACATGGTGAAAATAAAGGGGTGGCTAAGATTTGAAGTGTTATGATCAGCTATAGACAAGGATGCAGAAAAAAGTGTCGGGTTTCATAGATCTCAAGCGGTTGCAAGAGAATACATATCACCACCAGTGGTTGTATTACTAGAATGCCAAATAAAACCATTGACAAGACCTCCCTCTTGATTTTACTGGTCATATTCCACATGATGATCACCTGATCGTGTTCCCCTGTTACCTTGCCAGGTCGTTGAAAGTAGGTTTTAAACACTTTCCCAGTTTTCTAAATAATTTTTCGAAAACACCGTGCAACTGTTGGTCAGATGCTTAATTTCATAGCACTAAAAGGAAATTAGTCTAAGTATACTTTCCTATGAATCCGGGTCAAGACTCGATTTTCTAGCTAATGCATCTTTCCCCAAGGAGCTACTGGAAAAGTCAAAGATATATACTTTGTTTTTGTAAGTATATGTATGTTTATGTCGACATAATTATGTATGTATATATATACATACATATTTTTTCTTAGTTTCTTTTTCTCTGTCACTTTTTTTAGACAGACTGTTATTTTAAGGAACTGGCTGTACTTATCAAAACGTTTTAAAAGTTGGTTCAGTAGAAACTTTTCGGATTTTTTCGTAAGCATATATACTTTTATGGACGATTAAATTATGTTAGATATGTGAATATAGTAGCATAGTTTGTTTTAAATCAAAGTTATTATAGAGCTTTAATTTCTAAGGCCTTCTTTCTGTTAATACATAGATACTCTACACAGTTAAAATTCTAATTATTGTTTCTGGGCGTAAACAGCTTGGTCAATAAATTAACATTGCGTAATATAGAAATTGTTAAATTTTTCGCTGTAGTAATTTTATCAGGGGGCTCACTGCTTTGATATTAAATTATATCTCAACATTTTCAAGACTATCCTGTAGGTAACTCAACTAAGGCAAGAAAAAATGTCGGCAAAACTGGTTGTATCAATTTAACAAACCCTTAAGTTCAAAAAAGAGCTTTCCAAACAACATACCTCCTCTATCCTGAATAGAATACGAAGAGTAATTTTTTCCCCGTAGTCTGGCACTCATATTATGTCTCTATATCTGTTAACTCTTTTGAAATATCATCGAATCACAAGGATACCTAATTAATAATTCAAAAGGACAAAATTCATTCTATCCCTTTATAGACAGCGATAGCAGCAACCAACAAACGCCAGTTTGCCAAGCCAGTAAGGTAGAACTAGAAAGCAAAGAGTTGGTCATTTTCTAAGCGAAAAAGGTATTAGTATCATTCTGATTGTACTTTGTATTTTAATGACATTTCTTCCTTTTTAAGATAAAGTAATTTTTTAATCTTTTCCGCACAAGGAAAATTTTTGTAGCATACTATCTATGTTTGGTTTTCAATTTACAAGTAGAAGAGTGTCCAAGTACATTAAGCTATTTACTTTTTTGTTTCAAAAAAGTACACTTTTACTAATTTTTACTAATATTTGCTAATTTTTACTAATTTTTACTAATTTTAGTACTAATTCTCTATTTTGTAGAATGAGTCAATTTTGACCTGAAATACAAACTGTATAAATTACTCTGTTTTATCCCAAGTTGTCTACTTTAATTGTTCCATATTCCTCAAATTTACATTCTGTGCTATCACAATACATTTGACCAAGTAATAAAATTTATTTTTATTGAAAGTGTACACACTACAATCATTTCAGAGCTCCGATACAGACTTAAAGAGAAAAAAAATATGCCCCAAATAGTTTTTATTCTGTTATTGCTAAGTGAAAAATTCCAAATGACACATAATGTTTAAAATACTTTCAGAGCAAAAACGATTCTGAAATTAATACGTTCCTTTTTTGTTTAAGAAGTCATTTTTATCACCAAATTTGATATTTACTACTTCTACCATTATCTTAATCTTTTTATTGGTAACACAAATGAGAATTTATGTTATGCTTCATTTTCCTATACATGCTCTTTAAGTTGTCGCTTTAACAAAAGGCTGTGTTATTTAGTGAGAAAACACTGACTGGTCAAAACGACTGATTTAAAAAATAAACCAGTACTAATGTTAATTCTTGTACCCCATGGCAATATCCAATTAAATGAACAAATGAAAGTGCAACACAAGGATGCTACTCTTTAACATAATGCAGTCATGAAATTAAAATGTTTAACTTTAAGCTGTTGGTGGAATTCGTGTGAAAATGTCAATCAGATACCCTTACTATTCTATATGCAGTACATTTTAATTAAAGTTAGTGCTGTGTTTTATCCTGTATTATAAAGGCAGTTAAAGCTGTCAAAGACGCCTTCAAATCAATAAACTGACAAAACACCTATTCTTTTAATGAGGGGTTAAACTACAATTTTCTATTTTAAAGTGTGTATTTTAATAAATTAATGACCTCAGCTATCTTAAGAAATAAAATTTATATGCTAAAACAGATATTAATGAATAGGTTGATAAAACGTTGAAAATGGCTCTTGAATATGACATTGCTGTGATGTCGGCCTTATGCTTATCTTTTCACAATTGTACATACATGTTATACTTAACAGCAAAAATTCTATCAATTAAAGATAAACGTTCTGGTTGGTTCTTGATGGTTCTTGAATATGACATTGCTGTGATGTCGGTCTTATGCTTATCTTTTCACAATTGTACATACATGTTATACTTAACAGCAGAAATTCTATCAATTAAAGATAAACGTTCTGGTTGGTTCTTGATGGTTCTTGAATATGACATTGCTGTGATGTCAGTCTTATGCTTATCTTTTCACAATTGTACATACATGTTATACTTAACAGAAGAAATTGTATCAATTAAAGATAAAATTTCTAATTGGCTTTTGATGGTTCTTGAATATGACATTGCTGTGATGTCAGTCTTATGCTTATCTTTTCACAATTGTACATATTATAGTGAAAAGCAGAAATTCTATGGATTAAAAAGATAGCACAAAAGAACATGAAAATTTACCGAAATTAGAGCCTTGTGTTGTCATTGATTTTAGTGAGATAAAACAGACTTAATTAAGCAGTTTATCATCTAGGATAAGTTGCAATTCGAAGAAAAGAATTAGGAATAATGGAGTACATATTTTTAAAATTCCCTATGTTTGTCCTTGAAATTACTATTCTCTCAAATAAATAAAAAAGGGATAAAAAAGGATAAGGTTACAAAATATATCATATCCGATGAAATATGATACCTGCAGCCATAAAAACAAACGTTAAAGTTGAGTCAACATTGGAAAATTAAAAAACAATTAAGTAATATAAGAAAAATTAAGTTTAGAATTTTGAGATCAAGGAAAAATTTAGACCAAAATGCAACAAAACTGGATTTCTTCTTTAAACACAACATTTAAAATAAATTTTGCTTGAAGAAATAATATTAATTAACATAGTATGCAAAGTAAATTTTCACTGCAAGAAAAAAAAATCCAACACTTGGATATGAAAATTATTTGTTACATAGTTCAGACGTTAAATTTTAACAAAATGTTCTCATTTAATATTCAAATAACTTACTTCCAATTATGATAGGGTTGTCTGCAACGAAAGTGACATCTGATCGTTTCTTTGCCACTTTTAATAAAATGTTCAATAAAATCAGAATATTTACAATTATGTTTACTTGCAGGTTTCGTAATATTTTTAATTTTCTCCTTCCTCAATTTTTCAAAGCAAATTTTTTAACAACCTACCTAGACTAAATGCCAATTTTTTTTCAGCACATTACAATAGTTTAAAATAAGTTTTAAATAAGGTATTCACTTAAGCCTCTCTAAGGGTCTTTGTAACAGCAAAACTATCGTTTTCTGATAAAAATAAGCTTTAAAAGGTACGATTTTATCAAATTATAAAAGAAGGAATAGTGGTCACTGGACTGGTTTGAGATAAGGACGGAATAATGGGTACACAAATGCGCAAGGATCAGGTCAGACTTATTTATAAATTCTAAGAAAAGTCAATAAAGATTATCTCGAAAGTCTATTTCATGTACCAGTATTTATTATGTAGAAAAAGAGGCAACAATGTATGGGGGGATATTTCTTAATGAAAGTTCAGTATTAGTATTACCATTATCACAAAACCGTTTGCCTGTTTTATTTCTTTGCTTAATCACTTGTTCTTGACAAATAATGTCTCAGGTTAAATAAGCTAAGACAGTATTTTTGAAAGTAGTAGTTATGAACGTAATTTACAGCATTCTGTGCTGCAAATTACTTCCATAAATTAAATAAATGTGATCTTAAAAATGTCTTTGTTTTTTGAAGTAATATACAAAGACAATATAGCCCATCAGTCACATAAAACCAAATAACTTGCAATGAATTATTGTCTGTAGCTTGCAAAGTAGCCTGTCTTTCCTGATTCAAATTGATATTTGTATTTAAAAGTATGTATATATATATATGTATATATATAAATATACATGTTTATATACATATATATATATATATATATATATATATATATATATATATATATATGTATGTATATTTGTTCTCTCTGCAGCTAAAACAAAAATTTTGTCTACTTTTTTTTAGTTCCTGTCTTACGTTATTGCAAATAGATTTTTTTTTTCTGGCATTAGAAGAGATAAAAGGTACAACTTAAAATATGCCTTCTACACAGAAGGGTATTAAAATAAAAAAGTTTATCATGACCTAAGCCAACATTCTTTCTTTCTTTACTTATAGCTAAAAAGCAATGATGTATTTGCGGATTGCCTTTGCCCTATCACTTATCATTGTTATCCTTCATCAGTCCTACGGTAAGGAAAAATCATGTGAAGTCTGTGCCTATTTTTAATATATTATTGTATACATTTTCAGTAGTATTAATTACTAAGATTACATTTTTTGAAAAGTAGAAATGAAATTTGATAACCTGTGGGACTTCGTCTATACAACTTTTCTTCAAAATAATAATTATGAATACAGAGCAGAAATATGCAATAAAGAAAAAGCAATTTTTACTAGCAACTTAACATAAAAAATAAATTTAATTCAAGGTTTTATGTCAGGACGCATTCTGCTCAGAAAGTTCCCTGACTTTAGAGTGGATTGGAAAGCAAACTGGCATCCATATGACACACAAATGACTTTTTCTAATTAAGAAAAAATACCTTTTCAGAGGAGGGGATTGAATAAAATTAGAATGCTCAGAAAGAAATTTACTTTAAAAATTACAATCGGTGTTAGTCAAACATATTACTGCCAACTTTTAAGAACTTGGATCTCTTTTCATATATTGGCAGTAATTTGAAAATTTGAAAATATGCAGCCTGTATTTTATTTAATCTTTAGCACACTAAATTTGTTTGTAGGCATTTATCTGAGTTTTAAAGTCTCCAAATCGATGTATAGCAAAAAATTCTTTGAGAGATATTTGTTTTAATAATTTAAAGGAGATCAGCCATAGTATTCCTACTGTTCCAAATTGTTTATTAAATACAAAACCCTGAAAACCCAATGATAAAACATCTCTGATTGTTCAAGATTATTTCAGTTATTTAAATATAAACAACTCTTACCAGCTTTTTGTGGAATGATATAGAACTAGTTACCAAGAATGTACAACATCAATAATTAAAAATATAGCTTTTTTATCTTAGCTAAATAATCCAGTTGTTTGTTCCGAATTCAACTTTTTGTAATAAAAGCTTAAACTTTTGTAGTAAAATATTTGTGTGTTATCAACATTTTGGGATTCTATAGTTTGTTAATTGAGTTTGTCAAAAACCCAGCTAAACTCTCTTAATTTGATAAACACTGTACAGTTTTTATCATGTATATCTACTCATATAGAAACAAAACGACAGTGTAAAAATATTCATGGCTCAAAATCCTGTTCTAACTTGCCAATACCAATTTATTTGCCACGATTTGACACTTGTAACACATTTTCACCATTTCATTGGGGTTTTTTTTTGCATTATACACTAGACAGATAAATAGATAGAAAGATGGATAAATAGTTGGATAGATAGATAGATAGATAGATAGATAGATAGATAGATAGATAGATAGATAGATAGATAGATAGATAGATAGATAAATAGATTCCAAGCCATTTACAAAAATATTTGTTTTAGCAAACATCGCCAGAAAAAAGACGCTCCTAACTTGTTGTATTTATTGGTTTGTGATTTCCTTCTACAAATCTGATTATACTGTTGATGATTAATGATCACAGTCGAACCAAAAAATGATACCAATCATATTATTTACTAATTATGCAAACAATAACAGGAATTCTTTTATCTACAGATTTAGATACATTTACAATTTTGACAAACAGTGGTCTTGTCCTCTGTTATTCATCGGCATTTCGACATTACCTTAAAATAGCGAGTGATCCTTTTCTTGAACTGTTAAGCTCTTTGAGACCAAATAAATGTTTTACGAAATATATTTTTAAGAAATCTGACAGATTTTTCTGCAACTTTATTGCATCACATATCATCCCAATACAAATGATATTTTTTGTTCCGTCCTAATTCAGATAATATCCGCTTTCACTTCAAGGTTCCCTAGCTTCTAAAAAGTGTCCATTTGTATTTGTATTTTGTTACATATAATTTGCAAAACTACATCTGACAGAAAATATTTTTTCTTTTAGCATTTGCTGGCTATGGTCAAAATGCAGCCCTTTCATACGGATGGGGGAAAAGAGCAGTGATGCAAAGAGAGATGGAAAAGATGTATAAACGAGCAACCAAGACCCCATCAGAAGCAGTATCTTGTGATTGCAGAACACTTGCTGCACATAATGCACCGAGATGTGCCAAAGCAATACATCCTTATCTGTTGATGTGCAAACTGGCGAAACCTTTAGCAGAAGTCAATACAGCAGAAGTTACAAAAGAACACTGCAAATGCAAATTAATTGAACTATAAGTTGGTCAAGGTTTAAAGAGCTATTTCTCAGTCACTAAAACTGTAAAATACAGGTATAAATTTTGCACTGACCTTGCATTACTTTTTCCTTTTTTTTTGGTTTTTGCTTTTAACGTTCTTTTCCCCAGCTTCCTGCCACAGACTGTCCTCTTCTGAGGGACTTTGTTGGACATTAAAGGAATTTCTTGGCTGGATACCCTTTCTGACCTTCCTAACCAGTGGCGTTCTGTAGGATTCTAAGCTATTTCCAAGCTCGGGGGAGCCAATCAGGAACATCTTGGTGTAACTACACTAGCCACCAACTCACGACGTAATAATGAGAAAGTCGCAACAAGACACCAAATGGGAAACTGATAATTTGTTATATAATGCTTATTAGATTGTACTAGACTATTAGATTGATTGATCATTAGATTCTTAGATTAGTAGATTGTACTTTTTGCAACAAGACGAAGGGACAATTATTGTGCTGTCTTATTTAATTTCGATTAAGGGTAATTTGTATTATTTGTAACAACTTTCTCGGCAATATTACAAATTAATTAATTCGTGTTGGTTAATATGAGTTTTTCTGTACAGTTGTCAGTAAAACATTTGCAGATCCATAAAAATTAAAGCTACGAAACATTCGTTCTTCGTATTATGATTGTACTGGTTAGTTATAGCGCTGCGCCTTTTTCTTTCTTACCCATCTGCTTTTTTGGGAGTGGAGTATTGTGGAGGGCTAATTATTTTATGCCAATGATAAGAATTTGGGCATAGTCCTTACCTATCTATACCACCTGATTATCTCAAAAAGAAAAATAATACTTGTGCTTGTTGGGTTAGTACCTTATTGTACAAGGAAGTTTTTCGAGGATTTTGTTGCAAAGCAATAAATATTCAAAGCCAAAATATCTTTAACATATAATGTAATCAAATTTTTCTCCATCTTCACTGGACAAAATTGTAGTAAAGACAGAAATAGGGCCAGTGTACAGCATATATAATTAATTTTTTTAATATTATTAATAAATAAATATTTAATTAAATTGTAAAATACTACGACTTCTAGCAAACTAATAAGAATAATACTATTTATCTATCCTCTAGGATTGTATCAAACGAAGCATCAAAAATTTCCCTTGTTTCCTCTCTGTATGGCTTTGTGACCTATTTCTCTAAGAGCCTCTGCTTACTGTTTCCTTTGTTTCTTTTTCATTAGTCCTTTCTGTATTCTCCTGGAGAAACTTTGAATTTTACTTCCCGCTTCAATTGCTAATATTATGCCTTAATAGGTGTCAAATGAATTTTACATCCTTATCCTCAAATAGATTTTGCTTCACTTGATATCATTAAATCTAAGTTAAATATTCAAAACTCTGTAGAGCTTTGGAATTCAGCACATGGCCTTATGTGACTACCAGAATTTCTTTCGATAAAGCCGATTTCGGCCTGACATTAACGCCCCCCTCCCCGCATCCAACAAAATCCTATACATATATTACTTATTATATCAAGAAATTGTTCCTCCATACAGAACCAAAATCATTTAAGGTAGGTCATGCTCTTGCCAAACTCCTCTTTGATGCTAATTACAGTATTTGATTTTGTAGTCCTATCCTCAACCTTTTACATACATCCTATGAATGTTCATTATTCTCCTCGATAAGTAGATTCAAATTTCTTTTCCTATTTTAAACATTATTGGTTAATCTCTTCTTACTTAACCAATTCTATACTCTCTTTGTTCTTGGCACCTTGTACTCCGTTGCAGAGTTTATCTTAAATCGATATAGCAAAGCGGCATCTTTTTAGAGGCTTGATCAGAAATTAAAACAGCGCAAGGGTTCAAAATCTAGGATTATCACCTGTAATAAAATTCCATTCATTTTTTTATTCAAATTTCATGGAAGTTCTAGCAAATTACACTAAGGATCTTATTATATGGTTTTCAAAGGCTAATAATATTTCGTATTGAAATTAGTTTAGTTCTTGCCAAGCCAAAACTGTTGTTTTTTATGATTAACAACCATACAAGCCTTCGAGGGCTACTATGACTATGGGACTGTAAATAAATCACAGAAGAAAAGGTTTGGCCAAGATACAAGAACTGACGTTAGGTTTAATAACAGTCAGGTCGTACGATGGAGGAAAACACAAAAGAGCCAAAGAGTTCCATTATCTAGCCATTCAAGAAAAAACACCTACATTCACTGGTAGATATATTGTAACGAAGAAAAACAGCTGCATTAGTGTAAAGAGGTTAGGCGAAATTAGTCAGAGAAGATCTAACAGACTGACTTGATACCAGTGATGACAGACCATCAGAACATTTTCAAGAGCTGTTGCAGCAATAATCAAACCATCAGGGATCAAACGAGCATCTCTAAATTTGCAAACAGATGGTAAAACGCAACATGTAATATGAAATAGGCCAGCAGTGAGATGGCGAGCTTGTCGAAAGTGATACAAAACGTTTCTCAAGCCTTTGAGCATGGTTTCTTTTCAGGCATTAATGGCCTTTTGGTATTTGACATGGTTTGATTGGCTTAGCTCTCTTTCTTGTGCGTCCTTCTCCCTTGAATACAAACTCTTGAATTAACTTGTTAATTTCTGCGAAGTAATAATGATTTGTAAATTGACTTGTAAGTACTGACTACTCTGGACATGTACCTCTGTGAGCCATTTCAGTTTAGAGCTGTTGTAATTTAACGAAAAACATCTTACCTTTCAGTAAAATGCCATTGCAAGTACAATTATCTATCCTTGTGTAAGTATTGTCTCCCGTCCTCAAGCATTATTTCCTATTGCAGAAAACCCCTGGCTTTTAATGTCTGGGTTGCAATTCTTGCCAAACCTATGCTGCCAGTCACTGGTACAGTATGAAGCATAAAAAGCAAGTTATTTAATCCTCCACCTTCCTGTTGCTCTAGAGACAGCATTGAAAGTGACTTTGCGTGTCTTGCAATGTAGTCTGCTAATTTCGTTGATCACTTTACCTCACCATTAAAGCCGATATCTTGATTCTGTAGTATCACCTTTTCAGTCTGCGCAGAACTCTTACGTTTTCCACTGAATATATTTTACAGGGGCTTATAATCAGTCACCACCGTCACTTCTTGAGGAGCATAAACCAAATAATTTCTGAAGAGTCAAAGTCCAAAGTCAACTACTGTTCTCTCCAAGGTGCTTTGAGGAAATCGTTTTCCTACCTTTCCAGTATTTTTAACTGCCATTGCTGCCGGCCTTATGACTTTTGGTGTTACTTTTTTGAATAGCTATCTTATGTACTTCTTTTCACTCATGGAACTCTTTGATTTTCCAATGTTGAAAGCAGGGCAGTTCTTACAACGGAGTCTAAAAATATATTGTTTCTCTCTTCAACTGGAACTGGACCCTGTGGCTTTGAGAGTATCGTCCTATGTGTAGATGTTGTGAGAAATGAAGACGTAGCATTGTGCTATCGGAGAGTTCGTCTTAGCTGCTCACTGATGTCCTTTACATAGGAAAGACATATATCTTTTACAGGTTCTTTTTCTTCTTGATGATAACGCCTGCTAATTTTTTGTAATACTTTCTAGACATCCTAGTACGGTATCCATTAGATAAAAGAACCTTTTGAAGGTGTCTTTCTTCCTTTGAAATGATGCTTCTTGCCCTTCCAAACAGATTGGTGATGATACTATTACAAATTTAAACTGGATGGTGTGATGCGTTATTAAGTACTCATCTGTGTGAGTTGGTTTCCTGTAGATAGTAACAGAAATGGTGCAGTCTGTTTTTCTCTTCAGTAGGGCATCAAGAAAGGACAATTGTCTTTCTTTTTCTTTTTCCATGGTGAATACGATATTGGAGTGAAGACTGTTGATGTGCTCAAAGGAATCTTTTAGATAGTCTAGTTTAATAATTGCGAAAACATCGTCAACCTATCTTCCCCAGACATTTGAATCTTGGTCTGCTGTTGATAATGCTTTGGTTTCAAATGCTTACATGAGTACTTCAGCAATCATAGAAGATGTTGGAGCTCTCGTGGGTACACAACTGTTCTTTGTGTATATTTCATTGTTGAAAAGAAAGCATGTGTTGGTAAAAATACTTTTAGTAAATTCAGGAAGTCTGGGCCTTAATTACAATTCGTGAAGACAATAAATCATCATGTTGAAGTATTATCATCAAGTCATTAGCAGGGATACTTGTGCGTAAAGAGGTGATATCAAAGGAGACCATGATTTCACCTGGCTGGATTCGATGTTGTTTGAGGAAGGTTGAGAAATCGGTACTGTTGTTGCATTTATGAGGCTTTCTCTTTGCGTATGGACATAGGAAGTCTGCTGTGTGGGCCGAGAGTAAATGAAGTGGAGCATCAGTGTAGGTTGCGATTGGACGCATTGGTACATTGGGCTTGTGTATTTCTAGTAATCCATAAAAACTTAGTAAAAGGTGAGTTTTGGGGTTTCAATCTTTAATTCAGGCAACTAACCAGAAGATTTTTCTCTGTAGTGCAGCCACTCTTTTGCTTACTTTGATCTTGCTTGCATTCATTAGATTATGCTTAACTGTTATATATGGTCCATCCTTGAAGTATTCGTGGCACTTTGGAACTTAGTGGCTTTGTTAAGGATCACAGTAGCACATCTCCATCCTTTCCGCTGACAAATACAGTGCAACTGTGTAGCTCAAAAAAGCTTACGATTCATGACAAGATAAATATCCTACATCAAATAGACTTATTTAAATCAAATAATTAAAATAAAGAATCTTTGAAAATAATGTCACTTGATTCTTCAAAATTTGTTGATGTTTATCTTCCAATTTGAACTTTATATGCTTCTTTGTAAGTTCTATCAGTAGTGTGCCTTCTCTACGATATTGCTGATAAATTCTGCATTGGACTGCATGATTCACAGGCAACTAAGTAACTGTCATTTGTTTTCTGGTCTGGAAATGTACTTCAATGTATCTCCTTTTTCAGGATCAGGTTTAAACTGATCTTCGACCCCCAGACGTTGATTTCATTTTCCCTAAATGTGCAGTTGTCTTAACTCAATGTTATGCTATACTGGTATCCTTCGTAAAAGTTTCTGTGTTTATTCAGAGCTGTTGCCGCAATTATGCAATCATCAGGGATCAAGTAAGCTTCTATAGATTATACAACGCGACATTTAACAAAAATATATTTGTAATCTTTGCGGAGGAGTTTTCTTTATTAGAGTTTCATCTAAAATAATTAATAACTAGAAAGTAGTAAATTTTAATGATACATTGATATAGCAAACATTGCGATACGTCGGCGATGAGACCAAGGTTGAAGAGTAGTAGCAGAATTTTAAGCTATTAAGTAACAAGTAAGTCTTTAAACTCAAACAAGAACATTGAGATGAAGTGACGGAGCAACTGTCTAGATGTGGCAAGAGTATCTCATCCAGCGGGCGGATGGTAGATTATTTCATAGAGATGTAACATGGTCTCAAGCGTAAGATACTCTCTGACACAAGACAAAGAATCAACGTTTTTAGAAGCAAACATACCATTAAATTAAAGATAAGAACCCAAAGAGTGATCCAAAAGAAAATGAGAAACGAAGCCGCCTCATTGATAATATTTTTCATAAGAAAAAGCATCTTCACCAGGGTTAACAGCAGGAATCAGAGTAACGGCCAATGAATATTGGAGAGAGATTGGAACTTAAAGTCCCAATGATGTCGTTTCTTGAACGACATCAGCTGCATATTTGCCGCATTGAAAGAAGCCAGGCACTTCCGTTTTACTTGTTCCTGCTGAGGTACTCTGTGGCCAATCCCAGAGTACAGGATAGTCTCGTCATTATAGATGTTGATAAACTGAAGTTAATTACTAGGACGATCATTGCTGTAAGAAAAAAAAAAAGTCGGACGAGGAATAGAGCCTTGAGGAAAGCTAGCGATAAAAAATGCTCAGATGTAATTCCATCCAGTGTGACACACATTTTACGATCTGAAAGAAAGGACTGAAAGATACCAAGGTATCTTATTCAAATAACATAACCATTGTAAAGGTTAAGGATAGGCTCAAATAATTTTTCAATAAAACCAAGTTACAATTCGCTGGTTTAAATTATACTATCTATGAAAATTATGTATGGTTATCGATTTAAGTAAATCAATAAAATAGCTACTATCCTGTTGAGCTAGTTAGGCAAATATTTATACAGTAAATTAGCAGAAATCGTCAGATGTGCTCCAGGTACAGAAAAATAAAACCTGCAATGTAATATACGTTCATAGAATCTAACTTGGGTAAACATGTCAAGTAACAAATAACGACTGCCAGCAGTATTGCAATGATGATACCCTTTCCTGTTGGATTTCCAGTTCGTCGTTTTGAAGACCAGTTTTTCTTTTCGTAGGCGATATTTAGTCAAACCCTTTTTCTGGAATCATTCAGTTACGCCAAGGCATTCTTTCTAGTATTTCCTTTCAATAAGTAGATTTTTAGTCTTATCCACATTGTTTTCTTTGCATTGCTCAACATCTTCATTATTTTCGAGTTTCATTATCCTTCCCTCCCATATATTTTTTATCTCCTTTAAATGGGAGATCGTTTTGCAATTTCTGTGCCTTGCCGTTTTTTATACCTTTCTTTTTCACTCAATATATTTCAAGGTTTTTTTCTATTAATTATTCCTATTTCTTTTCCTCTCCAACAGTATTTGTTGTTGTTCCATTATTTTTGTCCTTTTCCTGTCCTTAACTTGTCATCCATTTCTTTGAATGTATTCTTAAAGATATTTTGTTCTTCTGAATACAGTCATCATTATAATATTACAGTGCCTTTTTCTATAACAAATTTTGCTCTATTAACTGGTGTATTTTACGTAATAGTAGCAAAATTTCTATTTATTAAACTCACTTGCTCTTCTCTTCTTTGGAGCTAGTTTTGTTCCTTTCAGTAAATACTATTTTGTCCTTAACTAACCTTTGATACTATTTTCTTGAGTTTGTATGATCTGTTTCATTCTTCACTCTTCCTCTTGGATAAAACCAAAATACGTTTGTTTGTGTATCTTTTTTTGTGGGAATTTTGTGTCAGTAATGAAGTGGTTAGTTAGATCACAATATTCATCAAGTAAGTCTCGTTTTCTCTTTTTTTTATTTTCATGCTGTGTTAGTATAGAATATTTTGGTGCAAATAATAACAAAGAAAGGGGTTTTGAATTGAAAAGACAAACAAAGAGAAAACATAGGTTTAAAGGATATGGATTTGAGAGAGATCCTATGGCTTTTGTGTCATACATTCTACCAAAAAAGTTACCAACACTCTTTCTTAACTATTATTATTTCTATCTTTATAGAGGATGATACAATTCAGTTGTTTACAATAAAAATATAATAAACACTGCTGTCAGCATGTGTCCTCTTACGAGGGGGAAAAAGTATATAAAATTAAAAAATAAAAATCAAATAATTAAAAAACCTCGTTTTCAGGGCCTCTCTCTTACTTCCTGACATTCAAAAATGCCAGGAAAGCCGAGAGGGGCCCTGGGAACGAGGATGAAAAATTAGTTGACTAAATTGTCTTTACAAATAAATACATTCGTTTTTGCTACTAAAATGGGGTAAAGCTTAAATAAGGTGGTAAAAAATTTCTATTTATTTGTTAGTAGACATTTCATTAATAGTGACTCGGTGGATATAATTATTGCAGATAATATCAAGAGGTTGTATATTAGAGGTTAATTTAATAGACCAATCTATGAGTAAATAGGTGAAAGTGTGAATAGAATTTTTAATGTAATTACTCGGCAAAGCAAAACTTCCCCGTGTATGCTATCCACCGTCCAAGGAGGGGTTATGGCCCAGTATATCTTTACCTTTTATGGTACTTTACTATATTTTACGAATTGGCGTTTTAATGCGTCTATACAAGCGAAGACTGTGCTACCAGCATAATTGATGGCCCTTAAGAATTATAAGAATAAATATACCTGTGTTATAGTTGTATAGAAGCTAAGAGCTTAACTTTCTGGGTCGTTATGTAAGTGAAAAAAAATTCACCGGAATGTGTCTGTAGCGTTTTGATATCGTGATTACCAGTTTAGGACATTTCAGAACACACAGAATGTTGGTTTTACTGGTACATACACCGAGAAAGATACATTAGAAATAAATGGCGCAAGATTATTTCTAGCACCATTAAACTGCTATGCTTCGCAACTATAACAAACAAAGGATACCACTGCTGGATCTAGGAAATCAAGCTTTACTTGAAATGGCATGAGAGATTGTATTTGTATGGACAGATTTTACTTCTGCGTCAGTATGTGGTGGAAGACAGTTACCTGAATTTATCAGCCGTTAAGAGTATTGCTTGTCAGATGCCAAGGCACCCACTCTGTATAAAGCTTGCTTTTTAGTTAAATCAGAAGATTAACAAGAAAGACTTGAATCCGGCTCTCGGTCGCTATACACCATTTACTAGTTTATTGATTAAACCTATTTTTACTAAGAACACAATTGATCTTTTCTTAATCAGAACGTCTTGCTTTCAACTCTTCAAAGATCCAGTTTCCAGGGTAATCAACACGTAACTTTTTTTGCTTTCGTTGTGTTTTTTAGTTTTCGTTAAACTATCAATTATGGCTATTTTATGACCAGAATCAACATCTCTACAGTGGTAAGTTAAGCATCTTTTTTTATTTGCTGTACGTTTGACTTACCAAGACAAAATTAATTTGAAATCTATTAATATATTCTGATTTTTTTCCCATGTATCTGGAAATATAATCTGATTTTTTCCCTTCTTCTGGCATTACCTGGATGCCAATTATAAGTGATCGTAACCTTCTCCTTTCACGAATTCTACCAGCTTTCCGCTTTTCATTTCTTTTGCCCCGCCAACTCTTCTCCAAATTTGAATACTAAGGATCTCTCTTGCAAATCTTTTCAAATATAAACTGACCTAACATTTTGGGGTCTTTACAGAGCATTGGTAATATATTTTGTAATGATAAAAAAAAGCAAGTCACAAAGTCAAGAAGTGTACAGAACTGAGAAAGCAAGCAACTTAGAAGACAGAAAAGACTTTGAGTAGAGAGATAAAAGCTGAGTTGAACTTTAAAGCGCTCTTCGAAGAAATTCCAAGGGTAGAAGCACCGATTACATCTACAAGCTACTTTCAACAACCATAAACAAAAGCTGCTTTAAATCTATTTTGCTTTATTATCTGTTGTCAAAGATAAATACCATGAATTATATTAAAGCTAACATTTAAGTATCGAAGCTGTGCAAAATACAGACTGCAGATATGATTATCATTGGAAAATTGTGTTTTATTATATATATATATATATATATATATATATATATATATATATATATATATATATATATATATATAAAGCTTTCGATTCGGTTATCCGTATTAAAGTGCTCAATACATAAATGCAGAGCGTAATATAAGATATGATAAGTTGGAAAGAATCAAAAAACTACACAGTCCATTTCGACAAGCCTGTTTCGTGATTTTATTCACTCTTCAGGAAATGTAAAACTAAAAATAAACCAGGTGCGCTTTATATCTTATTTACAAATATTTTCGATACGCTTAAGTATTTATTAACACAAGTTTTTTCCTATGTCGGCAAGAAGATACAAGTTCGTTTCTTTTGTTATATATATATATATATATATAATCCATTACCACTATTCTGATTTTTCCTGTTTTAAATAAATCTTTGCCCTAATTCAGCAAAGTTGAAAGTGGGTTTCCATAATATTTTCGTAAGGAGAGTGTGACGGCGTCACCTGTCAGTTTTGTTATCCAAATCTGTAGTTTGAGACATGAGACCAATAACTCATAGCCATTTAAATCTTGTTTCCTATGACTTCATTTATCGGAATGTTAGTTTTGATTTAAAACTTTATATATTTTGGACATACATGCTAGGCTGTGGGCAAATAACATTATAACTACAAGAAGAATTCAGGCACTGTATTCGTATTTGTTTTGCAAAGAAAGTATGGCAATAATTTTACGACAAATGCAAAGATAAGGCAGGGCAAACATTTATGGTGTGACCGAAAAACATACACAAGACCCTTTCTGTCGTTACGACCTCAAACTTGAATATTGACATCAACAGTGGTAACAACAGGTTACTTTCGGCTGTCTGATTGTTAAGCTGATTATGGGATCCTTATTCAATTCAAATCGTTTTCAACCAAGGGCATGATATCACATTCAGTGGTTTCACAAAAAAGTCAACAATGACAAAAAGAGAAACTACTAGATTTATAAAAATCATTGTTTCTTTGTATCAGTGGTAAAGTTTTTGTGTTGTTGTCGTTTATTTTTCAGTCCACGTGCTGAGATGATGGGGTTGCTAAATATTGATAATTTACGATACTTACATAAGACCTACAGACACAATTCAAACAAGCGCTCAGTCAAGAATAAATGACAAAAGATCTTTTATCTAAACATCCAACAGTCAACTGAATTCGTTGCAATGAAAATCAAATGACTACTTTTACATTATTTACAAAAACCACAAGTTTTAACAGTTTGAACATAGTTAATACAACAAGTACTGGTTTGGAAAAGCTAGAGATTCCAAAATATCTTACTGTTCTTATAATTTTAGAGCCAAATCTTATAATTTTAGAGTCAAAAGCTAAGCCAAATTTTGCAAAAGAATGAATTACAAAACTTTACAAGTTTGCAATATTCAAACCAATTGATTCGAAGTAAATTATTATTTTTTAAAAACAATTACATTTCAAAACCTAAAAATTTTCCAATAATCAATAAAAACTGTAATACGATATGTACCACCGTGTCTGGCAAATTTGAGTGAACCGTCTTCCATCCGGGAATCATCAATCAGAGCCCCTCACATTTGGGAGCGGATTTTTCAATGTATTATTTATTCATTAACCTGAATCTCTCGTGTTTTGGATCCGTGCATTAATATTTGGAACCAATTGTCTACATGCAATACAGGTCTCACCAAACAAAGAGGGGGAAAATGACTCATGCAATTCTGTCTATGTTATGACATTTAATAGGGGCTGATCTCAGCCTGCCTGACCGGGCCGTCTAAATATGGGGGTAAATAGTTTAACTTCAAACAGTTAAACCACTTTAATTTTAGTTTAGCAGTACCGTCTGTTTTTTATAGTTCATATGATAATTATACGTGTGTGTTTATGAAACAAGTACACATGGTATTTGGGTAGATAAGAGAGTATCAAGACTTTTTCTGTGAAATAAAGTTAAAACTCATATGCGTTAGTTAGCTTTATAGAAATATAAAACACCGGTCTACATTAAATTAACAGTGTTCACATTGATGCTAGATCAGCTACTATACATGTCGAAGTATAACTGAGCCACTTGCGAAACGTTTTCAAGCAAATGTTAGAAAACTGGGCAAAAGCAAGGAAGTGACAAACCGCCAATGACATTGGTCGATTTACACTCGTGATGCAACGTTTCATTTGCAATAGCAATCGTCCACACTACGTTATGTGTTTTAAAGCCGTGACAAATGTTTGAAAATTGAAAACAAAGACACCAACAGAGCTATAAGCAGCTTGAACTTGAAGATGCCGTATTCATATGGTTTTGTGACGTTTGTTATGCGTCACAGTCCTGGATGCTCGCTTCGAAAACTGGGAAAAACCTTGAGGCAGCGAAATGTGGTTTTATGGCCGCATTTTAGGCATCTCATACGTCGACCGAATTACGAATGTGGCTGTCCTGGGTCGAGCCAGACAGGAGAGATTGCTTGCACCGACCTTTAACGCCGCGAAAAGTTGTTCGTTGGACATTTCATTAGGAAAGCCAAGTCAGAAGAACTACGTTTGGCTGGCAGAGCTCCAGAGAAGAGGGCCAGAGGGGGCGAGCACATGACCCTACTCTCCAACACCCACTTCAAACGACCATCGAGAGCTCTGCTTTGGGAGGAGGCTCGCCAAAGGCTGTTTTGATGTTCATCGATTGTTCATTGGGGTCCGGGCACGGACATGACAAACAAGGAGGAGCGATATTTGTTCAGGTGAGGTGGTTATTAGCGATGCAATGCTCACACAAAAAGGCGGTGTCTTTGGAGATGACATTCGTAAGTCCATAAATGGCTTATTCTTTCCCAAATGCCTACACATTAGCTGATGATATGTTGTTTAACTTCGATACATTTGTTTTGAGACATTTTCCACCATGTAGTAAATTGGATCAATTTCTTTTTTCCTTCAGGTGTAAAAGAGTTAGCTTACTTTAGTGGTATTTCCAAACACAATTCCTTGAAGTATCGATCAAACAGTCAATTGTAACAGTTGATAAAAGGCTGAAATTTGAATGACATATACAATCTTTGTCAAACGGGGATTCTTTTTCCGTTAGAGACCCAGTGCAACAATTGTTATTCGGATATAACTTGATGCCAGAGCCTGGAACCCGAACCGAAACATCAGAGGACGAAAATTTAAAAAGGATGATGTTCATTTAGAACTGAGGAAAAAAACAGAGGACTATTGTTGATCTGTTATGAAATGTAGAGTACGGGTGAATCCAGCTCTTACGCTATGTAAATGAAAAAATTACCCTCCTTGGGGCCAAAAGTTGACCATAAAGTGAGAAGCGGAGTAGTTTATCGCATAACGTGTCCACGAAGTGAATTGTGCTATGTAGGTTTGACTTCCGACGACATATGTACTGGCTTCAAGCATCACAAGAAACCATCCCAATCTGTTGGCAAACACCTGAGATCGTGTGGGAGCCTTGAAGAAGTTACGGTTAATGACCTCAAAATTTTGGCTGCCACTACCCAGAGTGAACATTATGGATTAACCCTAGGAGCTCTTTAGCAAAAACTTATTCCGCCACAAATTAACGTGAAGGAAGAGTTTCAAAGCCGAAAGCTTATCATCATGCACACACTATCGTTGATCTGTATTTTCTCAAAATTGATTTATTTACCTCATTGTTTCTTTCCTTTCAGCCATAGGAATAAATAATATTTACAAATAATTACAAATTGATGATGACGATGCTAATGCATTAATATATATATATATATATATTTAATTACTCATTATGTCATGGATACCACTTTCATTCTTCTATTGACAGTAAAAAAAGATGATCATGACTTGACAAGGCCAATGAATAAGACTTAAATTTCCTATGACTTTGAATGTCAGTCATCAAAACGAGGAAGTGGAGCATTTTGTCTTATGTTAAAGGTAATCCCATTTCTTAAAGTGTAAGGAAAGGTACTTCAAATGAAATTCTGAAATCTCAAAGCAGCCAGAGGATCAAGAGGACAAATTATATGTTGTCAACTGGAAAGTTGGAACTATAAGTAAGCCAATGGACTTCGAAGACAGAGAAGCGGATTCAGTTCAGGATCAGTGTGACTTATTAGACATCTTGAACCAGAATCTTTAAATAATACGTTTTGATATTAAGGAGTAATATAAGTGATTTATCGTTAGTTTTTGAATAAGCTAAACTAACCACATCTATATTTGCATGGAATGGCACTACATGCGAGAAACCCACCCACAGAGGAGCCCAGGAACCCAGAAACCCAAGGTCTATGAAAAAATAGTTTTAGTATAACAGGGTATTATTTTTCATAATTTATTTTTATCGTTTTATTCTGATAATTAACTTTTCATCGGAGAAGTTCAAACTTGTAAGTTAGAAACAATACATTTGCTTTGCTTTGTGAAAAATAGTGTAAATTCTCTGCTTAGCTTGACAAACTGTATGGTTAGTGTGTTTTATTCCTTATAATAACCCCACCTAAGCAGAGGAATACTGTCCTAAAATTAAAAAGCTCAAACAGGCTGGAGCCAAAGGAAACGGATGTAAACTTACTAGATCTACTTTTGCTACTCCTACCAGGAAGAGCATTTACGAAAGAAATGCTTTGAGAAAAAACAGATTATAAGTGATCAATATTTTGTAAACTTTCCAAATTGGATGTGTTAAGAGAAGAAGATTGTAAAGTAGAGTAACCTGTATTAATGTGTCATGTCAATTACAAATGTAGAGGAGTATATAACTGCTCAGTCAAAGTATCTGTAGAAATTATACAAATCCCCACGGATATTAACAATCATAGTACCATTACTCTATTTAAAAAAACAAGATTTCATGAAAATTTGAAGACAAAAAATTTGTCTACATTGAATTGTCGAATTTTTTTTTCAAAAGCTAAACCGGAGATCTAACTTCCTATTTTGGCGAAGAAAATGATAACTGAAGTTTGTGATCATGAGACTGATATCCCGATATATGCTGCCGATGGACCAGACCCATCAACTACAGATAACTCCATACATATTCTTGATCTTTCTACTGAAATCGTGTATACTTCCTCTAATGTCTTTTTCCAATTCCGTAAATAGTTCAATTATGATAAAGTGCTTCAGACGGGGAAGTAAACTTGAAATAAAGTTAAATTATGAAGTTGATGAACCCCTTTAGAACTCGAATACGATGTCATTAAAAAGCTTACCTGTGAACCATAACATGTGAACCATAGTCACCTGCTTCCTCCTTTCAATAAACAAACTCAATAATATTAAATTCAAACGGCTTACTCGTTTTAATATTGTGCGCTTGGGGAGGGGGGGGGCTAATTTACTACCTGTTCCTTACTCTTGATGCAATTACACACTTTCGCCACAAAGTGACCGTTTTAATAGGTCATATGTAGCCAAAAAATTGCATATTTGCGAATTCGAGGATTCAAAAGGAACCAAAATGACTCATATAATTTTAAAGGTGTTTTAGAAATAATCTATGGTTTCTCGATAGCGAAAATAGTTGCTGACGCTTGTTCATTTTTCTACACATTTTATTACTTTGCAATTTAAATCTTCCTCATTAGTGCACAGATGCTCTGCCGATCGTCAACTCACTCATTTGAACTTAAGCAATTAACAACACGGTCCTCTTTCTGTGTTTTTTAAGAAAATCAAAGTTCATCGGTCAGTACTTGCTCGTGTCTGGTAATGCAAACAGTATATCAAGTCCTTTCTTATCCGCTGCAAATGGATTTATACAAATAGAACCTTCTTATGCTTTTGCATTTACCACATTAATCCTTGTCTTGATCTCAGAAGAGGATATATTTTTTGTACAGCTGCGTGAAATGTCTAAAATATCCCCAAACACCCTTAAAAGAAAACTGCATTTTTATAGCCAATCTCAAGTCTGTTCTTAATTTCAAAATTAGATCACTTTACAAAGTGAATCATCCGCGTAATGAATCTTTCAATTTGGAGCTCTACAGGGTAACGTCGGTGGATTGTTGTCTACAAAAAACTAGAGGCAAACATCAGGTAATCCCTAAACTGTTCTGTTATTACGCATGTTAGACCCCCAAATCCCTTTTTTCAGAATGACAATGACATTGAGATTGACATTGAGAATGACAATGAAATTTAACTTCTGAGGGAGAAAGTGTTATACATGTGCATCCAATGACTCTTATGTGATCCTCCAGTTTTGGATGAAGAGCAACACCTGAGTCATCTTGACAAGCATTTGTTGTAGCACAAATTCTTTTTCATGGTCTGGGAAGATCCTAACTGATGGGTTGACAAGACAATTTTCGAGGCAATTTAACGCATCTTGTTTTGTCTCTGTCCAGGGAAGGGTCAAATTCGATGGGAACATAGAACCCTTTATTCTTTGTTTTCTTTTTACACCTTTGGGCATCTTTCTTTCTCTTTAACAGAATCATAAATAAGTTTGGCTAATCATAAAGAACTCTTGATGCATTTTTTGTAGCAGCCCAAAAGACCTACTAGGTGATGAAACTTTCCAACCCTTTATTGGCTTTTTTGTGCTGCCCTTGATATGGATTCAGAATTCTTATATCAGGTCTATAATAATCCCTGAAGAGAATCCGTCCAAGATATTTCACCTCAGTTTGTAATAGATTTTATGGTTCTGATTTCAAAGCTAGTTCTTCCACTGGTGTTTCCTGAAATTTGTTTACGTTTATCATGTTTATCAACCAATCGGGGTGGACTTTAAAACTGTCTAAGTAAGGAATAGAAAGATCATCTATTGTCTTCAGGATAATAGAGATGATCTTTGTAAATAAATATAATTAATAGAAATAATATTTGTGATTTCTAGCTCTACCTTTTAGGGGTCATCCGAATGCCCATAATAAGGACCACCCTACCCATTCTTTCTTTAAATATTAACTATGTAGGTTTTTTTGAGTTTTTTCTACTAATTGGTCATTTTTTGAGTTTCAAAACATAACTTTTACCCAAAGTGATCACTTTTATTTTAATTCTTTCACCTATGACATGATTAACATTCCATGCACTATTCCCCTTTACTTTTAGTTTTGATTTTTTTTAAAGAAACTCCACTATGACAATCTTTTCTTCTTTGGTATGGTATATGACTCCTTTGGTACCTTTGGAACCTTCGATTCATTGAATCCCAGGTTAAAGTGAGTAATTTGATTGGAAGTCTTTCCAACTAACCCTACAAAATAATCTTATGATCTTTGAATATTGATATTTCATATACACATTGCACATCTTGGAATAGAAATTTACCTCTTAGCATTTGAGCAGAAAAATTCAATGACATCTTCTCTTCAATCTCACGAAGTTTTGCTTCATGTTGCACCAGTAAAGGTGATCATTCAAGAATGCGAAATACGCATAGTCATTACTTCCAGTATATCACCAGTTAATTGAAGCCCATAATTTCTGAATTACTGAATTTATTGGTTTTAAGAGGAACCATCAATCTTTCAACAGAATTTCAGGCTTAAAGTAGCCCTGGATTAACTAAACGTTTTATTTTTTTAACAGTTTGCCAAGCCCATACAATCTCAATTTGTCTGATATTTGTTTTTGCAGGTACACGCGTACATCGTTCATATCTAATTTACAACAATTACAAATTGTTTTTTAAGTTTACTTCTTTTCCAGCATCAAATAACGGTCTTCCTTTCGTCTAAGATTTCAAACAAATAACAAGTAGTTTAAGGCATGACCGATAAGAAACAAAGTTTCGGTACAATGGGTCCTTTTATCAGTGAACGAGCGCAGCAGAATATTATAGGACAAATTTATTTCCTTTTTCCATAAAGGTTTTACTAATTTACTATCCCTTGTCAGTTAAGTACATTATTTTGTTGAAAAAACCAGTCAGATTGCTTATCTGAGCCATACATCTCAACAAGATGGACAAATTTCACATTTGTTCAATCTTTCTTATTATGTAAATAATGGGCTTTATATTTTAGAAACTCTTTTCCACCCCTTTTGGAAATTAAGTGCAATCACCAGTGGAGGATGCAGACTGGGTTCCAAGGTTTCAGGAACTCTGTCAAATTTTTTCGAGACCAATGATAACGTTTGTTCCGTGCGGTGTCCAATACGTCTTCATGTGGGAGAGTAATCTGTTTCACGACTCTGGAATCCTGTTTCCTCTCTAGCTCCGGTATCCAAAAACAAAGGAATCCTGTCATGTCCATGGAAATCTACTGAAATAAATTGTTCTTGTTATTAACAAAGGAACCCTCTTGGAAGCTCTTTCAAGTTTCCATACCTTACATTGTCCGATGACTAAACGTCTATCATAGTGGCGACGTTTGAGCACAACTCCGCGAACTTGCTTGCACCAAACTGAGGACCATCTAATACTATTGAATTAGCACAAAAAAAGAACGTTAAGACAAAATATGTTGATTTTTCAAAACTTCAACAAGACTTGAATCCTTTTCCAAGCGATAATTTCAGAACATAAACCAAGAAAACAAAATCGAATATGGTCATCTTGATAACTTTAAAATTCAAAGTATTGATCAAGAAAATAACCAGATTATATCAGAGTCTAATCTTCGATTTCTTTACAAAATCATCGTCAGGATAGTAAAAATAAATCTGAAAACAAGCTATACATACAATAAATTTGTTGCGTAAAAAATAATTACTTTATCAGAAGGCAGCCATGGGAATAAGAAACAAAGAAAAAGAATGGTATAAAGAAGCTTAAACCATTGAATCTCTCGAGAGGCTTTTATTCCGCAATTAAAAACAGGGCACTTTTCTTTTATATAAAAGGCCTTTTTGTATAAAGGAATGTTCCAGTTGTTTGAATAGTCAATAATCGATATATTGTCCTAAACGAGATTAATTTTGAATTCCATTGGGTTGACATAACTTACTGTTATGTTGTATAGTGAAAATAAATAGTCTACATTAGTAAAATTGTTGGTGTGAGTTTTAATAGCAGAATCTGCGCGTGTTGCATTTCGTGTTCTTTCAAACAAAGTTATTTCCGTTTTGCCAACGTAGGAGCAACTTCATCAGGGGCAGGTAAACTCATAAACAACAGATGATTTACTGAGTTTGTTTAGCTTATTCTTCATGTTTGTAAAGAAGGATAGTTTTATGACAGAGTAACGCGTAACAAAGTCCACTTTTGGCTCGTACAACGTAGCAGTTTCTTTAAACAGCTTTTCAGTAATTGTTCACCTTTTTCTCCAGCGTAGTTGGTATGTATGAAAGCTTTTGGAGCGTCTTTATTTTCTGTTGTAGTTGTGATGTAATTTGTTGGCTTGTCGTTTTTCAACATGCGTTTTATAATGCTATTGAGAACGCGTTTTGGATAGATATTCAAAGATGCAAATTTGATCGGTGACCAGGTTAATAGTAGGAACATAGATTCCTTGTTTGCAGTTATGTTACATCAGCAAATGTGCCTATCGTTGTCATTCCAACATTTTGTGCCTCTCTTTCTTGTTGATTTTCAAGGCAATTTAATTCTTTGGATTTGATTAACAGACAAAACCAGCAAGAAACCAATGGCCCGATGAAAAAACCGATTTCAAAGAGAAAAAATAAAAAGAAACTTTGATTTAATACCTAAAAATCTTGAAAATCCTGTAAAAAAATCCTGCAATTCCTTTAATTCCTGAAGGAATCAGTGATTTGGATATCGGTCAATTTGCTGCTTATGGTAAACAGCTAGATGTTAAGGAGTTGGCAGTTACTCTAAAGAATGTCTGGGTTTATTTATTTTCTGTTAAGCTGAAGTATCACAGGTCAAGAAAGTTTCGTCCAACTTGGCTAAATGACTTCTTTAGCTTGCCTATTCAAAATTTTCAAATGGTTGTTTTTGTTTACCTTGTGTGTTCTCTGCAGTAATACGACTGGTCATTTTGAAGGAAGGACAAAAAACAGTCCATGTTTTACAAATCAAGTGTTGAAATATCAAATAGAAAAGAGCAGGTTCATATTGGTTTTCATTATAGACAGCATTATTTTTTGTGCACAGCAATGTATCCCTTTGCGTGATCATGAGATGACTCAGGGTGTTAGATAATATCAGGGCAGAATCCAGAAAACGTCCAGCCCCTGTTGGATTTTGAAGTAAACAGTGTTGACAAGGTATTCAAAGAGCATTAAAAAAGTTGTTCTAAAAATATTTATAATTCCAACCCCTAACCAGTTTCTCAATACATTCAGTTAACTCAAATTAACCATCATTTCACTTTTCTTTTACTATCTATTTTCTCTTTTGGGTGAACTAGTGTTTTTAAACGCACTGTCTCCATCAGCGTTTACACTACATTTTCCCGCTCGTTTCCTCGAAAACCACTGGGTTTTTTCTGCATCGTTTTTGTCATAAAACTGACACACAGCAGAACTTTCAACTTTTCAAAAGAAGCTTACAAATGTCAGTTCCATTACTTTGTCACCGGAATGTACTGTTACTAACATTATGTAGATTACTTGTGTTACACCACGTCGACCAAACTTTTTGGTAAAATTGTGTTTCAGGCAATATATTTATTGGCCAAATAAAAAATAGCACAAATTATAGCTTTGCACTTATCCTAAAAATAATTACTTTTTTGTTTCCTTTAATCCCAAACACCTTCAATTGTTAAAAGGCTGCCTGTCACTTACGAGTTTAAAGCATCTAAATTTAAAACAAAAGATAAATAAAATTAACGAGTTAGATTTGAAATAGGAGTAAACTTCTTTCTGATTTTTAGTTAATTGTTTAAGCCAAGATTGAAATTCAGCGAGTTTACTGAAACGATTGAATAATACAGGAGCAGACAAAGGAGAAATTATACAAAAGAAATAAGAAAGGACCAGGCCATTTTCTCTCCTTGAACACAAAAAAGACCTCGCTGTACCCTCCAGGCCGGTAATCACTTAGTTACACAGGGAGCCACTACCTTGCCCTCAGTTTTGATCCATAAATACCCAATACCTCCAGGCAACCAAATAATTCCCCGACTTTTCCACTTATCCTAATTTGCTCAAGCTACGTAAAATTAGTTTGGAAAGCTTAACTTTCCATAGTTTTTTTTCATCTTCGGGCGAGAGGTTTGCTGAATAAGAAAACCTTAAACAGGAAAACTTTTATAAGATATTGGAGAAAAAACCAAGAAAAATAAAAGGATTCAAATTTTGCCTGTTAGGAAAATAAGTTTGTAGGGTTCAATAGTCTTTACCTTGCACAATTTCCTTGATTTGGAAAATGGCCAGCAAAAACCCCATTTAATGAAGAAATGGCCCAGATCAATCGTGGGCAATTGAGATTACAAGTACTTAAAGAGATCACTTCTTTGGAAACAAATTTTGTAGTAGAGTTAATACACATTTATACCAATTGAATTGTGTGGTTAAAAAGCTTTAGGAGCGTCTATATGATGAACAACAATTAAGGATTATTTTCTTTGAAAATTCTAAAACTTGTTAATAAGAACAACTAAAATGGGCTTAACTTGTGCTTCTACTGTTGATAAATAACAAAGAAATGTTCTCCAAGATGGAGAAAATTATCTGTCACGCAAAGTAGAACAAATTCAGAACTCGGTACACCTGTTGTATTCTTTGACCATATGGTTATTATTTGTATAACTCTTTTTAACTTATATTAATAAACAGGATGTGTCATTTTGAAAATAATTTCCTTTGCTGGTGTCAACTATGTAAAGATCAAAGCAGTGGCTGTTCAGGTGGTTCCTGCTTTATCAAGCTTGTACTACCTGGATTATGCTGGCCTATTAATAGCCTGTTTTACTTAAAAAACACATTTTGGTTGGGGTGATTGACAAAAAACATCATACATTTTGATTAACACTAAATCAGTGAAGTGTGGCAATTTATTTGGAATCTATTTTTAAAAAATCAGGATTATGCAATTAACAAAACAGAAAAGAAGTTAAACAAACATGGTACTATAATTATGAACTCATTTATGTCGGTATTATACAAACGCTCTAATTAATGGTATACTTCTTGCACTTCTTTAGAAATCAAACGAAATTGATAGAAACAATTAGTCACCTTGGTTTTCTAAACCAAAAGCATATTATTATAATCATCAAGGCTAGCGTCCATTGACATCTGAGCAGTTGGATTCTTTTTCTCAACATCATATTAGGCTTCGTCTATTTTCATAAGCACAATGACTCATTTATCCTTAATACTAATATTGATATTTTCTCCTTTTTCTCAAACTTGACACTTTTTAAACTACTTAAAGGTAGAATCTTGTTATGAGATGAAATTTAAGCTACATTTAAAAAAGGAAACAAGAATGAATTCTTAGATTCTTTGAATAGGGTACTTTCTATTTAAGACTTCAATGATTATCCAAAAAGCGACAGTGTCTTTTTGTCAGAAGGTACAAAGTTACACACTACCTTCGGTTCTATTGCTGTTAATAAGTCTAAATTTGACCATGGTCTAAAACTTTTGTTTTGTGAATATAGTCTTTATCGGGCTTAATGGTTAGTGCACTGCACAGTAACCAAGAGTTCCGGGTTCGATTCCCCGAGCTGTCGAGGAGAATTTAGAACTTTGCAAAAAGAAAGTCTTTATCGGGCTCAGTAGAGGCTGCCTGAGCTTTCTCAGCCATTTCTATGTGGTCATTCCAAGGCGATCGACTTGTAAATTATTTGTATAATGGAATTAAACCAGGAAATAATAATTTACCTTAGCCTTAAAATTTAATACATTACAAATATGTTACGTTACAAATATGTCCTTGAGCTAAATAAAGAACACTCAAAATGAGATGATGGAGCACCTCTTTAGATCAACACTCCTTGGAAGGGCTGGTGGTAGATTTAAAGAGAAAAATATGGCCTCAGGCAACCTCTACTATTAAATAAAAAATTCCTAACTTTTTGAAGCAGACGTACCAATAGATTGAATATAAGAACCCCAAGAAAGAGCTGGAGAAAATGACACGCCAAGCATTCTCATTGATGAACAATCCTCAGAGCTAGAAGCAACGTCACCGACTAAAAATTAGAAAATATTTCATCGATATTGGATGTAAAGTGTAAGGTTACGATTAAACGACATAAGTTGCGTTTCAGCTAGCGTCATCAGTGTGAGTGTTGATGAAGTCAAACAAATTACCAGGAAGATCACTGATGTGAAGAAGGAAGAGAAATGGACCAAAAATAGAACCAGATGAAATTTCACCCAATGTAACAGGCATTTTACGATCTGAGAGAAAGGACTGAAGGATTCTGAAAACCCTTCCACAAATACCATAACTAGAAAGCTAATGAAACAAACAAGCGAGTCACAGCTTATTAAAGGCCTTGAAAGTGTCAAACACTACAGTCCTTTGCTATACATATCCATAAAACTATAGATAAGTTCCAATTACAATTATAAGGGTACCGGTGGAGTGAGCACCTCTAAACACGAACTCAACATCAATAAAGAAGCATAGCTTCTGTATAAATTTTTCCAGTGCATTATTGATAAGTCCTCCAAAGACCTTACAAATGAGAGAAAGAAGACTTGTGACGAGTGGGGAACAGATTAATCACCTCCATTCTCGAAGACCGAAACAACATTAGAAACTTTTCAGCAAGGCGGAAATAATAGACAAAGGTTACAAACTTTGGACAGCGGTTAAGATACCTTAGGAGCAGGCCTTTTCCAAACAACTACCGGAATCAAATCTAGACCACGAGGTTTAGATTGATTAAGCCCATGAATAATATTTGTAAGCAATCTTGGATTTATGATGGCAGAGTCCAAAATATGCTTCAATTCTTAGGGAAATCTGTCAAAGAAACAGCAGTGCCATTTAGGAAGAACTGACGGAAAACAATCTAGCGAAAAGATAAGCGTTTTCTTTAGAGAACCGAGAAAGTCGAATTCTATCAAGGGCAGGAGTAATAATTGCCTTGCAGAGTTCAAAATACTATTGTAACTCTTCACAAAGTCTCGACTTCCAAGTCTTGAGTAGAAATAGATTATCGAACGTCCTGAGCATAGCATGATTTGGCATCACAAAATCACCCTTTAAGAACCCTCGCTAACCCGTTTCAAAAAAGCTGACATTAATCATTTCAATCATGTTGAAGCTGAACATATAAAAGATTGCAACGAGCAATGCCAGCAGAATAATGAACAATAAACCATAGAGGAGAATGAATTTTAGTTTACTATTACCACTAGGTACAAATATTTTCATACTAACTTGTCCCATGCTGTGAATTCAGTTGCAGCATCAGAAGTAGATTTGCTACAGCCTGAACTCCACGTAATGTCACAAAAAGAATTGACAGAATCCTTCGCAGTCAGCCTAGAAATTTTAAATGTCTTAAGGTCATATGGCTTGATAAAAAGATTTAAAACAGTTACCTGAACCTCAACAGTGACAACAGAGTGATCAGAAGATCCAAATGAAGGTAAAGAGGAACTGTATAATGCTCAGCAACATTAACTTAAAAAGGATCTAAAGGAGAAGGTTTTCCTGAGTCTGAATCAGGAAATCTTGTTGGAAAAGCAACAAACCACACAAAGGTAAGGGTAAGAGTAGAGTTGTAAGCAACTTCTCGAGGTCTATTAGTCCTATTAAAATGACCCAACTACTACTATTCCCACTACTACTATTACCACTACTATGACAACGACGATAACATTGGGTAGTAGAACGACTACTATTAGGACTACTAGTGGGGTAGTAGCAGTACTAATAGTATTACAACAACGATTCTAACTTCTACTTCTGGTACTACTATTACTTCTACTACCTCTGATACTACAACTACTACTACTACTACTACTACTACTGTTGCTGCTGACATTATTGCTAATAATACTACTACGACTAGTAAGAGTACTTTTTCTGTTGCTATAAATATCACGACTACATTTGCGATGAATTCTTCTACCACTTTCTATAAAACAACTGCTAAGATTACTGCTGTTACGACGACTGCTACTACTACTACTACCACTACTACTACTACCTCTACAACTACTACTACGACTATTACTATGACTACTACTACGACTATTACTATGACTACTACTACGACTATTACTATGACTACTACTATGACTACTACTGAGACTACTGCTACTACGACTTCTCCTACTACGACTACTACGACGACTACTGCTACTACTACTGCTACTACTACTACGACTACTACTACGACTGCTAGTACTACTACTACTACTACTACTACTGCTGCTGCTGCTGCCATTATTGCAACTAATACGATCACTACATGTATGACACTATTCTTACTAAGGATATTACAATTTTGACACCGACAGCGTTTATTACTACTACCAATGCTTTTAATACTTCCATTACTACTACTGCTGCAAAAATTACCACTATAACTACCATTGCTACCACTGCTACTTCAGCTACTACAACTGCCAATAATTTTACTACTGTAATGAAGACGAGAAATACTAAACAGCTACTACTACTGCTACCATTATTATTATTATTATTATCATATTATTATTATTACTACTACTACTACTACTACTGTAATGACAACGAGAAATGCTAAACAGCTACTACTACTGCTACCATTATTATTATTATTATTATCATATTATTATTACTACTACCACAACTACTAAGACTACTACAATTAACTGCTATAATTACTACTACTACCACTGTTAGTACTACTACTACTTCTGCTTCTAATACTGCCACTGTCACAACTACTACTGCTGCTAATATCACAAGAANAATGAAGACGAGAAATACTAAACAGCTACTACTACTGCTACCATTATTATTATTATTATTATCATATTATTATTATTATTATTACTACTACTACTACTACTACTACTACTGTAATGACAACGAGAAATGCTAAACAGCTACTACTACTGCTACCATTATTATTATTATTATTATTATTATTATTATTATTATCATATTATTATTACTACTACCACAACTACTAAGACTACTACAATTAACTGCTATAATTACTACTACTACCACTGTTAGTACTACTACTACTTCTGCTTCTAATACTGCCACTGTCACAACTACTACTGCTGCTAATATCACAAGAACAAGAACAAGAGACAAGAGACAAGAGACAAGAGACAAGAGACAAGAGACAAGAGACAAGAGACAAGAGACAAGAGACAAGAACAAGAACAAGAACAAGAAGAGGGTTTTAAGAACATTTGAAGAAGGAATAAATTCAATGTCCATTTTCTTCAAATGCCAACAAATCTGACGTTAACAAGGAACTGATGGACTAGTGGTTAGTTAACTATTTGGAAGAATGAGAGTTATTATTGTTGCCCTCAACGGAATCCTATTATTAGGAACTTACTTAAGGAAACGTTATCTTGCTGACATAATGAAAGATGGGGCAGATTATTTAATGTCAAATGTTTGAATATTATATCATAAATGATATTGTTTCTGGTTGCCTTTATCTGGCGCCAATTGTGCATAAGAAACTCCATCACAAAACACAAACAGATAGAATTCATGAAAAGTCATCACATATCTCTTTAAAAATCTATATGGAATAAGATATTTTATCGTATCGTAAGAATTATCTTGTATGTATGAGCCATCTGCCATATCTTCGTCTTATCTATTCTAACCAAGTAGAACCTATATTTGCTTTTATGGGCTCTTAAAACCTTCTTCAGGTACCGAGTATTGTATTGTCAAACGAAAGAAAAATTTGTTCATTCCTCTAAAATAACATATTAACAAACAAGACATATACCAGCATCATTGTAGGATTTTGGTGTAAGATGTTTTCTTAAAATGAAGTATTTATTAATATGTTAGTTTATTTAAGGTAACCAAAAAAGTCTTGTTTTCCATAATCTGACTGTCTTCAAATACTTCGAAGACAAAAATTAAAGCCAATCTGTACAAAATACAATAACCAACTTACCCCCAAAACATTCCTTTTAAAGCTTAAAATGTGTAATAGGCGATTTAAAATGTAAGTGGCTCTTCCTCTGGGTCATATAAATTTAGATTTAGTATCATTAACTGCTGTTTTCATTGTTGTCAATAAAGATACCAAAGGTTTGGTGAAAAACAGATAAGAGCAGTATAATAAAAATTTCATTTTATCTTACTTAATTTTTACCAGGAGTTATTGTTTAATTTAATAGAGTATGGTTGAATACATTGACTTTTTTTTGAAAACAATGCCATTAGTTGAGAAAAACGTCATTGGAATCCAGTAACGTTATCAACAAAAAAGGATATTTTAGAATAATTAACTGTTATCTTACATCTCCAACTTATCTACTATCATTTTCCACAAAATTACAAATAACTTCATAAAACCAACCTCGTTTCGTTAAAAGATGATGAGGCAAAACAGGAAGTTCATTTAAAAGGTAAGGAATCTTATCAAATCAAGGGCTGTCGGACATGGGAAACTTGAAAACACGTTTGTTTCGGGTCCTTCTTTGAGTCCTACCATGTCTGTGAAGCCGGAATAGCCCAATGCAGTAAGAAAAGAACATCAACAATAATTTTACAACAGGATTAGGTAGGGGCGTGGGCAGAACAATATCCTTTATGTTAGTGCATCGGCAAGACAAAAGGAAAGAGGAAAAGTTTAGTAATAAACACCTTTGTCAGATCAAACTAAAACAGTCATTTAATGTAATGTATACAATTTTATCGTTGCCCATAGCAAATATTAACTATTTTGCAATGGCTTTTATCCTAAACCACAATGAATAAAAAAGTAGAGAAAGTAGTACTCAAAATACGTCAAATGCAATGTCAGTAATTCTGGACTTTTTTTCAAACAGTTTTTTATAATTAATTAAATCTTCCAATTATATAAAAGTAGTTACAAGGGTGAGCGAAAAAATTACACACACCCAAAATAAGTATTATTAAATCAAGTACTACCACACCAAATAATAACTGTGAAATACCTGAAACACAAAAATTAAATTTTTAGTGATAAACTTGTAATGTGATTAAGCCTGAACTAAATATGTCTTGCCAACCAATTATATACTGCGAGCTGTGCAAAATGTGCAAAATTCAAAATGAAGAAGATGATTATGATGATGATAATAATAATAATAATAATAATAATAATAATAATGATGATGATAATGATGATGAAGATGATAATGATAATATGTCCTGAAGAAGACTTCAAACTGCATCCAGTTGTGGAGTGTCTACAAAGAAGAATGACATTATCCCTTGCCAAGACTACCTCTAGGTTACCCTTGAGCAAGATGTAATACCTGTCAGCTCTCCCCGAGACCAAGAAAAACCGCGTTGGCATCCAGCTGAGACTAGTCCGTCTCATGGCTTGGACGAAATCGTAAGCCTTGGCTGGCAACAATCCCAGTGATGGTGTCACAATAAAAAACTGGTGGTAGTGCAAACTAAAATTCATTATCCTCAAATAAGTGTAAATGGATAAGCAAATTATTTCAAATAACGGCGTTACTGGGACAGGAGCGAATGTCTCTTACCCAGCAAGTGCCCCATGGTTCAACAGCACGGCCCCTGGTCGTTATTAAACTTCTGCTGCATTGACGAGACGAAGAAAGTGGCCCCAAAGTAATAATAAAATGATAATGGTATATCATTATGCAAGGAATCCATCTGAGAATGCATACCGAAAAACAAAGTTACAATCATGCCTTCACATGGACAAGTTTTTTGTTACTGAGTAACGTCTCGTTTATCAGGCTAACAAGAATAAAAAGAAAAATTGGCCGAATGATTTGGAACTAGATGAGATAAAAAAATGACAAATTTAGAGGAACAGTTGAATGAAATAAGTGACAGTGGATACCTGAAGGCGGAAATACTAAATGATAAAGCTAATATTGATGCACAAATACATACAGAAGACGCAGTCAGATTCAATGCAAAACTGCAGTTAGTGGATGGAAGAAATGTGTTACCAATAGAGTTAAAAATTATTAAGAAGATTGTTGAGATTTTGAAAAGAGATAAAGTTAAAATTCCATCATTGAGAGGTATTGAAAGAAGTTAAGTGAGAAATGCTGCACAGGCTGTGAATCCTGTGTTAGGCAAGATTGTAATAACAGATATCACCTCAATAACTGACCTTATTTGTGCTGGCTCCGTAATTGTGAACGAAATGGTAGGAGCGAAGAGGAAAAAAATCGGATGAAAACAAACAGCCCTGGTAGAAAAGAAGACTGAGACAACAAGTCACCAATTTGAATCGGAACCTTGGAAGAGGGCATGTGATGGTGCAGGGGAAAAAAACTAACAGAAGCAAGCGTATAATTTACAGAATCGTTATAAAAAAACAGAAAAGACTAGGAAGTCGACTAGGAAGAAATTAAGCAGAGAATAGCAGCAAAAACTGCTAAAATTAAACGCTACTGTGATCGAATAAGCCAAAGCTTAAAAGCAGATTGTTTCAAAATAACCAAAATGGATTATATCCAAATGTCAACTGTGGTAAAAAACAAAGAGTTCTGAGCACCTCACCCGAAGGCCGCAAGGGACTCATGGTCTTCCATCTGGAGCAAGAAGGTGGAACGTAACAAGGAAGCAGATTGGTTGTAAGATTGAAAAAGGGAGATGGAAAGCCACAAAAAACAGGGTATAATTGAAATTAGAAGAAAAAGTTCTTACAAAGGTTGCTTTATTGGAAAGCACCTGGACCAATTATGATTCAAGGATACTGGTTTAAATACTTTACGAGTATGGACAAGGGTTTAAAGGACAACCTTGCAGATTGCCTAAAAGAGGGGCAAGTACAAGAATTGATGACAAAAGGGAAGTCTGCGTTGATTCACAAGGATCTATTTCAAGGAAATGATCCAGCTATTACAAACCTATAAATTGTTACCATTGGCTTAAAAAATCCCCACTTGTACAATTGCAGAAAAGACATACACTATTCTTGAACAGAGATCTTTACTACCTGAAGAGAAAAAGGTCTGCAGAAAGGAACCCAGAAGAAGTTGAAGAGAGCAGGGGGTCAGAAGAAGCAATGGCACGGATCGACTATCGAAAGGCGTACGATTTAGTTCCCCACTCATGGATTTTAGAGTCTACAAAATCTAGAACTAAATGAAAAAATTCAAAAAAATTGTGAACAAAAGCATGAGATCTTGGAACGTTGAACTGACTTATGGAAATGATATGCTTCGTGAAGTGAAGATTGAGAGAGGCATATTCCAAGGACATTCATTATCGTCTCTATTGTTTTTAATGATACTCATCCCACTAAGCCATACATTAAGAAAAGCAACTCCAAGAAACAAATTTGCTAACTTTAAAGAAAAGACCAACCATTTGTCCTTTATGGATGACTTAAAATTGTATATCCAAAAGGAGAAAATACTTGATTCCTTGAGCCAGACAGTGCGTATCTTCAGCAACGATATCAAAATAGAATTTGGAATTGAAAAGTGTGTTATATTGGTATTGAAAGTAAGAAAGGTTGTAAAATCAAAAGGAGTAAAGTTGCCAGATACCAGAAAGATAAGATCTTTGGAAGAGAATGAAGAGTATAAATATCTTAGGATACTCCAGGCAGATCAGATTAAGCAAAAGGGAATGAAAAGAAGATTGGAAATGAGTACAAGCTTAGAGTCAGTAAACTACTAGAAACGAAAGTAAAGGGTTAAAATGTTATTAGTGCGATAATCATATGGGCATTATCTTTGCTGAGATATTCTGCAGCGTTTTTAGGCTGAAGGGGGGGTGCAACATCTGGGTGGAAAGAAAAGAAAGCAATTGACAATGCACAGGGGACTACACCCAAAAGGTACTGGTGGAAGGTGGAAGGGGATTGCAAATTGTGGAAAATATTGTAAACCTTACCGTTATTGGAATTGAAAGATATGTATGCAACAGTGGCGAAATATTGGTAAAAGTAACTCGATTGACAAATTAATATAAAGGAGAAATATAATGAAATATGAGTATAAGTTGGGACAAAAGAATGAAAGACATCGGGCTTGGAATGAAAAGACCTCCATGGGCAGTTTTAAAGACTAACAGAAAATGAAACAGGCAAGGGTAGATGGAACTGGCTTTAAAATGCAGGAATTAAAAGCGGAACGGAATCAGTGATAATGGCTACAAAGGCAAAACCCATCAGCTTCATCAAACCAAAGATCGACAAAACACAAAATGAAAAAAAATGCAGAATGTGTGGTCAGGTACATTAGACGATGAGTCATAACACTAGCGAATGCAGTAAGTTGGCTCATAGTACAAACCGTCGACATTATTGGGCTGGAAAGCGAATCCATTGAGACGTATGTCGTAAAAATGGGATCGAAGTAAAGACAAAGTGGTACGAACATCAACCAGAACCAGTACATGAAAATGAAATATATATGATATTGTGGTATTTTAACATTCAGACTTACCATGTGATCAAAGCTAGACGTCCTGATATAGTTGTGATAGACAAAAGAGCGGAATCCATTAAAATCCTAGACTTCGCTATTCCTTATGATACGAGAGTAAACTCCAAGGATGTAAAAAAGATTGAGATTTATCACGACAGATAAAGACGTTATTGGGCATGGGGGTGACAGTTACCCCTATAGTCATAGTAAGACTTGGAACAGCAACAAAGAAAACAAAAATAAAATGACATTAAATGTCAAGAAATAGAGACACGAGTTGCTGAGTTGCAGATAACTGTGATATTGCCATCTGCCAGGATTCTGAGAAAGTTCTCCACGTTTAAAAATCTTGTTGGTGTCAAATCTTGAGAATACGTTATAGTGACATTCAGTGAGCAAAACATGTATAAAAAATAAAAGTAAAAAAACCAAAACCAAAACCAATAACAATAATAATAATAATAATAATAATAATAATAATAATAATAATAATAAAGCGAACAATTTTGGTCTAGTATCTGGGGAAACGAGGTACAACACAATAAGGATGCAGGATGGTTGAAGGAATTAAAAGATGAATGTGGGGAAACAAGACAGGATGACATAATGATTGACTGTGTAATGGTATCAGCACAGGCAAAGAAGATAACAAACTGGAAAGCAACTGGCGCTGACGGGGTCCAAGGCTACTGGA
>RDPX01000002.1:4722260-4761872 GCA_003991215.1 Morbakka virulenta | reverse complement strand
TGTAACTGTAATAGAGCGTTGTTTACGGCGTGCATCGTTAATTGCGTGGGTCATACTAGCAATATGCGCGTACGTACCAGTTAATCCAGGCGTAAATCCTTTTTGGATACTTGCCTCAATGTAGTTGTTTTTGACTAAAAACTCAAATACACGATCTCGTAGTAAAGAAGTAAATATTTTCAACATAACAGGTTCTAAAGTGATAGGTCTGAAATTACCTGGGTCTGACTTTTCCCCCTTTTTGTATATAAGGATTGTAGCGGCTTGTTAATAATAATAATAATAATAATAATAATAATAATAATAATAATAATTGTCCTGGGTATTGACATCAAACTGCATCTGGTTGTGGAGTTTCGACCTGGGCGAATGAGATTACCCTTTGCCACAACTACCTCCAGGTCACCCGTGAGCAAGGTGTAGTACCTGTCAGCTCTCCCCGAAACTTTGAAATACCAGGTTGGCGTCTGGCGAGGGTTAGTTTGCCTCATGGGTAGGAGGTGACTCTTTAGCTTTGGTTGGCAACCCTTCTAGTGATGGTGTCACGAAGTAAAAACACCGGTGGTTGTGTCACCTTATCAACATTATCCTCAGTTTGAGCGTATTGTTAAATAATGAACTATTCAGTAACGGCGTCAATGGGAGTGGAACTTCACGTGAAGCTCTCTCACACGGCAGATGTTCCACGGGGCAGCAGCTTGGATCCGGTCGTCAACCAGCTACTGCTAGGATGAAATGGAGTAAGGATGTGAACAAAGTTGTTTTGAGGTGTTATTTGAAGAGTGATCCTGTGACTGAGAATGGTGCACCAATTAGAGAATAGAAAACGTATGTTTCAAATATGGCAACAGACTGGACCATTTGAATTCACTGAACAGAGAGTTTGTGATCAGGCAAGGGCAATTAGGAAAAAGGGCTTGATATCGGAGGTTGAGGTAGAATTAATAAAACGGCAAATTGAAATAGAAGATTGCACGAAGATAACAGGAAGTGATAGTATAGTTGAAAATGAAGATACAACAAGAAATGTAGAAAATGTTTATTTATCAATGCAGCAGAGTAAGATGGACAATGAAATTGACACAGTGAGATTGCTGAATATTGATGAAAGAGATGGACTATCGGCGGCAGATGAATTGTTGAAATTTTAGAGGTTTATTGATTAGGTGAGAAAATTCATGTCAATTCTAAAAAAGCAAATCAACAACAACTCAAGGATATAATTAAAAAGGTGAATACTGTTATGGACAAAATACCAACAAGTACCATAACTGAGACAGATGACCTAGTGTATGTAGTGTGCAGGTGTGCAGCAAAAAAAATTGGGAAAAAAGACAAGTAAGGGAGGGCCAAGGAAAGAGCCATGGTGGAAGAGAAAGATAAATGAAGACATAAAACGCATCAGAAGAATTCTGAATATATTGGAGAGAGAAATGAAAGGTCAAGTAAGAAACAGAGCAAAGGTTGAAGAATTAGAAAATAAATACCATTTTAAGAGCAAGAAGTTAAAAATAGTAATTGAGGAACTGAAACAAAGGTTGATTGCAAAAGCAGCAAAGAACAAGAGGTATGAACAAAGAGGTGAACAGTTCAAGCACAATCAGTTGTTTAATCAAGACCAAAAGAGATTTTACCAACAACTGGACGGTAACATTAGATATGAAGGCATTGTCCTTAATGCGGAAGCAAGCAAAACTTTTTGCAGTGAGATTTGGAGCAAAGGTCAACAACATAACAACAAAGCAGAATGGCTAAGGAATGTAAGGTAAGGTTTAAGAAACCGACAGCAAGAAAATATGATTATAACAAAAGAAATGGTAACCAAACAAAAAAGAAGGTACACACATATGGCAATGACTTGGGTTGACAACAAAAAGGCTTATGACATGGTGCCACATAGCTGGGTTGTTGAATGCTAGGAGATGTTTGGGATTGCCAACAATGTGAGTTTTTGAAGAATAGTATGCAAAGTTGGAAAACAGAACTAATTTCATGTGGACATGTACTAGGTACGGTCGAGATTAACAGAGGAATTTTTCAAGGAAATAGTCTTTCACCATTGCTATTTGTTTTATGCATGATTGCATTGTCAATGGTTCCGAGAAAAGTAAAAGCAGGGTATGTTTGGGGTGCAACTGAAGTAAAGACAAACCATCCTCTCTATAAGGATGATTTATAGTTATATGCTAAAACATACGAGCAGATAGAAACTCTTGTCAAGACTGTGTATACTGTCAGCGAAGACATAGGAATGAAATCTGGCATCAAGGTATGTGGAATGCTATTGCTGAAGAGAGGCAAAGTTGTATCATCTGAAGGAGTAAGTTTGCCAGATGGGCAGATAATGAAGGGAATAGATGATCCTGGCTACAAGTACTTAGGTATTCCAGAGTATTATAAGGTGAAATAAAATAAAATAAAAGATGAATTTGCAACAGAGTACAAACAGAGAATTAAGCTTGTGTTGAAGTCAAAGTTCATGTAAAGAATAAGATCTTGGCTATAAATTCGTGGCCAGTTGGGGTTTTGAGGTATAGTTTTGGAGTACTAGACTGGAAGAAAGAAGAACAGCGATGTATAGAATCACCAGAAAAGTTATGACAATGCATGAAGCGCTTCACCCTAGTGATGTTGACAGGGTCTATGTGTCAAGGTGTAATGGAAGAAAAGGTTTAATAAGTGTTGAAATGTGTGCTAGGGCAGAGAAAAACAACTTGTTATGTAAACATGTCAACTGAAAGGCTAGTGAAGGGAGCAAAGAGAGCCAACATCGTTGACTGTGCAGAATCAAAGGAAAAGAATACATTCAAAAGAGAAATTCAAAATGAATATGTTGCCAGGTGGACTGGGAAGATGTATGGACAGTTTGTTCGTGAAATGCCACAGAACGTTGACAGAGAAAGAACATGGGAATGGATGAGGAAAAGTGATCTGAAACATGACACTGGAGCACTAATTTTTGCGGCACAAGAGCAAGCTTTGAGGACAAATGTGGTTAAATTTAACATTAACAAAACAAGGAGTAGTCCTTTATGCAGATTGTGGTGAAAAGAGTGAATCAGTCACCCATCTTGTATGTGGATACAAAGTATTAGCACAGAAGGAATATAAAAGGAGACATGATAACATTGCTAGGAGTGTGCATTGGATGCTTTGTGGGAGCTATGGTCTAAGGAGAGTTGATAAATGGTATGAGCATCATCTAGAACGGGTAATTGAGAGCGAATCAGTGAAAATTTTATTGGATATGACCATACAATGTGATCATTATATCGAATCCAGGAGACCGGATATTTTAGTTGTGGAAAAGAATAGACAGCTTTTCTTCACAGATTTTGCGAGGAAAAGCTTGAATCTATTGATCACTTTACCTCTGGAAGCTCAATATCAACACCAAATGAGTATAAGAACAGGCATGACAGGGTCGGTCAATACTTGCATTGGAAAATATGCAAAGAGTACTCAATAGAAACCAACACAAACTGGTACGAGCACCACCCGGAACCAGTCACCGAAGGCAACGACTCTCAACCATAAATTGGAACAAAGAAAAGTAAACTGAAAGATCTGGAAGCAAGAAAAAGAGCCAAAAGGGCTTAAAATAGTTAATCGAAGAACTAAAGAGGACGATTGAAAAGCACGCAAAGGTTAAAAGATATGAGCAGAGCATCACTTAAATCAGACAGAACAGTATATTTAACGCTGATCAAAGGTAAACAAAGAACTAAATGGAGTTGAAATTATTCAGTGATCTGGATGATATTGACGACAGTAGGTGGTAATGGAGTGATATTTTGAGTCTGGAAGGTTAAAGCATTTGATGGTGAATAATGGGGAACAACTTCAGGAAATAGTGAGGGTTAGTAACGAATATATACAGAAACAGTATCGAAAGATCCCGCATTGAAAAGCACAATAGAAGCATGGGGTTAAAGGTTATTGGATTAAAAACCTCAATAATCTTCATGAGAATTGCATTGCCAACGGAATAAGATATTGGAAGGTGAGAATAATTTACCTAAATGGGACTTCAACCAATGTGAGAAACTTTCTGCAAAGACGTATGGGTTAATGGAGCCTTTCATTATCATCTAAATGATAAGGTCTTGGTGATGTTGATGTGAAGGCGATATATTTCAGGGTAACAAGTTTGTTGCCTTCCTCATTTGTGTTTACTATCATTCAACTCTTCTCAGTTCTTAGGTGGGTCATTGCAGGTTATGAATGAGGAAATAATGAGTACAAATTAAATCATCTTCTGTACATGATGGTCTAAAAGTTGTTCGATAAGAATGAAGAACAGATAGTTTCACTTGTGAACACGGTATACATCTTCAGTATAGACATTGGGGCGAGGTTTGGTATTAGAAAGGGTGGTGTTCCTACCTACTTTGAAGAGAGGCAAAACAGCTAGGTGTGAGGGGATAGAACTATCGGATAGAGAAGTAATGAAGGGAGTGGAGCAGGAAAAATACACATATCTAGGATTAGTCGACCTGGATAAGATAAAAGAAAATGAAACGAAAAAGAAAATTATAAGGGAATACAAGAGAACGCTTAGGTTGATACTTAAAACCAAAGTCAAATGGTAGAAACAAAATTTCAGCGATGGACATATGGGCAGGAATCCTGGAATGATGAGTATCTCAACTAAAAAGCTTAGAGAGAACAACAAGGTTTGGTCTTTATTTGCCTTATCTAAAGATACAAGGAACGCGCTTTAAAAACTCTTACAATTATTATAACGTTTATTTGCGGCTATGCGGGCTACGGAAACGTCAAGGGCGTAAACGACCTTGCTCTGCGAAGCATAGTTACGGGTTACCATTGTACAAGGGATAGTATCCGCACGCCCCCGCCTCTACAGGGTAACGAACCCGCTGCCTTGGTTAGAAGGTGACGTACATTCAAAGGCAACAGGAGACAAACTCGAATGCCAAACAGGTGTCCCGCGGCAGCATCTGAGCGGGGAGAAATATTCCCGGTTGGTCTCTTCAGCCAACAACTATGCTAACATGTATTTGCCTGTCCTTGCCTGCTGAACCACATAATTGCTGGTTGAGTCACCCTTCTAATGCGAAAGCTGCTTTGGACCCAGTTATATGAAATGGTTTATATTTGAAATACCCATACCGGCTCGAACGTCGCCCGGCATAAAATGGTTCACGCTGGCGAACTCCCGCTCCTGGTGCCAGTGAAATGTCAGTTGAGATACAGAAGTCAGTGGAAAACTTCATTTTTGAGACAAATGGGATCATACAATTGATTAAAGATCCAACTCGTGTCAGTGAAATTTCTTCCATGATAATAGTCGTTACTTTAACAAACAATCCATTAAATATAAGCCACAGCGCAACAATTATCGCTGGCTTGAGAGATCATAACTTAACAGCCTGCACTCGTAAAATTAATTCAACCAAGTACGAACCTCAAACAATCAGATGCCGAGATTACTCTAAATATAACGTAAACACAATTATCAGAGAGCTATTGAATGCCAATTGGGATCAAGTATACAGTGAAAAAAACAGCTGATTCGGCTTACACATGTTTAAAAGACATTCTTCAAAACACCATTGACCGTTATTCTCCTTTTATTCAAAAAACTGTGAAGGGAAAACCATCTGGTTGGTTAACTTATGAATTGAAGCAGCACATGAATACCCGTGAAAAACTTGCGAAAAGCACAAAAGTCAAAATGTGAATGTGACTGGAATGCTTACCCAGCAATGGATAATGGACAGCTTACTGGTGCAGTATTTATTGATCTTAGTAAAGCGTTCGATACGATTAGCCACGCATCAATCACCAATAAACTTGCATCATCTGGTATCTCAGGAATCGAACGTGATACACAAATACCTTGTTTAACCCCAAGGAGCATCATAAGACAACATGAGTGCACCCACGTTACAAACACTGGTACATGACCGACTATGTCATTATTAAGAGGAGATATCAAAACAAAGTTCTCAATACTAGAATGAAGGGCGCAACTGCTCTACAGACCATTAAATGATTACATCGAAACCTGCCTTCTCTAAACGCAGAGTGCACAAGCGGGCTGCTGCTAAACTGCGAAGCAATCTAAACACAACCAAGTTGCGAGATAATCGTACAAATATCGAACTGGAAGAAGATATGGGCAAAGCTCTTTAAGAAGTAAGTGGGCTTGATGCTTGCGATATCAAGGATCACTAAAACATCAAAATGACAGTTTACGACGTATCTTAGAGAATATTCGGCAAGCCGGGCAGAAAACACCAGAACTGGTTTGGCAAAAGGGATAAACAACTTAAAAGACTACTTAAAGAAAGAAAGAGAACGCGGATGAAATTTATCCCAAAAAAATTTGATCCAACAAAGTAAAGTTAATGGATGCTAGATGAAGACTTCATTAACATACGAAAAAGTTGGAATCAGAAATGTTGGAAAGAAAAGCGGTGGAATAACTGACTGCTGGTGTCTGTGTCACTAAACCTTTCTACAATGTACTCCGAGAGGTGTATGGTAATTAAATCAGAGGAACAACGCAGCAGACATCTTCAGATGGGAACAACGTAATCCAGGGAAAACTACAGATCCTGAACAATTTTGCAGATCACATCAACTATTTACTAAATGTGGCAGGCATAACCACCAGTGCGGTCAATAAACTAGCGCGCTCCACTGAGAACTCCCTCGATGAAACGCCAGGGATAGACGAGCTGATCGATGCCATCCATGAAACAAATGAAGGGAAAGCATCTAGAAAAGATGGAATAGAAGCGGAGGTGTGAAAATATGAAGGGCCGAGACTTTTCTCCAAAAACTCGTGATAAACATATGCGAAAATAAAGAGGTACCACAGGACTAGAATAATGATGCAAACATAGTATTTATCTTTTTCAAAGGTGGCCGCAAAGACTGTGGAGACTGTCGTGGGATAGATTTACTATCCATTGTTGGGAAGACACTCTCACGCATTCTGAACCTAGATATCGCTCCCAGTGATCTACCAGAAACACAAAGTGGCCACTGCAATGGACGGGGCACCATGGACATAATATTTTGCCTGCCCCAAACCCGTGCAAAATCTACAAAAAAGAACATGTCAATATATGTGGTCTTCATAACCTTCACGATGGCGTTCGACATTTTCCCGGGATGGCCTATGGAATCCCCTGCAAAAGTATGTATGTAACGATAAATGTATCAATATCATCAACGCTCTATATGGAGAAATGCAACCCAATGTAAAACAGGGTAAAGAACAATTACAGGAGTTCCCAGTATCGAATGTAGTGAAACAAGAATTGTGATGAACCCAACGCTTATTCGTTCTACTTGACTGCGATGCTTGAGGTTGGCTTGCAAGACACTGATGGTGCAATGTACATCTAAACACCTCATGACGCCAACTCATTCAATTTAGCCAAATGCAAACCGAAGACCAAAACGACAGAAATAGTCGTCCGGGGGATGTTGTTTGCAGCTGATTGCGCCCTCGTCGCGCACAATGCACGAGACATGTAGATCCTGTCAGTCTAGTCTGCCCAAGCCGCCACAGACTTCAGTTTCCAGATTCATATCAAGAAGATCGTGTGTTTATACTTGCCCGTCCAGAACACCAACGCAATGTGCAACCATCAGACATTCTGACAGACAGTGTGAGCCTCGCAAGATGTCAGGACTTTGTGTATCTCGGGAGCATCGTCACAGGAAATGCACACTTGGGCAGTGATATAGCCTACAGAATGGGCAAAACAAGCATCGCTTATAGGAAACTTCGAGAGACTCTGGCAAATCAATCTTGTATCCTTGTGTGTCAAGGGAATGGTATATTATGTCATTGTAATTTGCAACCTCCTGTACAGTGCTAGGGCCCGGTTCCTAAGTCGCACGCAAAGGAAGAAACTTCATGTATACATGATGAGATACCTACCTGATATGAATATATCCTGGTATGACAAGGTCACCATCTCCGAGAGAGATGAGAACAACTCGAGTTTGTTGGGGCATGTAAAATGTATGTAACGTGGGCGACTACCATGGCAGCTATCATATTCTCAAATAGTTGTGTAAAAAGAAATCAGGGAAGATGTAGACAGAGATTTTGAGGCACGACAAGGCGCAACATGGAGAAGACATACAAGGAAGTCGCTAAATGGCAAGTCGCAGGTAAGGTCAGAGTGAAGTGGTGGGGAAAGATTAGCAAACAAACCATATCATAAACGGTCATCGTCAACATACGACGGAGAGCAGAGACTGAGGTGTAGGCATATACCAAGATATTACCATTCTTGTACAACACTTTTAAAACTAAACATTACTGAGTTTCAATGCTCTTTCAAAAGTTGTGCAGAATGCAAGGCACTCCACATGATCACGTAAGAACTATATATCAAGGGTAAACACTGAAGTAAGAGTTCACGTTAAAAATTTTTAAAAAACTTGGTAACTTAAGCTGATTCTAGAGATACCTTGTTGAGTGCAAGTTAATTTTGTTCACTTCTCTTTTTACTACATTCGTTTATTTTCTTATAAAATATAATTTAATTAAAATAATGTCTTTCTGAGTTCTCTGATCTATACTATCTCTTCCACTGTTTACTACAGCTGTTTATATTCACTACAGTTAGTGCTGATGAATGAAAATGGTTGAACACTGACAAAAACTGGCCCAGGACATGAATATGTCGTAATACTGGTTGTCATCTACAAATGCATCAACAAGATTTGTATAGAAGTTACAATCCATGAAACCAACTAAATCTTGCAGTAACCAAATAAATTTCAAAAAAAGCCGTAGAAGTGGCAGCATGTTTTGTCAGCTATTTTTATCCAAATGCACCATTGGTGCTAATATTTTATTTTTATTTGTTTCGATAATGGCACCATTCATTATCATTTCATCCAGTATTAAATAAGCTTTTTCCAGGTTGAACATAATCTGAATACCGTTAAGGTGATCTGAAAAATCTCTATACACCCAGGCGACAACAATACTGAGTTTGCCAAGTCAAGCAATGGCAATGTAAATAACTGTTTTATCTAGCCGAAAAATTGAAAAGTCCTATCATCATTCCTTGGAAGGCTATAGATATCACTTTAATGCTTAAATAAGCTGAATAACCCATAAGAAAATCATAATTAATATTTCGTGTAATACCAAAGCCTCGAATAAAAATCCCCGTTCCACTAAGAACACACACCAGCCAGCGAATCCTTTGTTTGATTACTATGCAAAAGGTTCCTTATCTCCAATGGTCATAAAATAGTCCATTTTAAAAATTCAGCAACCATCTAGTAACGTCTACCTGTACATACCTAAAACTAATATCAACTTTTGCTCATCGACAGCAACAATAATTGGTGGTACAAGGAATGTCCCGTCTCCCGGCTAACTACAACACGAATAAGTACCACATACAGATCAAATACTCTTAACTGCATATTCTAAAACTTGTGGTATTCAACTGGAACATCAAACAGTCAACTTACAAAAGAAAGTAACAAGTTAAAAAGGATACGTCAAGTTCACACTAAAAGTGAATGAAAGAAAATCAAATTATTTTTTTTCAAAAAAGAGAAGAGTAATCTCTGCTACTAGGGTACAATGAAACAACACACACACACATATATATAGAAATATACATATATATACATATATATATACATATATACATATATATACATATATATATTCTTTGAAGTCTACTTAAATGACGCCTTTCGGGCCACAACACTTACCAGAAAAGTTAAATAAGAAACTGACAAGTGGCCTCTTTATCGGTAAGAATACGTAGATCGGAACTAGCAAATACACACGGTAGAAAATCCCACATTATATTATTCAGATGTACAGGGATTTGCAGAAGATCATTAAAAATAAGCGCTCACTGAAGCAGCTTGGGAACCTTTTTAAGTTTTAGCCCTTGGTCACAACTCCAGAATGTATNATATATATAGAAATATACATATATATATACATATATATATACATATATATACATATATACATATATACATATATACATATATATAATATATATACATATATATATTCTTTGAAGTCTACTTAAATGACGCCTTTCGGGCCACAACACTTACCAGAAAAGTTAAATAAGAAACTGACAAGTGGCCTCTTTATCGGTAAGAATACGTAGATCGGAACTAGCAAATACACACGGTAGAAAATCCCACATTATATTATTCAGATGTACAGGGATTTGCAGAAGATCATTAAAAATAAGCGCTCACTGAAGCAGCTTGGGAACCTTTTTAAGTTTTAGCCCTTGGTCACAACTCCAGAATGTATAGTTTCTTGCGAGGGAGAAATATTGCGAAAATCAAAATCTCTGAGACCTGGGTCTCAATAGCCTCCCACCTCCTGTACCAACTTTAAAATGACTACCTATTACCAATCACTTTCCATATTAAGGATCTCCGTCTCATATTAACTGCCATAAAATGTGAAGGTGAAGCACACATAGTACGGCAATCTTTCTTGAAATAATATCCACACATCTTGTCTTTATTACAGGCAGCCATTTTATGGATTACTCAAATTTTACTAGTAAATTTTTCGCACGGCAACCTTCAAAACCAATTCTGAAACATTAGAAAAAATAAATATTTTATATTGACTTGCTCATGTCGATGTTGTTTTCCCTTTCTTCTTGTTTTCCTTTTAGCAAAGACACGTGTTACCGGTACCAAAATATGATTAATGTTGCTGCTGCTACTACTAATAGCAATACTACTACCACTACTACTACCACTACTACTATGTTGCAACTAGTATTATAATTAAAGGTGCCTACATAGCCATTTTTACTACGATTGGACTACAACGACTGGGACTACGACTACAACAACTACTACTACTACTTACTACTTCTATTACTATTACCATTACTATACCTATTACTATAACTATTACTATAACTACTGTATTACTATAACTATTACTATAACTAATACTATTACTATTTCTATTACTACTACAACTACTATTACTATTATTATTACTATTACCATCACTATTATTAATACTACAACTACTATTACTTTTATTATTAATCTCTCTGTAACACACGGAATTGAATTAATGTTGTTGGTTTTTCAAAATTGATCAGTAGATTCATGCTCTAAGGTTTTGGCAAGAACAAGTTTCCTCAATTCTCAAGCACTCGTCGGAGCATTCTGGCAGAGTGTAAGAATACAGTCTTTTCACATTACAGACCAATTATAGACAGATAAACAGTATCTTAAATGCTCATAAGTCCTCTTCCACCTCCTTTTCTGGGTTTGCATAATCTATCGACATTACTTACTGGGCTGAGTCTTCTGTGTATAATTAAGAGCTTCCTTGTTCTTGGATGGATCTCTTGAAGTTCGGGCTTTTTCCAGTTGAGGAAAGCAGCTGATTATCTCAATACAGGAATAGCCATCGCATTAATACCCTTGATGACATTTCCCCTGTTCAACTTTGTCTCCAGCATATTTCTCACTCTTCCCTTATATTGACGGCACACTTTTCCTTTCATCTCTTCTACTTTCACTTCATCAACCTGCAATACACCTAAATACTTGTCTCCTTCGCCTTTTCTCAGCGATTTCATTACTGTATCATTTGGCATTCTGATTCCATTTGTTTTATCCTTTTCACTCTCTTTATTACCAATGTTGAACACTTCTTTATCTCAAATTTCATGTCAATGTTCTTGCAAAACAATCTGATTGTCTGTATAATTGAATTAAGTTCTATTTCGCTCTTTGCATACAATTTAAGATCGTCCATCTAAAATAAGTGATTGAACTTTTCTCTGTTTTTTTTCAAATTCATGCTTTGTCTTTTTTTTTTAATACGTTGTTTGGGGCATGAGTATTATAAAAAATAAAAGCGGTGATAAAGCATTTCCCTGAAATTTACCTCTTTTAATCTTAACCTCCTCTAGTGATTCAATATCACACATCAGCTCAATCCTCCAATCTTTCATTCTCTTTCCTAGAAACTGCACTAAAGTATTGTTAATTCCTAGGATACACTAGGAAAAGTCTCTCGTCGGCAGCTGTTTCATGGTCCAGCAGCATAAACCCGGTCATCATCAAACTACTGCCAGGAGGACCAGGAGAATGTGGCCACAGGATGAAAAAAGGATTGTTAGGGAGTGTCATTGTAGCAGTGAGCCAAGCTACAGGAAAAGAATGCATAGTGTGTGGAATAGTAAAAATAAACTTTTTGTCGATACCCAGGAAGTTATTATTATTATTATTATTATTATTATTATTATTATTATTTCATTATTATTATTATTTCATTATTATTATTATTTCATTATTATTATCATTTTATCTATTTTTCTTAAATAAGTACTTTTGCTTGAGAACTTTATGGCATCGAGTAATTACCAATACCCTAGGATACCAAGCCGTTCGTGCATGTATGCTTCCTTCACGTTTGTTTTTTATCCTTGAAGGTATTAAGATGTGCAAAAGAAATTTTATAAAAGGTACATATATAAAAAATGCGAAAAAAATATATATGATACAAAGCTATCAGGTAAATATATTTATGTTTGGAATAAAAATAATGGTGAAAATTCATTATACAGTATATGATTTATTGGAGTCATTGATCTTTTATCAGACTGAATGGGTTCTTCTAAGGATATCGGCAGTACTATTTAACAAAATTTTTTGTATTTCGGTGAGTGATAATTCACCTGGGATATCATTTACATACTTCTGTGTTCCTTTTTAACCATGTCAAGTGCCCCAATTATGACCGGATTTTTTTTGGTTTTCATTTTCTGTATCCTCAACACTTCAATTTCAAGGCCTTTATATTTGCTAAGCTTTTCAAATTCAATTGCAGATACGTTGTTGTCAGATGGTATACTCATATCAGTCATTTACCATGTCTTACTCAGCTTGTTCTTGATCGCAATGTCCGGCCTATTAGGTTGTATGGTTGTCAGTTCTTATCGGGACGTCTCAAAGAATAGTCACGTTTGGCTTATCAAGAGCAGGTTAAGGTTTATGCTCATACCACTTGTCCGTTGTTTCGATGTTACAAATTTTCCCGTGCATAAAATGACCGACACGACTGTGTCTAATGGTATACTCATTTTGCGCAAGGATGGAACAGCCTGACATGAGATGGTCAATGGTTTCAGTACTTTTGTTACAGAACCTACACTTCTCGTCTCCACCGTTCTGATAATTCCTCGTAAAGAGTGCTTGACCTTGAGCAGAGACAATAAACCCTTCCGTCTCTGCCTTCACACCAGCACTACTCAGCCACTGATGGGTGTCTACTAAATCAACATGAGCTTTCTGGGTTCGAAGTGCGTATCGGCCATCCAATGATTTTGACTTCCGGGCATTGTCGATAACTATCTTTGCCTATCCTCTTGCTAATCTTTTTAATCTGTGGGTATTCTCATATTCTTCATTTCCCCCATCCAACTCATTTCCAAATCAAGGTCTAACCCTCGTGTAAACAGTTTGGCCACTTTAACAAAAGAATGCGTGCCTTTTTTTATTTTCATGGCTAAACACCAACTGCAACATCCAATCTTCTGATTGGTCTAAATATTGGAAAAGGCCAATTGTGGACGTCTTATAACAAACTTCGAATTGTGTCAGCTCTCTCCCACCGGATGTTATGGGGAGGTAAAGACGTTCAACATCGGCTTTTGGGTGGTGCATGTTATACGTTGTCAGTAATTTCTTAATCTTAGTGTCTAATCTTCTTATTTCTGTATGGTTCCAACCAAAAATATTGAAGCTGTATGTGATGACAGGGGCAGCAAATGTGTTGTATGCCGTGAATCGGTGTTTGGGATTGAGCTCGGTCTTAAAAATCAATCGCGTCCCCCTTAAAAGCTCTTTTTTTAAAGTTTTCCTTTCAAGGTAGCATGTTGGATTTCCTTGGACTCGTCAACCCCAACGTACTTGAACACATTCTCCTGTCCCAGATCTTTAATCATTGTTTCCTCATCAAGTCTAACATTATTAGTCGTCACTAGTTTGCCTTTTTCAAAAGTAGCTTTGGCGCACTTACTCAGCCGTAACTCCACAGGGATATCACCACCGAAGCCCTTCACTATCCTCAAGCGCCCTTCAAGATCCTTATCATCCTTTGCATATAATTTCAAATAATCCATGTCAAACAAATGGGATATTCTTTTAGACCAGATCTTATAGCCATACCCAGAAGACTTCAGTTAAAGTATTAGCGAGAAGTAGAAAAGTTGTGGAAATAGCGAGTCTCCTTAGAAGATCCCTCTTTTAATATTAATGTTATCAATAGTCAATGTACCGTTCTCGTGTGTAAAAATTAAGGGTGTCTTCCAATTTTTAATATTGTTTCAGGAAACCGGTAACATTGGCTGATGATTTAAATAATCCTTAAGACTTAAAGGTCCACTCGCGTGTAACGTTATCAAATACTTCTTTGTAGTCAATCCATGCACAACTCATATTCCTTTTTCTTTTCATGCAATTTTCAAGGAGCTCTTTTGTTTACTAGAAATTGATCCTTTTGCCCGTACGATCCGCGTCTGCATCCTTTGTGTTCGAGAGGGTAAAGGCTGTTTCATTCTAGGTGCATATAAGTTCTGTCTTTTAACATCAGTCTAAGACTGATGTTAAAAAACAGAACAAGAACATGAGACAAGAGACAAGAGACAAGAACAAGAACAAGAACAAGAACAAGAACAAGAACAAGAACAAGAGCAAGAGCAAGAGCAAGAGCAAGAACAAGAACAAGAACAAGAACAAAGAGCAAGAACAAGAACACAAGAACAAGAACAAAGATCTCCTAATCTCCTAATTCGCAATATTAATGAAACAAGTTAATGGAAAATTTGGATAAGGAAAAGCTTTAATGTAAATCATTATTAATGCTTTAATGCTGATGTAAGCAAGAAACTGATGTATTAATGGTTGCTTAACTATTAGGAAGATTAGGATTTATCATTACTGCTAAAAAGAGTCCTGTTACAATGAACTTAACAAACGAAAAAATCTTGCTGACAAAATGAAGGATGTTAAAGATTATCCAATGCCAAACATTTGGCTATCATATCATAAATGATATCTTTTCTGGTTCCCTTTATCTGAAGCCATGTGAGCATAAGAAACCTAAGACAAAACAATAAACTGAAAGAATTCATGTAAAGTCATCACATATCTCTTTAAAAATCTATATGGAATGAGATATTTTATTTTATCGTAAGAACTATCTTGTATGTATGAGCCAACTGCCATATCTTCGTCTTATCTATTCTAACCAAGTAAAACCTATATTTGCTATTAAACTCTTTTAAAACCTTCTTTAGCTATCATATATTGTCAAAATAAGGAAACAAATGTTCACTCCTCTAAAAGAAAATATTTTTAAAAAAAATAGTCCAGCATTATTGTTAGCCTTGGATAGATGAAGTTTTCAAAAAATGTCTCTTTAAAATATGTTTTTTCCTAGTTAGAAACTTCAAATAACAAAAAGTCTTGTTTAAAAAAAAACAAAAAAATGATTGAAAATACTTATTGTCTACTATTATTTCGCAGACAAAAAAAAACCCCAGGTGTCCAAAATACATCAATCAACTTCAAACATAATTTCCTTTAGATCTAAAAAATTGTAATGGCCGATTTATCTGTGAACAGCTCTTCCGCTGGGTCGTATATTTGTTATGATTAGCTGCTTCATTATTGCCAATTAAGATACTAGAGATTTGGTAAAAACTCAGATAAGTACACTGTTAATCAGAAGTTTAATTTATCTTTCTTAGTNCAAGAACAAGAACAAGAACAAGAACAAGAACAAGAACAAGAACAAGAACAAGAACAAGAACAAAGAGCAAGAACAAGAACACAAGAACAAGAACAAAGATCTCCTAATCCCAGGTGTCCAAAATACATCAATCAACTTCAAACATAATTTCCTTTAGATCTAAAACATTGTAATGGCCGATTTATCTGTGAACAGCTCTTCCGCTGGGTCGTATATTTGTTATGATTAGCTGCTTCATTATTGCCAATTAAGATACTAGAGATTTGGTAAAAACTCAGATAAGTACACTGTTAATCAGAAGTTTAATTTATCTTTCTTAGTTATTTTCAGGATTCATTATTTAACAGATTAACGTGTAGCTGAAAAAACCCAGTATTTTTAGAAACAATGCCACTTTCACCCAAAATACCATGCAATCGTTTCCAGCACTCAATATATTGGAATCCAACAACGCTATCAATAAAAGAGCATATAGATAAAATGATATCTTTAACAACAACTTACCACGCTCTCAAAATATCGATCATAAGTTTCCACTAAATTATGAATAAATTCATAGATTCCAACCTCGTTCTGGTTAAAGAGAAAGAGAAAGATTAGGCAGAGACTCTCAAGGTAAATAAATGTTATTAAATCATAGGCTCCTAGATTTGGGTAACTTAAAAACAGGTCTCTGTTTGAGTCCTACCGTATTATTGACACCGGAATAGCATAATACATATTTAGATTAATTTCAACTATAAGTTTACTACAGATGAAGTGCGGGTGGGGAAAAGGGGGAAAAGGGGGGAAAGGGGGGAAAAGGGGGGGAACAAGACCCATTAAGTTTTTCTTCTGGTTTTTCAAGCAATTAAGTCATGCACTGGTTATTTTTTACCTGCCAGAAAATTACTTAATCAGGTACTTGACTGCGGCATACTTATTCCTTTTTACCCAAGACCCAGGAGGTATCCCTCATTCTCATTCTTCTCCAACAATCATATGTGGACCCTGATAAGTAAGTGCCACAGTGGCAGGGAGAGTTGCCTCCAATGTAGTGGTTAGTGAACATATGGTGCCATAGTCTGCAATGCTATGTTCTCGGTCTCACTACTCTCACCTGGTCCTTTGTGAACAAGATGTTATAACTTAGCAAGGGCGGGGGAGTAGTAAAAGCATAAATTCGTTACCCAAAAAAGTAAGAATTTTTGCTCAAAGCTCAAAAAGTAAATTCTTGCAATTTACAAACCTTCCAAAAGAAGTCGCTGCATTTCGATCATGTTTTGCCTACTGATTAACAGGTTTTACTAAAAAAAGTAGTGTGGTGCTGCCCGAAACTGCTTGTGTGGTGCTGCCCGAAACTGCTTATGTTCTGTCAACCAACTGTAGAGGAAATTGTTCACTTTAGCATTAATTTCGCATTTTTAAAGTTATACAAACAGAAATTCTTACACACAACTTACTTCTGAGCAGTGTGCAACCCTGACGGACTTCTACAGGAAAGTAAAACGTTCCTGTACTACTAATAGCCTTGGGCTTGCATCTTGGAAACAACAAACATACTTTTTTGCCCCCTTTACCAGGTTTACTGGTGAAGCCAGAGGTGCTAGGTTCATGGAAATTAGACGAACAACTCTTAGGAAACCAGCTGATTGATAGACCCTGACAGTGATATAGTGATCTCTGACAGATTATTGATGCAACCAACCCAATGGCAGGCATCGCCAACTAGTGTATTTAACCTCACACTCTGACACCTTTGCAAAAATTTGGAGGGTAGTGTCTGCTGTTACTCCGTTCAATACCATCCCTATAACTGGAGGGCTCAGTTAGCCTGCTGAAAGCAGGGGTCTCGTTGATGATTTCGGCTATGCATTTCCATTACTCTTACAACAATTTCAGCCAAACGAACGGCCTACGATTCCCGGCCAACCAAAGGCTGACTCCATATCTGAGATTGTAGATTTGTGAATGTGGTATAACTAGCTCTACACTACATCTGGGTAAACTTGTAATCTTGCTCTCTCCTCAGTTTTCAGTAATGTCAACGGGTTTCGTTGAAATTTTTTTTTTGTAACAGCTTTCCTTCATTTGGACTCTCCTTACATCGGAGAGACTGGGGGGGGCGGCCAAAACAATATAAGTGAGCGCTGATTACCTAAAAACGTGGCTCGGTCAGCAAAAATTTACTTTCCTACGGCGGTTTAGAGTAAACGATATCGTGACGAAGAAATTCAAAATCGGTAACAGAAAAGTTCTTTCACACTTCACATATTTGTAGTATTTTTATTCATTTCAAAATAAAAGGGTTTATTTCTGTAGTCAAATGAATAATGCTATTATCAATTACAAGAACAATATAAACAAAATCAAGTAATTGTGAACTCAAAATTAGTGTGTATTTCCGATATTAGAGAAATTATTAAAATTCAATATACTAAGAAAAAACGGTAGCGCAAATAATCCAAAGCCTTTACTCCAGAATGTTAAATGAAATAATAAGCTAATAAATTAGTTTTTTATAGACAAAGCAATAAAAACTTTTCAAAATCAAAATAGTTTTAATTGGCTTTTCAGCCCCTCTGTTGTCACTATGCAGATTGCAACATTGTATGGAAGGCAAGCAGCACTTGGTTCTCATTCAGAAATCAAATAACGTTGATACATCCTTCGTACCCAATACCAACATAAAATTTGCCATTTATTGTAAGACTGATAATAATTGAGATACGCTTCTTATTTTTGCATTTGCTAGGGGCTGTTTTATTTGAAGGGTGTGCCTTTATTAATGACTACAATTTTACAAGCCCTGTCTTGTCTTGATTCAAGTTTAGCTTTTGCGTTATTAGCCAAACTTATATAGTGGGTAGGAATATAAAAGGCATNAATTCAATATACTAAGAAAAAACGGTAGCGCAAATAATCCAAAGCCTTTACTCCAGAATGTTAAATGAAATAATAAGCTAATAAATTAGTTTTTTATAGACAAAGCAATAAAAACTTTTCAAAATCAAAATAGTTTTAATTGGCTTTTCAGCCCCTCTGTTGTCACTATGCAGATTGCAACATTGTATGGAAGGCAAGCAGCACTTGGTTCTCATTCAGAAATCAAATAACGTTGATACATCCTTCGTACCCAATACCAACATAAAATTTGCCATTTATTGTAAGACTGATAATAATTGAGATACGCTTCTTATTTTTGCATTTGCTAGGGGCTGTTTTATTTGAAGGGTGTGCCTTTATTAATGACTACAATTTTACAAGCCCTGTCTTGTCTTGATTCAAGTTTAGCTTTTGCGTTATTAGCCAAACTTATATAGTGGGTAGGAATATAAAAGGCATGGTTTTAACTTTGTGATATATATTTTCTCTTACATGTGAGGGCTAATATTTGATCGAATTTGTTGCAGCACTTTCAAATGAGGTTTTCTTAAAGATTTTATTGGTTTACTGTTGCAGTTTCAGATGATAATCCTGGGTGATACCAAGGAATTCATAATTGTCACTTTGGTTTATGTCCCTTCCTTCAATTGTAATAAGGCACGATGATTGGCCCTGACAATTTTTAAATGGTTCAACACATGAAGAATTCGGCTTTACTTTTCCTAAGATTAATAATCAAATTGTTGTTGGTAAACCATTTCCCAATGAGGCCTGTTTCACGGTTAATGACAACCTCGACATCTTTTGCTGATTTATATGAGTAGAATATAATTGTATCATCAGCGTACATCAGAATTTTACATTATTTTACATTTATCGATTATAGGGTATAAGTCATTAATCAGGCGTGGGGCAAGTATTGATATTTCGAGGGTCCCATTTGTAATGCTATCAGTCTGTGGTCTTACTCCATCATAGCAAACACACTTTGTCCTCTTAAAAAGGTAATCTTCTTAGTTACTTCGTCGTAACTATGGTTGACTGTATCAAAGGCATTGCGCAGATCCACATACAAACCTCTTGTGCAGCGAAATTCCATCAATGTTGCTATGAATGTGATCAAGTAAGAGGGTAACTGGTGTTGCGTTATGTCTAATTTTCTTTATGACTTTCTAAAGAACATTGAGTATAAAGATTGCTTTGTACTTGTCCAAATTTGATTTTTCTCCAGATTTGTAAACTGGTGATATTTTCCCACATTTTTCACTATTTGGATATGGGCCAGTTTACAGACTTTCGTCTGCCAGGAAGCAAAGGTGTGTGGCGATTTCATTTGATCCGTCCTTTACTGACTTTTCGGCTAGTTTTTCGGATCATACTTTGATCCCTCCAATGACTTATGATTACCAGTACTTCCCTATCTGCATCTCTTTGAATTTGAAGATGGTGGTCTTGCGGTACAATTTCAAAAACAATTTCTCGTTTCAGAAAAAATTCCATGTTTTATTGTGCAGGCTGGATGATTTTGCTTGAAGGGAAGACCCTACTGTGGTGAAAAACGAGCAAGAACTGCCTGCCATTTCTGCTTTGTCAGACACAAATTCACTTCCTATTTGAAGGAAATTGGGCTTTGAGCTTTAATGTTTTGTAGGAGTGCATGTTTTAATTTGCTTCCATGAATCTTTCGTACTAATTGATGTTATCGAGTAACATTTCGACAATAAGTACCTAAATTTGACGGATTAGATTCTTTATCATATTTCGCAGTGTCTATTATCCTGACTATTCTTCCTCATAACCGAACCCTCTTACTTTCGGGAGATGACAATTCAGTTCACTTATGTTACCTTTAATCTCTTTTATGAACCATGTCCACTCGCGAAAGGAGTATGGAGATCAACTACTGCCGCTAACTTCCTTTTGAAAATATATTTCTCTCACAAGCAAGCCATTCATCCAATCAATGCTTTGCAGTCCATTTATGAAAGCTTTATTGTTATTCTTTTGTAGTCTCTTGAGAGAATTTTCCAAGGTTTAAAATTGTTCACAAGCATTTTCCTGATAACACAGTAATGAGGTGATCACTGAGGGAATTCGGGAACAAAAATGAAGAAAGAACATTAGTTCTGTCAATTGCTGTAATAATATCTATTGTTGTTGTTGTTCTTCTTCTCTGTGCTTGTCGGTTTTCAATTTCTAGGTTGATCACCATGCGCTGCATTGAATACAGTTTCAGTCAATGTTTTTAAACGATTCCTATCCTCTGCTAATTTTCGTAATTTTTCAATATCGTTTGCTGTTTCGAATTTCTTCACAGGAAAACAATGATTAACGGTGGAGATTCGTTTCAAGTCTAAATTTATGGTCTCAGGTAGTGTCCTTCTTCGCATACCAGGGTATTTCTTTGCATTTCTTGGGACTTCAAAGAAGTATGTCATCGCAGATTGAGCTGGTGTATTCGTTGGCATTCTTAAGATATGACCGAAGAGATTCCATCTTGATTTCGTGATGAAATGGATAATGGGTTTTTCGTTACTCATACTGTAGATCTGGTCATTTTTAAGTTTATAGTTTTGCCATATTCCTTCTCAATTGATTTCTATGTGTTCTGTCAATTACTTCGATTTCTTGTTTGGTAAGTCCCCATGAGTTGCAATTGTAGGTAAGTACAGGTTTTACTAAGGCTTTATAAATTTTAATTTTGTGATGGATCGAAAGGGTCTCTATGAAGCCACAATTTGTCCATTTTTGCCATTGCTGGATACGATAGCTGGATTCTCCTTCTAACATCTTCAAAATCTCCAAGCAAACTCCCTAGTATTTTTCACTTTTCTCCACTCTTCTCTATCTTTATGATTCATTCTTCTAATGTTTGTTTCCTCAGTCTTATCATCATTACCTTTCAAGTTATGCTTGGCTAGAGTGTCTTTAACAATTCTTTTGATGTACTCTTTTTCGCGGTGGTTTTCTGTCAAAAAGTCAGTGTCATCAGCATATTCCATATCTGTTGGCAGTGATGATGTAACAGCATAGGAGTGTTCTATGCCAGGTTTCATACGGTTAAGCTTTTCTCTTACTGATCTGAGGGCATGTTCTAATTTGATGTTGAAGAAGCATCCGCTGATTCCTTGTGGAGAACCAATATTTGTATCCACAGTATCAGGTTCATGTTTGTCGAAATAAATTGTTATGGTGGTTTCGCTTAATAACAATCGTATTATCTTCATGTCATCCTCGTTTGTGAAGGTTGCCATCTCGTCTATCAGGGATTGGCGATCAATGGTATCAAAGGCTGAGCTCATATCAATTCCGATTATAAAATATATCTATTGTTTTTGTTGCTTTTGTATTTCTTGTTGGCAGCTCAATCATTAGGGACAGGATAGTTTCAGTTTAGATCTCGTGCTGGGAAAGTTTCTTTGTTCTCACACGATGCTGTTATGATTATTCCACAAAAAAAATTGTCAAACATGGTCCAAACTATCCAGGGCTTGTAAGGAAAACAAACTAGGATAGGTCTCGACCTTACGATAAAAATTTCGATAAATTTAACCTCAAGGTCCTCATTGAAACGTTCATTCAAATGTAATATCAGAATGGATGAAGCAAAGAATGCCACCGTACTCCCCCTATGCTCTATCTTTAAAAACCAGATCGTATTCATCATTTCAAAGTTCCTCGTCAAGTTAATTGGCAGTTGTGTACGTTCATAAATACAGTACACATAAACATTTTGACGGGTACCAGTAAGAAACAAGAAAACAAGAGCATTACTTTATCGATTTCATTAATACATTAATTGTATTAATGAAATCTTTAATACATTAATTAATACATTAATTGTATTAATGAAATCGCGAGGGCATATTTAGAGCCGACATTGCTTTCTGCGTCAGATCTTAACTCAGCAGAAGATGTCTGACAGTAAAGTTCTTCAAAATTTTTAGCAAGAATTTTTCATACACTTGGGGTAAAAATTCTTATTTTTGATACCAAAGATCCTGCTGTACCTATAGGATATATACTGCCTGGAGCGATTTCGATGTATCCTACTAACAACAGCAAGATTTACGGTAGATATTTCTTGTGAACAAAGTGTTGGCTTCCTGCTTTACTTTATCAGATCAAAAAATAATTTATGTCTTTTTCACGTCGATTGCTTCTTTCAAAGTTTGCTAATAACACAAGAATGAAGATTGTTTATGGAGGGCCTTTTTACCATGCAAATAACTGACTGATGAAAATGCCAAGTACTTTAGCACAACTACTCTGTGCACCATTTCATTTACCAAAAGAGCTGAGATGCAATGATACAAAAGCTTTATTCATTAAGCCCAGAGACAAAATACACCCTAAACTTAGAGTTTAGGGTGTATTTTTTACTATTTATTTGCTGTTTTACTCCACCATTAAGTTATCGAAACATCATCCTTTTTCAAAATAAAAATTAGGATTCTAGAACCTCTTAAGACATTTATTCTTTTAAGGCATGCCATCAGTCTTAAAGTCGTTGGTGATGAATTCAATTCAAAGACCAACAACATGGTAGCACCTTGAAATCAAACAACTTTACCAATGCTTTTTTCAACTTGTGAGTTGAAGGATGAATTCAATGATGATGAATTTGGTTTATTTTACCAATGCCTCTCAAACAAAAGTGTTTAGGAAGGGAGATGGGGGCAGCAAAATGACTGCAAGTGAAATGGCAGCAGCAAGTGCTACAGAGGAAATGCTTCCTATGCTTGTGATCAGTAAATCAAAAAGACCTCCCTCCTTTAAAAATGTAACAAGTTTACCAAGTAAATATAATGCACAAATGAAAAGCTGGATGGATAGTCAAATGTTTGAAGAATGGGTGCAAAAGCCTGACTGAAAGTTCTGCACAGAGGGTAGAAAAATAGCTCTCATTGTTCGCAAGTGTCCAATCCATCTGTCAATTTCTGACTTGACCAACATCCAACTTATTTTCTTGCCACCAAATACAAACTCAGTTCTCAAATCTATTGATCATGGTGTCATTAGTGGCTTAAATGGCCATTAATAAGGGTGGATGGTTTGAATATTAAGTGCTGTTTAAGAGGTCAAGTATATCCAAAAATATCCACCCTTAAAGCAATAAAAATACTTGTTAAATTTTGGAAGGCTGTGACACAAGAAATTGTCAATTCTTTCAAGAAGGTCAGTATTGCTGATGCTTAGCATGCTGTCACTGCTGATTCCCATGATTCCTTTAAAAGATCTTCAAAAGAGTTTTGATGCTCTGAGACCATTGTCAACATTGGCAATGACATCATTGCAACTGTCTCAGTTATTACAGATAATAACATCCGGATGCAGTTACTTAAGTTGCTAGGTAAGAAAAGTAAAATAACTTCATTAAGAATGCTATTATTTCCTGCTACCAAACAACACTATCTGTATTATCTCCTCAAGGCAGCAGTAATGTGGTATGCTATGAATTCACTGCAGCAGGATTTTGTGGGCATTTAACAGAACAAAAAGTAAAATATTCAAATTCAAAGCAGGCTCTTTAAAAGCTTCCTTAAATATCTACTGGCTGACAAAAACCTAAGTTTCAAAACCTAATAATTTCACCACACCTTTTTCAGCTTACAGCAATGAATATTTTCTTTTGAAGATGTTTCCTTTAACCATATGTTTTCCAGTAACTCTTTCCAGAATCCCTGAAGTAAACCAATGTTGCCCATTTTCATTAAATGTGATACATACTCAAGAGATGTCATGTAGAAATCAAAATTTTTCCCAACTTACAAGTTTAAAATAGTGCAGCTAACCAGTATGGAATAAAGATCACCTGACCAGCTTGTGTCATTCATGCTTATTTAAGACATTCTCCACTTGCCTGTACTGAGGCAAGTAAATTGGAGAAGACTTGGTGGCATTCAGGGACTGGTCTGCATCAGTCAGTCATCTTTAAGATGTTTAGTATTGTCTTCACAAAAGCAAGCCAATTAAGGCAAACCTGTTTGACTTAAACAGCTGTCTGTGGGAAGACCAAGTCACAAAACTCATTGTAGTTCCTACCATTTAGCTACTGTTAAACTCAAGGTTGAAACTGAGAGCTGCAATTTCATTGTAAAAACCAGTAAAGAAATTGCTTAAAGAAAATTCATTTATTCTAATCTTACAAAATTTGCTTGGGTATTTGCTCCATTTAGGTCAGTCTCAACCCATTCCTGATTTTGAAAGCAATTAAATAGCCCAAAATGCAATAATCATGTGAAAAAGTTAACTTAGACCTTACCTCTGTGTTGTCAATTCCAACAACAAAATATAGAGATGCATATTTCCTGTAAACGACTTTGAAATTTTTATACTCCATAAAGGAACACTGGAAAAAATAGAAATAATAGACACCACACATCAAGATAATAAACAGATAACTTTACCTTTATGACTGAAGCTCCCAATACTAAAAACTTTGGCTCTGTGAGCAACTATACTTAGTTTACTAGTTCTGGGTTCAAACCCAGGTGAAGTCCTTAAGACTACCCACTGCATTGGCTACAGTCAGCTATTTGGGCTGAAAATGTGATGTGCATAAGCTTAAGACTATTTGACTTGAAAAAAAAAGTTCAACTGCTCAGTTTCTGAACTTTAACAGGTCAGGAGTTCCAATTTGAAAACTGCATGTTAGTACCTTACAATTTATTGAATGTTTTTTTTTACTCTGACACACTAGTACCAGCTACTTATTAAATGCTTAAAACAGATGTGTTAGTGACAAAAACTCTGTGTTTCAACAGTCTGTGATTTGTAAGCCAGTGAATATTGGTGACTACTTCAGGTAACTTTCTTTTAATGCTTTTTTAAAGACAATCTTTTAATGTTGCCTTCACTACACCTAGTAAAGAATACAATCATCATAAAAGTCATTCTCTCAGGGTGTCTGCCTGGTCCATTTTGAACCACTAAATATGTTTTCCTAAAGTCTCTAAAGTACTGAAAAAATGGATTTGCTCATTTATATCACAGGCTGGCAGAAGATGTTTCACCAGACTAATCACACTGCTTGACAAAATAAAAAAATGAAATGAAAAGGGCATCCACCCACCCCACACAAACACACAAACACATACACACTTCTTGGCCAAGTTAAATCTCAAAATTTCCACTTTTTGTCACAGATTTTTTATCTAGATTAATTTTCAGTCTCAACATTGTCACATTCAAATAATTGTGATACAGTTTTTATTGTCTCTTCCTTCTTTCTGTTCCTCCCCCTTTTTAAACTTCTTGCTAACGAAGTAAATCATGTCCAACAGAACACAATGGAATTCCAAATAATATACGTTCTTGAACAAAAGGAAATATAATTCTCTTCAAAAGTTTACTTCATACACTGTTTTCTGCTTCCAAACCATGACCAGTGATGAGATCAAAATTATGTTCATTGAAAAAAATAATTTCTAAAATTTCAAAAACCTGTTTGGCTGTTCAACTTCTTGTGGAGGCCAACAGTTATTGTAAGTGAAATATTAAACTCTGATTTGTTGGGTATATTAGATACATCATTACCAATACCCTATTGATATTCTGTCAAAACTTTTGCCAATGTGAAGACAATTTTCAGATAAATGTAATTTCTTTGACATCTGCTGCTGCAAAAGTTTTTACCAAAACACTTGTGAATTTTAGCTCTGTTTGAGAGTAACTATAACCTAGAAAAGGATCAGCTTCCAATGATCCACTCATGAACCATGTTTGGAGGCTAAGATCACCTCCAAAATCCTGATTCCCAAATGTCTCAACAAGGCTTAATGGTGCACACAAGGAAACAGTCCATCAAATACCCTTCCATGGGAAATGCTACTGCTAAACAAAAGCCAACTTTGGTCCTGTAACAAGATAACAACCATAGGCAAGGGATTCTTAAACAAAAATCCACCACCAAAAAAAATAAGGGGGTCCAAAATTTTCATTCAGCATTTAAGCACTAAAATTCAACTACTAAATAATGCTAAAAACAAGGGGTTATGTGGTTCCTGACACATATTTATGATAACACCCTGTTTATAATTTGCAACCTCCAACCAATATTATGCAACAATTAATTTGTACCAATCATTTCTGGTGACATACAGTGCTTATTTCCATGATTGAAACTTGCTGATTACCTTAACTCACAAAGAGAAAAGTGTGACCATATGGCTCACAGAGGTCTGATTTGCACATTAAACATATTCTGAACATTATGATTTATTGGTGATTTCTCCCATATTTTTCTCTTTCAAATGAGATAACAGTTAGTTATTGTCACCTTTCCTTGCCAATGAACACTAACATATGATAATGACACACAAGGAATTGTATTTCTTCATTTTAACTCATCAAAAGTTTTTATCAGATTGTAAATTGGCATGCCTGGTCTTGTCCAACTACCTGGGGGTGAAGATGTTAACCCTTTTGCAGTTTTTTATTGGATGGGTACTTGCAAAATACATAGCATTGTCATACCAAACAAAGGGGGGATTTCCACAATTTATCAACAGAATTTACTTCCAGCAGCTTTTAGGTTTCTCTGGCTGGTACCATCCTATAACAACAGCATTTCTCTTACCATGGCCTCAGTCCTCTGTCTTGTTGACTACTCAGCATCTAATACAAAATATCACTACATGATTTACCATAGTATTAAGCTTTGACTTCTTGACAAGAAGTACTCATTTTAATAAACCACACCAGTAATTTTTCTTGAATTCCCTCACATTTCTGCTACTTGTTGTTTCCCTGCATCATATACTTACTTCAAAAATAGAAGCGAGACAAGATATTTGCATTTCTTTAGCTTTGGCAGGGAAAATTTACTTCCTGTCTATCCCATCTTTACTCATTAATCCACATGTGGGTATTTAGTCATATCATGCCATTTGCATCCCACTTGTAGTCTCCACTCCAGCCTCAGCAAGTGTCTTTCTACATGCCATCAAATCATTTCCATACATTATGGAAATGCATGAGACCTCTATCTGCACCTTTGGGGTGACATTAAAGGGAATGCAATAAATGGAAATGCTATGTGGACCTCAAAAAATATGTCATGCATCATTCTTCCTTCATTAAAGCTCACATTATCAGGCCATGTTAGTAAACAGCATTCCCCATGATAGAAATGAATGTGTTTTCTGTCATATCTTGGACAACTATATTGCATGTGGATGCACTTACTACAAAGATTCAGTGAAGCTCCACCATCACTTAAAAGTTCTTCATCGTTAAAACCTTGATTGCATCCCACTAGATAACTCTTCATACATATAAAATTCAAATTAACACTCAAGCATCTCTTTTTTTCTTTTCTTTCCTTCCAGGCGACTTGATGCTAAGTCATTAAACTTCCTCACGAAATTCATATGCCCTGCATGATTTTGCTGTGTTCCTCCATATTATCGCGTATTTTCAAAGCTCCTTTCTATAGGAATACTGTATTTGTATACTATACCTCAAAGTTATGGTTTTGGTTCAGGGGCAAGAGGTGTTGAATTTAAAAATACACTCCATGGGACCTATGCCGTAAATGATAAAAAAGGTGTTAAGACAGTGTTGTACTTTGGTAACCTTGTATGTCACCTTCATTCAAGAATTGGGTGATGATGTGTGGATGCTGGCTTAGTATTTCCTTTCCATAGGAGAACTTTGGTACCGTAATTCCTAATGAATTTGAATGGTAGACAACATACCTTTTCAAATACCATGCCATACTCAGTGGCTTTTCATGAATTTTGGCATAGGAGTTAAAAAGAGCTCAAAACAGGTGCATTATTTTCGTCAGCAAATGGTTAAACTGCTTTTTAGGACTACTACAAAAGTAAGTACTTGGAACAACACATACCTGGTTATCACTCCGTGATAAACATTTGCGAATTATGTCGGCTTCCTGATAAACCCTCTCCGTATCTTCTATTTCCTCGTAATACTGGGAAAGCCTGGTATACCCCTGCTTGTTTAATAGCAAGACAAACTTAATCATTTTTTGTCATTTATTATTGAATAAGGTTTTAATGAAACAAAAAAAATGATACCTCATATCAAAATATCCATTCCCATTTTGGTGCAAACTTTACCCACTGTGGACTGCCCCGGCAGTTTTACTTGGCCTCTTTCTAGTGTGTTGTGCCTCAGTTTTGACTTTTAACAAAAGTGAACGAAAGTGAGGTCTGTTTTGGTATCCACAGTGGTTTTGCACACGGAAGAAATTTCACTTCTTCAAAACATCGAAAAAAGTTTTAGGTCCTCCGATTACATACGACCGAAAACTAACTACACCTCTTTGAAAAAAATTAATTTCCTTTAACGATTACTGATAAGCACTTCCCAAAACCTATTTCTTCACAATTGCTGACAGTTCCTTGTTGTTATTAAGTCTTTCCGCACGGAAAAGGAATTCCGAGAAAAAGGACTTTTTTTCCGAAAGTCGTCATCGTGTATAAAGCAAAGAAATGAAGCTTTGCTAAGAACCTGAACTGTTAGCTGCATATAAAACACTCACTACGAAGATTCGAAACAAGTGCTCTCGCTTGACACTCCAGAGACCGAGGTTCAATACTTTGCTTAACTGCAATATTTTTCTTTGATTCCATTATTTGGGTATTTAAAAAATCTTTAATTATATACAGAATAGTATTTACCAGATGAAAAATGCTTGCTGTAAAACACTTGCCACTAGGCAAAATGAACACCGTGTTTTTTTGGCATACGGTCACAATACGGTTCATACATGGATCTTGACCAATTTTATTGCTGGATACAAATATCTCTTTGGAATATCTCTAACTACAGAAAATCAGTGACCTATTGGTTGCAAGCAAGCTTTGCAACAGGCATGTAACCAAACCGCATGTAACAAAAAATGGAAAAAGTGTCATTTAACTTTGACCACAAGATTTCCATCATTTCCGCTCCGAAAACTTGGACTACCAAGATGACGTCTGGGAGGGTTACTTCTCCTCATGGGAAAGAGAGCCGCTTTAGTCTCGTTTGGCAACCTTCCTAGAGATGGTGTCTCGATGTAAACACTGTTGGTAGTATCACCTCATGAACACTCCTCCTATCTGAGAGGAATGTGCGGTAGACAATGACTGCTGTCACTCTGTTTGACACCAATCCATCCATTCACCATAGGTCTCAGTTAGTTGTCATACTGATGGCCTGTCTCTAGATGGTGATTTCAGACACCTATTCCTTTTTCAAATTGTCCCTATGGCAATTTCAACCAAACGAATGGCTTCCAGTAACAAGCAAACCGTCAGAGGTCAAGGGGTGCGAAGAATCTCCGGAAATAAGACAGACCGATAATCGGAATCTGCAGACTCAAGGTGTGGTAGTAGTTCCCTTATAAACCTGTTATCTCCAAAAACTCTCTTATTATCATTCAGTAAGGTCGGCTGTTATCGTTTCAATTTTCCTCCTGAGAAAAAAAATCCTCTTTCATTCTGACTCTCCTAGTATTCTTGCGCTTTGTGAAAGAAGCTTCAATATAGGGAGCTTCACGTTGACTGCTATTTACTTTTGTTTTGACTGATTCTACGACTCCTTTTCATGGTCTTGCTATCTATTTTTGACAGCACTTCCCAGCTGTTAGCGTAAAGAGACCTAAACTTAAAGACAAGCATTCTATGTGCTTTAAGTTGTATCCTCTGCAGTTCATTTGTTTTCCATTGCTATTACATTTTTATTGTTTTTCCTCTTCTGACTTTTGCTCAGCTATTGAGACAGTATCAAAATCCATTATTTAGCCTTTGTACAAGCATCACACTATTGAAATCTTTGTCTTTGGTGACTTCAACGTCCTTTACTTTCCTTCCGATCTTCTGATGTTATTATGACTATAGAGGTTATTGCAATTGTTTTAAATGGTGTTGACAAGACACATCACCGTAAACCTTTTAAATATGGTGAGCCTAATCGGGATGGATTTTGTTAATTTCTTGATGATATTCCTTGGGATCCAGTCTTTGAGAAATCAGCTTGTAATGCTCCAACCGAATTCACAGAATAGGTTCAGGTAGGTATTGAAACACTGGTACATAGTCACAGTTACGATGAAAGAAAGTAAATATAATAACAGGAAAGAAATAGAGTGAATGGACTAATTAAGAATTTGCAGCGTAATAGCACACTTGCTTTTGTCCCATAAAACATTAGGTCACCTAATGGCCTCGCCAACTCCTCTCCTTCCTATATAAAAGTCACCAGACAATAAGAAAATATGATCTCTTCAGTGCTCTCCACTTAAAAAAAGCCACATTGGATTAATCGTAATATTCCGTCTTTTCTTTAACTGGAGGCATGTCTTGTATTTCCTTTTCTGTAGGAGTACGCCTAGATCACGGGGTATTTTAAAACTTGGGATCAGTGAACATTTCGACATAATTATCTTTTCTTTTTCTAAAAAACTCATAATTGTGTAAGCTTTGGCTTCGCTTGACATTTTGAAACACTTGTACATAGTCACAGTTACAAAAGGAAACCTCCTTCCCCTCCATAGTTCAATACTCATTGTTTATCTACAATTGATCATCGCAATCATTTCTGTGTTCAATACTAATGTGATGAAACTGATAAATCTCGGGCTTCTTTCAGCTGAACTGGCAATGCTTATAAAAGGGTTATTTCTGATGATAAATCTTGTTATACCGAACAAGTTTGTGAATATATTTCTTCCCAAAAATTTAAAAGTCGTTTTTCTAGAAGATTTACAATAACGCCTGAAGTTGTGGCAAACTGATGGTTTTGGGGGTGGTTTCCTTCAATGTGGAAAAAATCCCTGCTTGTGTTGTTCAATAGAAAGCTGAGTCCTTATATATCCAATATTTATGGAAAATAAATAAATCCGTTATTAATTCTGATAAGGTTGTTTTTCCTCATGAGGAATGTTCATCAATGAGGTCACTTGGTTTGTGACTTTCTCCAGATCTTTCTTGGGGCTCTAATATTTCTTCAATTAGTAAGACTGCCTGAAAGAGACTTGTAATTTGTATTGAGCTACAGAGCACCTTACACCTGAGGGCATTTTTTTCTCTATACGTCTACAATCCGTCCGTACATAAAAAACTGTTGCCATCTTGGGCAGGTGCCCTCTCTCGTTCTATCATGGTGCTCTGGATAGTGTTCAGAGATATTTGTAACTTGCTAGGTTCAAATCTTGCTGCTTTTCTTTAATGTTTGTCTCGTTGACAGAATTTAGCTTTTCTTAGTGTTTTCTATAGGTATTACCATGTAAAGTGCTCTAATAGATTTCTTCCCTGGTACCAGTTTAGTTTGTTGCATCCCGAGTGAATTGTTTCTCTTAACAACTTCAACCTCATTCAGATGTTGCTCCTTCTTGTAAAAAACATTTTTATGAATGCAGTTTTTTCCTCATATAGCTATATTGTATAACCCTTTGGCTCCTCAGTGCTTTCCTTCATAAGATTTGAATGGTTTTAATTCTAAGGTCAATTTTTACTTTTTCACCTGACTCTTTTCTCTTGTCTTCACCGTTTTTTCCTTTCTTCTCACAGGTTCATACACGTGTGGCTCTATGACTGATGTGGTTCTTCATCATTGGAAAAAGCAAAAAGCAATGGGCCAGTTCAGTTTGGCTGCATCTCTTCTCTGGCTAACAAAAGTTGCTCATTTGCGAACAGTTTTGAAGGATTACGATAAAGCAATTCTTGAAAATGTGCAACCCTTTTTCAGAAACATTCATCGTTTGAGCATTACACACTCATGCCAGCTGGCTGTCGATTTCCATTATGGTAATTTGTGTATTGCAAAGAATTCAATAAGCAGTGGATAGATAGATTCCCTTGGATGGTTTATTCCAAAATAATTGACAGTGTATTGTTTTTTCTTAAGTCTCTTTTGTGAAGGAAAAAAGAGAGCATCTGGGATTACTTGTGAGCTGGTTATTTCGAAAACGGAGTGAATAAAAGAAAGCAGTCGATGCACAAAATCAATCTCTGAACCATAATCGTGTTATTCAGGAAACTAAATGCATAACTAAGAGTATTGAAAAATCCTAACCAAATATTCTGGTCATGTCCGATGGACATGCCAAAGGGAATTTCGATGGAACAGGCACAAAGAGAAATGTGTCGCTGAAGCTGTTCGGTGGTGCAACAGACAATGCATAGCTTTGCGAGGTGATAAAGATCTCAGCAGCGGTTGAATTTTTCGATAATTTTTTAGCTCTCATGAAACTAGTGGCAAACCATGATCCAATATAGAAAGCACACTTCGATTCTCCAACTGTCAAAAATGCAATTTATCTTTCGCCGCCCTAAGTTCAAAATGACGTTAACATAAGCTATAAGCATATGATTATCCCAAAAATCATCCTTGAGTTAAATTCAGCAATTTATTGCAGTGTATTAGCTGACAAAACAACCTCAGAAAACAAAGAAAAGTTGTCACTTTGTACCCATTTTATTGAGCAATGAAAGGATATAGGACAAAAAAATGAGGTATTCCATGTTACACAGAAACTGCAAGTTATATATTGTTGAATAAATCAGGTCCGTTCTGGAAAAAAAGCCAAAGATAAAAAACATGTGAGACCAAAGATATAATGAAGCGGCTTTCATATCAAGTAAGCGTATTGGTGTGCAGAGAGCAAAAGGAGTTCCAAAGTAATTTTTAATCTGATGATTTCACATACTTTTTTTTATGCAGATATACGTAATATGATGAACAAATTCAAGGCTGTTTGTTGCAGCACGTCGTAAAAAAATGACGCATCACTTAGTAACAAAAAGCCTTTATTGAACTTTTGTAAGACTTGGTGGGAAGCAAGTCAAGAGCTATACGTACATATTCATGACTTGTACCCTTACTTTGTAACAGCATTTGAAGTGAATTCACAGGGATAAAATACCGATAACCTATAAAAGGACTTCAGGACAACATCTTGGTCCTCAAAGTCCAAACATGACATTAGAATCTAATGTGACCAGACAGTTTTAAAAAAAATAAAGGACACTTCCGATCATCACATTTTGTGACGTCACACATGTATCAACATACGTACGCGTTACATGTAGCCTTAAAAATTAAGCATTCAAAATTTCAAGTCATACACGCTCTCCAAAAAAAAACATAATACACAATGAAAAATAGCATTGAATAGTTTAGTTGTACGAAGCGCAAACTAAACGAGATTTTAATTGTACTTTGATGATGAGTGTATTTCCTCCAGAAGCTGCCCATCGGCTAGTAGCATATCGTAAAACTTTGTACACGTTTTTGCGCAGTTGTACTTCAGAAATAGCGCTGATTTTACGGTTGAGACTGTCATCTGCGTCTTATCCGATGTCCAAAAGTTATTCATCAATGAAAACACTCGCTCGACGGGTGCATTTGTGGCTGGGAGGCTAAACAGAAACTCGATGATTTTAAGTAGCTCTGAATGTTCAATATCCGATGATGCAAACAAGCGGAACAACTCGCACCACCTACTTGCAGGTGCAGTTTTTGTTTCATTCCAAGAGGCTATTTTTTCAACTGTCGTGAACTTCTTCAGATGGCGAACTTCCTCAAACAATTGATTGTCATTCACACCAAGTTTCTTTATTATCGTGGAACTCGATTCCAGAGAAACTTGAACTTTCTCCCAAAATACAGGGGTTCTGAGTAATATCCACTCAAAAGTTTGAAACTCCTTTAGGTTGGCAGTCCACACACGCAAATAATCCTTGGATATTGCAAAAAAATCCTGACACTTCTTACTAAAAAAGGCAGATTTTTCGTCGTCTACTTTCGCTAGCTGTCTTCGTACCTCAAGAGGTAGGAAATGAGTGCTGCTTCGATCTTCTATTGATGATAACAATTCCTCAACAATAAGACAAGCCTCGACCATGCTGACGTCATCTCCTTCTAGTTTAGAAACTGCTGAATGAAATATTGTAGCTTGTGCATGAACGAAAAATAGCCATGCTTCAGAAAGCGGATTGTTAAAAAACTCGTATAGAATCGTAGGACACGGTTCGACAGAAAAGTAATCTTTCAATGGTTGAAATATCTGCAGAATTCGCTCGAGAGACGGAAGGAGAGAAAGCCATCTGGTGCCACAGTAGCTTAATACATTTTTGTACTCCACATCAATACTCTCACAAAACTCTTTGAGCTTTGTAACTCGCACGCTATAGTGTTGAAAATAGCCAAAGATTTTAATTAAGACAGCTTCCAAGTCTACAGGTAGAGAATCTGCGGAACGCTTCATACAATTATTAGTGATATGTGCTATGCAGCCCGATCCTATCAAGTCTGTATCAAGCGCAGAGTTCAGCCTTGCAAATACATTATTGCGACCCTTACGGGCTACACCACCAAAATTTGTATTCGTATTGTCGGCACTCAGGCACACAATTTTCTCCGAAATTTCAAATTCTGACAGCTTTCTTATAAGTAAATCGGTCAGTAACTCGGAGGTCTCACGTTTAACATCCTCAATATCCAAGATTTTAACGCAAACACCACTATCTTTGTTGAAGTAGCGAGTGAGAATCGGGATAAGTTTTGTTGCTCCATGGTTGGACGCATCAAAAAATACAGTGACAAAGTGTGCATTTGATAGGTCCTTCCTCAGTTCTTTCTGGAAATGTGGCAAAAACACATTGGAAACTAATGCTTGAGCCTTTGTCCTGCCACAAGTAAATCTAGGATTGTGGGCAACTTTTAACAACTGTGTTGTACAATCCAAAGACCGAAATGATTGTCCGTGGTATATGGTATGATAAGCAAAAGCTCCTTCGAGTGCAGCTAACTTACTTTCTGCATCTCCTAAAGTTTTTCTTGAGAAAAATGATGATACAGACTGGCTGGAGCTCACAACAGTTTCAAAGGCACGTTTGTGTTTTTCGAGCTTCTGGTGTTGAACAATTGCAGATCGACCCATCGATGAAATGTTAATAACAGTCCTACAATATTTACAAAAAGCCTCCGTATCCGATTCTCGCTTTTCAATAAATTTGAATTCCTTTATCCAAGAAGGGTTAAAATTGCATTTCCTTTTTTTGGACATGTTTCTCTTACACTAATAAAATTAATAAATGCACTGTACTGAGTGTACTCGTATGTATAGTTGTATACTAAAACTCTGAATGACGAGAAGTTTCATTGTAACGAAATAAATGCGATATTAAATCTTCGATCGGATCTAAAACGACTTGATCTTGGTCTTGATTGACACAGTCTCAAGTTATTTTAAAGAAAAAACTCATCACATCTGGAGGATGTAGCGATGTTGAGCCCGGCCTAATGGGAAAATAATGGATAGTCATTTTCATGATAAATGGTTTGTTTTTAGAACTGTCAGGTGTGCCAGGAGCTCGTTGCGACTCATTTAATGCGTCATTGGTATGTTATAAGAGTCTAAAACTGCTAGGAAAGAACTTCCTTTAATTTTATTTCAAATAAAGGACATTTCCTCGAATTTCTAAAATATAAAGGACAATTTAAAGGATTTTCTCAAAATAAAGGACAATAAAGGACAAGGAAAAAATAAAGGACAAGGCTCTGAAATAAAGGACTGTCCTTTGAAATTAAGGACATCTGGTCAGCGTACTGATTAGATCTATTTTTGAATCTATCATCTCTTTTGGATTTAACATCGCCTTTAATTTCTTCTACCAGTTCCTTGCACATCGTAACAGCATCACAGCAAATTTTAGAGGAAACGGCGTTGGATATCTTTAAAACCCATAAAGTGATTCAAAAAGTGAGAACCTATTTCCTGACAGGGAGGAACAACATGGAAGCTGTCATAATAATTCTGTGCACTAGGTGCCCCCACCATTGAACAAAATACATTTTTTTACCTTTAATGTCATGAATTAACATGTGTCAAATAAAGAAAGGAACGCACCTGCTCACAATTTTCGAAGAATACTACGTGAGAAATTTGCTCATTCCTTTTACAGATCATATCATCGCTGAATTTGATTACCAGTTTTCAGGATTGTAAACCACAGAATTGGGATTTGTCCTTTCTTTTGTTAAAGAGAACATTGATATATCTGAAGTTGTGGATACGTAGGGTGTCGGAGTACGTCCCTAGGATGGGTATGAATTCCGTAGTCACACTTCAATGCCATGTTATTGTGGGTGATCCTCTGGGGACAAGGCGAAGCTCACCGAGGCCAAAACTAGAGTGGGAAGCGCCGGTCTCTCACTCCATTATCTATCTTGAGAGCACAGTGTTTAATTAAACTCGATAAACAACCAGAACCAAAATACTGGAAACTGAATACAACTGAAGGCAATATCCCGGACTTACATAGCAAAATTCGTTCTTTTTGGCTTTTTCTGCTCTCAGGAGAGATTAGTTTTCCAATTTGGTATGGCACAAAGAAAAAAAACTTAAGCACGTAGGTATTCGTTTTTCTAAACCCATCATTAGAGAAAAATTCCTCCAGCAGACTCAGGAAACGGAAATCCTGTATTACATCCGACCACAGCCTTTAATCCCAGAGAAACCAGATAGTATTTTCCGTCTTAGAAGCAATTAATGTCACTAGATCTTCGAACAATCAAAGGAGCTAGACTCAGATGTTGGGAAGACTTTATAACTTGTCCTGAGCAGCCAACATATTATTTCTCTTCCGTCGAAAAACAGAAAAGGGAACACAGACGCAATTGTGGCTCTTAAAGATGAGCAAAACTTTTTTACTTGCGACAGGGATATCTTAGCTCACGCAAATACTTTTTACAAAATTCTCTATACTTCTTCTCAAACCAAAGATTCAGCTAATTAGGAATTGCGCTCCAAAATTTCTACAACCTTGTTAGACATCTTTAGAGATATACTAGGCGTTCCATTAGCTCTGAAAGAATGCCACAGTGTAGTAAAAGCAACGAAACTGAATAAAGCTCTAAGCTTTGACGGAATTCCTGCAAAGTTCTGCTTACAATTCTGGGATTTCTGGGCCTCTTTTATAAGTGGGGAGATAAAATGGATCTAATCAACGTAAGACTAATCTCCCTTTTAAACACTAATTATAAAATCCTTATGAAAATACTGTTAATTCGACTTAAACCCTTCCAATATAAAGTCGGTTATGAAGATCAGACATGCAGTGTCTCTGTTAGTTCCAGTTACGACAATCTGAAGCTTACAGGGACAATTTGTCATATTGCATCTATAATTTAAATTTTTGAGATGTGTTTCATAAAGGGGTGATTCATTTATTTGGATATCCTGACAATAATAATCAACAATAGACACCATTCAGATACCCTTTTTTTATGCAGAGGATTGCGACAGGACTGTCCAGTCTCTCTCATTTTTGTTTTTGCTACTCCAGTGCAAGCTGTTTCCTGCCAATAGCGTTTTCAAATAACAAGAAGGTCCTTTTCATTCACACCTAAATTTCACCGAAGCTTACGAGTTTGTCATCTTTTTAATTACTAACAGCTTTAGTGTATTCTATGAAACAAATTCTTACACCTTTTTTTGCATCTTAAAGGTCCTTCTAGTTTTAATTCTTACCATAGAAATTTCAATCTTTTTTCCTAACTCCTCTACAAATCTGGATTTTTTTTTTGTTTCTGCTCTTAATCTGCTTTGTGGTCTCATTACAATTATTGTTAAATTACTCTTAGTCATATGATCCATAGGGGTTATATGTCTGTGAAAATGGTCTCAATTTCTCCTAGTTCTATGGTAGTCCGACAAAGATTGAGTTTTCAATTTATATCACCAGCATCATAAAGTTCATTAATGATTTCAGTTAGCTTATCAATCCCATAAACTCGCAAACTTCTCATTATTTCTGTTTTTACTTTTTCTGGTCCTCGAGCTCTCTATTTTGTTTTGTTTGTTCACATTACTTTCAACTTCTGATCTAAATAGCATAGGACTGTCCATATTCTTGGGTAGTTGGGGATTTCCTTTGCTGTTGTTGCTAGATAGCTTGTTGACATATTAAGCCAATTGTTCCAAAACTTTCTCCTTCCTGACAATTATGGTTTCTTCTGTTGATTTTATATAGCCAGCCGTTAATCAGGCTGTTGAGCTAGTTGATTTCTGTTTTATTCTAACTTAAATACTTCGATCTTGTTTTTCTCTTGAGCTCAGCAATTTCTCATTAATCACCTAATTTTTTTGGCCTCCTTGCACTTGTTCTTTACATTTTCATCCATTTTCTTGGACTCGTGATTCGTTATATTTTTTCTTTTAGGTCTGGGGGACTTTATTGACTCTGTTTGGGGCATGTCAGTTTGCTCACTTCAGGGTAATGTACGTCCTCTGATTCCCTCCGAATTCCCCCGAGCCATCTCTTCTTCTTTCTCGTTGCACGAGACCGAGGATACCGTAATCGTTTGAATAAGCGCCCCCTTTGTTCTAGGCGTTTATTCGAATTTTCGGAATTCCTGGAGAAAATTGATTAAAAAGTTCAATACCTTGCATGGAGGGAAGGGAACAATCGGAAAAGAAAGAAAAACACTTTTTCTTTAACAATTTTTTTCTTTTTTGTTTTTCTATCAGGAAACTTCTTCAATTTACCGTCCACTATATCAATATTACATATCTTCTTCGACATTCGACTTCTTTCTTCTTTCTTCTTCACCGCACTTGTCGCATCCAAGCCAACTTAGTTATTTAACTTTTCTGCTTGTGCAGCTACAAACACTTCATCAACAATCCTTTTCCATTTGCTTCTATCCTGAGCCAGATTGGTCAGAACATGCCAATATTTCAGTGAATTAAATTTGGTTACACCGTGTGAGTTGGATAGGGTATTCAAAGTGGATGCTTTAGATATGTCATTATGTATCATCAAAGGAAGTGTTTTTCTTTGTCGACCAGTAAATTTTGACTTGGAAGATTCAGAGAAATAATGTGTCATAGATTTTCTTGCTGGAGTTTCGCTGCTGAGTCTCAAGATATGTCCGAACAGTTTCCATCTGTTTTTGAGAATCACTAATGAGATTGGTTGTTCATTCGTTTGTCGATATAA
>RDPX01000002.1:4669149-4721175 GCA_003991215.1 Morbakka virulenta | reverse complement strand
TTTCCTATTCATCTGTTTAAGTGCCTTGAACATTTTAATATTATCTTTGAATTTCTCAATAGTGTCTGCCATTTTGTCTAGTTCTTCTGATTTAAGCTCATTTAGTCTATTTTCTATTTGGTATAGAATTTGGTTTCTCCTTGCTTTTAGGATTTGTAATTTGGAAACATCATTTGTGCTTGATATTTGTAATCTAATTTGTTTTTGTTCGTTAGAGAGTTCTTCAATAAAACGTTGTCCGTTGCTTGTGTGATTTTTTTAAAGCCCAAGGTTTCTTCAGCCACTCTTTTGACTTTCTCAGCAATCTTATCCCAGGTATGCGACTCGATTTCTTTTAGTTGTTGGGATAGTTTTGTGCGATATTCTTCTTGTGTCTCTGTTGATGTAGCTAAGTCTGTTGTGTTATATGGCTTGCTGCATGTTTTTGTCCTTGGTTTGTGCATTTTATAAGGTTCTATCTTCATCTTACATACTACAAGTCTATGGTCACTGTGTGTAAGTGTCCCTGCATAGCTTCTAGAATCAACAAGTATGTTTTTGAATGAAGATTTACATAAAATATAGTCAATCTGATTATAAATATTGATGATTTTATTATTTCTTTAATTTGTTCTTTTGCGTTCCCAGGTTGTAATATGACTAGCTTTATGTTTGAAAGCTGAGTTAGTGATAAATACGTCGTTCGCTAAGCAGAAATTTACGAGACTTTGACCACTATTATTTCTTCTTCCACGTGAATAACGTCCCATACAAATATCATCTTCATTTAGCCTTTTTCCAATTCTTACATTCCAGTCGCCTGCTAAAATTATCGTGAATGATTGTTTTAGCTCATCTAATAAACTGTTAAGTTGTTGATACATAAGATCAACCTCGTTAGCTTTTGCATCATAATCAGTTGGTGCATACACATTAATGATTGATATCAACTTTCGCTTTTGAGTAGGTTTTGGTTGTTTATGTTACTTCTCCATTTAATTGTGAGTTTAGCTTTTCCTTCATGTTTGCTCCTAAAATCAGTTTTGGAAATGACAGTTCGCAATGGTTCTTGTATCCGTTCGTCTTTGGCTTGTTGTTTGTCGTTTGGAAAGTCAACTTACAGCTGTAAAACACTAATCCTGTCTGACACTCCCAAGTACTTTTCGATGCTATCTTTCCATTTGTTTGAAACAAGAAAACCATGTCCGTAATGTTGAGATTTAGGTTCTATAAGAATGAGTTTGTTCTCTCCAATATCACTGACTGTATTCGACTTAACTTTCGTTTCTTGTATGCAAATTATATCGAGTTTGTATTTGTTTAAGTCTTGGGATAGTTTTGATAAACCTCTCACGCTGAATGTACTAATTAAATTTCATTTCATTTGTGGCTCCAAATGTAGAAAATGTAGAAAATATATCTTTCTTGAAGTGTCTGTAGCAGTAGATAAAATAAGCAATAATGTTCTTGATGACTAAAAACTGGAGCAGAATTACCAAACTCCTCCGTTAACAAACGTCCGTTGAGATGACTTAAGTGGCTTTTGCAAGTTGCTTTTTTCGAATTTTTTGTAATTCTATAATATTTTGTAATTCTATAATATTTTGAACAGAACTGTTTTCAATGAAGCGTGTTTCTATTTTTGCATTAACATGGCGAGTAAAAATTAAAGTGATAATTCGGCTGTTTGTCACAAAGGAGAAAACTTGAGAAGTTATACAGCGGCGTTCAAACTGAAGGCAATTCAATACGCTGACCAGTTTAACATAACTGTCTGCCAGACATTTTGGTGTTGATCGAAGAATGGTGGCTCGTTGGGTTTCAAACCGTAACAAAATACAGGCACAGAGAACTGCAATGAAAGGAAAGGAAAAGGAAACACTGCCTGGTGGTGGAAGGAAACCTTTAAGTGAGGAACTAGAAGAGAAGGTATTGGAGTGGGTTTTAGAAAAAAGGTCCAAAGGATTGCCTGTTTCTCGCACCATTATCACGAAAAAAGCATCAGTTTTTTTCATTAAGTGGAAAACTCAAACGATACGGATTTCTCTGCTAGTGAAGGTTGGTGTCGCAATTTCATGAGACGAAATGGTTTGTCGTTGTGCAGAAAGACGTCTATATGTCAGAAGGACCCGGATATGGTGATTTCTAAACTCGTGGCCTACGTGTTACGAATTCGAAGACAACGTTTGCAGCACAACTACACGATATCTATGCCATGGACGAAACCGCCGTTTGGACTGACATGGTCTCGTCTTCGACTGCTGAAAAAGCTGGATCGAAAACTGTAACTTTAAAATAAACAGGCCATGAAAAGAGTCGGGTAAAAATTTGTTTAACTACTCAAGCAAATGGGAAAAAGCTTAAGCCATTTATCATATTTAGGGAAGCAAAGAGAGATGTCAAAAAGCTTAACAAGGAATTCCAAGGAAAGTGTACGATCGTCTCGTCGGCAAATGGCTGGATAAACTCAGAGCTGACGAGTAAGTGGAAAGATCAGGTACTCGGCATGTTCTCATTCACAAGGGGTTTACTGGCATGGGATACATATTCATGTCACATCGAAGATTATTTGGACGATTACAGTACAAATCAATTGTTGATTTTTGTATCCCTACCAGCTTAAATTACATTGACTTGTTTCTATCTCTTTTGTGCTATATCAATTGTTATAACCCTATTTTTGGGCTCAAGTTACGTTGCACCACCTTGACTCTAAAAACTGTCAAAACAGACTCATTGATAGCCATCTAATTTCCGTTTAGGTGGTGAAACCAAACAATGGTTGTGACTCCTTCTCATTCCTGTTTTCATTCTTAAAATTCTATTGAAATTCCTGAACGCTATCTATTTTTAGCAGGAAGTTATCACTGCAGTTTTTAAAAGAAATTATTTTTTCATAGTTGTTAGACGAAAATGATTATATATATATATATATATATATATATATATATATATCACATACAATAGTGGATTAAAGTTGGTATTCAAAGGTGACGTACAGTGTTGTTCCAACTACAGAGGTATAAAGTTCCTATGTCACACAATGAATAGGTGGAAAATAGTAATGGGTACAAGAATAAGATCGGAAATAGAAATAAGTGAAGAACAATTCAGCTTTATTCCTACGCGGAGGACAACAGATGCTATATTTCCATTGCGAATGAATGTCGAAGGATATCGTGAAGGAAAGAGGAGCTGCAGTGTATCTTTATGTATATGGAAAAGGCATACAATTCAATGCCAAAGACAGAGGGATGGTATTACATGAAATGGAAGGGTGTCTCGGTAAAGTATCTTAGATGCCTGGAGAACATGAACATAGCTTCCGAGACTGTGGCCATGAGTGCGGCAGAGAGAACCCAAACCTTCAATGTCGATATAGGTCTTCATCAGCAATAGAATTGAGCTCTCTACTGTTTTCACTTGTTATGGACGAACTGACGACTGATATGGAAAGAGAGAGTATGTTAAACATGATGATCGTTGGTACTGGTTAATGAAAAGGAAGATTAGTCAAGAGAGGAAGGGGAGAGGTGGAGGAAGGCGTTCGAGAAAACGGGTCAGAAAATAAGTAGATCAAAGAACAAGCCTGCGTTTATCAACAAGAAAGCAGATTCACTTCCGGTAGAGATTGGTGTAGATTATGTGCCCGAGATGTCCGAGTTTAAGTATATTGATTCGACGTTACAGAATGACAGTAGTAGTAGGTAAGTGGAAAAGAGAATACAGTCCGGTAGGAGTAGTAGGGAAAACGTGACTGGAGTGCTATATAACCAAACAGTGGCAATAAGGGTCAAAAGAAAAGTGTACAAATCTGTGGTCAGGCCTGCCTTGATGTATGATATTGAAACGGTGCCAATGACTAATACGTTGGAAAGGAAGGTAAACGTGGCAAATATGTCTTTGTCACCCTTGCCGCTTGGGATGACCCTAAAGAATATGGTTAGAAAGGGTATGATTAGATGAATTATTGGTGTTGAAGAAATTACAAAAATAGGCTAGGTTAACTTGGTTTGACCATAAAGGGAAAGGAGGACAGAGTACGTCGGAAGTAGAGTAATGGAGACGTGAGTACCAGGGAAGAGACTGAGAGAGGGTTCAAAGAAGCTATGATACGATTGCGTGAAGTAAGATATGTAAGCGATAGAGATAAAGTGACCTGACATGGATGCCACACCGGATATGACAATTCAATTATCCAGTATTACACCAGGCTTCCAGATGTCTGAAAAAGGGAAACTTTTAACCCATTTTAGGTACGTTTTATTAAAATGTATTCATCTCAATATAATGTGTTTCAGGCTAGATAAGTGTTCCACTATTTTTCGAATAATGTAAGAGTTCCGTAAAAGAAACCCCTGGGACTAATAGAATTCCTTTCTTTGTGTTTACTTGGCACTGGAGACTCAGAGAGTGGACAATTTTGATGAGAGATAAAATAATCTGTTCGAACTTTATTGTTACTTCGAAATTTTATGTTAACTCTTTATGTTTTTATTGAACTTCAATTGTAAATATTTCTATTAATTTTGTTCTTTTGCCTTTGAAACCTTCACCCTTCCTTTATGAGCTTTGGATTGTTAATTTAGAAATCCAACTTTACATTCTACCCACTCATTGGCTATGTGAATTCTCTTGTCGGAGGAAACACCAAGCTTTTTTATATCTTTACGGAAAGTGCAACCATCCTTCCCATCATTAAATAAGAGGCAACTTTATGTCTAAAAAAAACAGAAGTTCTGATCTGCTTTCAGGATAAAACAGGATAATCATGAGCCTGTTGGACATGATTGTGAATCAAATCTCCTAACTCTCTTCTGACTCTGGTACTATCCCTTCGTTCCACTCTTCTATTGTCTCTGATCCAGATTCAACTGATGAGATTTTTTATTTCTCTTAGCAACAGAACAGTCTAGTTTGCTGAAGAAATCTTTTATTTTGAGTCATGACACTTTTACTTGCTGGCTGTTTCTCCATTTTTATTGAGACATTTTTATCGCACACTGAACCTAAAAAAATTGAAATTCGTGCTTTGATGCAATGATAAGTACAATTTAGTAAATGGTAATATGAATATACTTATCATTTCAGTTTCTCCTATTTCAGGAGTTGCCACAGCCTATTTTCTCTTTCATAGGGATCGATCAATCAGTTTACTTCGATATTTAATGTTCGTGCTAGCATACCTAGAAAATCCTGATAGCAAAAGTAGTTTTATGGGTTGTTTACTTGTCATAATATTCACCAAATGGCGTCCCCTAGAATGCGTCTAAAAGCACTTCTTTAAATTTGTTCTTTAACTACGTATAAAAATGAATTGTTATTAAGCTTTTGTAATNGGAAGGCGTTCGAGAAAACGGGTCAGAAAATAAGTAGATCAAAGAACAAGCCTGCGTTTATCAACAAGAAAGCAGATTCACTTCCGGTAGAGATTGGTGTAGATTATGTGCCCCAGATGTCCGAGTTTAAGTATATTGATTCGACGTTACAGAATGACAGTAGTAGTAGGTAAGTGGAAAAGAGAATACAGTCCGGTAGGAGTAGTAGGGAAAACGTGACTGGAGTGCTATATAACCAAACAGTGGCAATAAGGGTCAAAAGAAAAGTGTACAAATCTGTGGTCAGGCCTGCCTTGATGTATGATATTGAAACGGTGCCAATGACTAATACGTTGGAAAGGAAGGTAAACGTGGCAAATATGTCTTTGTCACCCTTGCCGCTTGGGATGACCCTAAAGAATATGGTTAGAAAGGGTATGATTAGATGAATTATTGGTGTTGAAGAAATTACAAAAATAGGCTAGGTTAACTTGGTTTGACCATAAAGGGAAAGGAGGACAGAGTACGTCGGAAGTAGAGTAATGGAGACGTGAGTACCAGGGAAGAGACTGAGAGAGGGTTCAAAGAAGCTATGATACGATTGCGTGAAGTAAGATATGTAAGCGATAGAGATAAAGTGACCTGACATGGATGCCACACCGGATATGACAATTCAATTATCCAGTATTACACCAGGCTTCCAGATGTCTGAAAAAGGGAAACTTTTAACCCATTTTAGGTACGTTTTATTAAAATGTATTCATCTCAATATAATGTGTTTCAGGCTAGATAAGTGTTCCACTATTTTTCGAATAATGTAAGAGTTCCGTAAAAGAAACCCCTGGGACTAATAGAATTCCTTTCTTTGTGTTTACTTGGCACTGGAGACTCAGAGAGTGGACAATTTTGATGAGAGATAAAATAATCTGTTCGAACTTTATTGTTACTTCGAAATTTTATGTTAACTCTTTATGTTTTTATTGAACTTCAATTGTAAATATTTCTATTAATTTTGTTCTTTTGCCTTTGAAACCTTCACCCTTCCTTTATGAGCTTTGGATTGTTAATTTAGAAATCCAACTTTACATTCTACCCACTCATTGGCTATGTGAATTCTCTTGTCGGAGGAAACACCAAGCTTTTTTATATCTTTACGGAAAGTGCAACCATCCTTCCCATCATTAAATAAGAGGCAACTTTATGTCTAAAAAAAACAGAAGTTCTGATCTGCTTTCAGGATAAAACAGGATAATCATGAGCCTGTTGGACATGATTGTGAATCAAATCTCCTAACTCTCTTCTGACTCTGGTACTATCCCTTCGTTCCACTCTTCTATTGTCTCTGATCCAGATTCAACTGATGAGATTTTTTATTTCTCTTAGCAACAGAACAGTCTAGTTTGCTGAAGAAATCTTTTATTTTGAGTCATGACACTTTTACTTGCTGGCTGTTTCTCCATTTTTATTGAGACATTTTTATCGCACACTGAACCTAAAAAAATTGAAATTCGTGCTTTGATGCAATGATAAGTACAATTTAGTAAATGGTAATATGAATATACTTATCATTTCAGTTTCTCCTATTTCAGGAGTTGCCACAGCCTATTTTCTCTTTCATAGGGATCGATCAATCAGTTTACTTCGATATTTAATGTTCGTGCTAGCATACCTAGAAAATCCTGATAGCAAAAGTAGTTTTATGGGTTGTTTACTTGTCATAATATTCACCAAATGGCGTCCCCTAGAATGCGTCTAAAAGCACTTCTTTAAATTTGTTCTTTAACTACGTATAAAAATGAATTGTTATTAAGCTTTTGTAATCCGCTGCTAGAAAACCTGATAGGCTTTTGTGTACTCTGAATGTAATTTGTTCCAAGTAATAGTCTTTGTACTTCCTGTTAGGAGAATACTCAGTAAGAGATTCTTATAAGCTGTTAAGATGATCTTTAATTTCATCGAGGTTTTTTGTATCTACTTTCACTTCAGATTCTTGCAGAAATTCAATAAAGAGTTGAAAACAGTCATAATTATGATGCTCTACGTTTGTAAATTGCACTGCAAATCATGTGATAAAGTATCTTGTGCAAGAAAAATGTTTGTTTCTTTCTCTGTAGTGATAAGCAGATTTCATTCATTGTTGATAAAGTGTCTGCTAAATAAGTAGCTTTTGATAACTTTATATTATTTCTGAATCGGTCAGAAAATTAATATTTATGATAAATAAAATAAGGGAGCAATTCTGTTCTCAATTCAACCATTATTACAAGAGTATATTCCTCTTCAAAGCCACCTAACTTCTGTTTGAAAAAGAAGAGTTAGAGTGTGATTATTACCATATTCTTTACATTAAGCTTCAAGTACTTTTGATTGTTATGACTGAGTTTTCATGAAATTGACAATCTGCACTGCTTTGCCCAGAGCTATCTTTCGTGAACTGAAACCCTTTTTGTCACTAATGCTGATCTATGAAGAATGCATTGACAACTGCTACTGTTTTTTGAAATATTTGAAAATTCCAGTTAGGGTACCAGATAAATTTCCCATTATAGCCTTTGCTCCATCGGTGCACTTTGAAATGCATTTGTTCCAAAAAATGCTATGATTTTTCATTTTGGTCGATCGAGTGAAGCAAACGAGACCACACTTTATGTTTTTCGCTTTTTGTTTACTGTGAAGTCCCACAGCATTAATATAGGCTCAAAATGAGAATGATTTTGACAATGATGATGTCATTGATGAAGGTTCAGAATTAGGTAATGATCTAAATAGAGGCGTCCTTCCGCAGTAACTGAGTGAGAGCATAGCATCAAAATGTGTTTATAGTAGTACTGTGCTCTTTACTCTACCACAGATTTTTTGTCCCACTCAGCTCTTGGATAAGGACCCTCCAACTCAGATGTAGTTACCAACACAACCAAATATATCTTTTTCACTCGTATGAAGCTCGAAACGTGGACAAGAACATATTCCACTCCACAGAGTTTCATACAAATTAACATATTTAAGACTTCGGTTAATAATGACACGCACCGTATGTAGATCCACAAAGCCCAAGAGAAAACGATACGTGCAGTTGAAATAAAACGAGTTTTTTTTTGTTTCACTGTCAAATTTTATACTTGATGGATTTGACAGATTAGAAACCACCTTGTTTTTTAATTGTCTGATGGTAAAATTCAAATATAAACCTCATGAAAATTATTTAGAAAAGACGCTCAAATCTTCTCTTCGGGAAAGCACCTAAAATAAGTTTTGTAAAACGATGCATAAAAATTTTGCAGAAAAATTGAGCTCGCTCGAAAGCCAATATACGCGTATCCACATCACGTACACACTGACGTTGTTTCATAAAACGCAAGAGTTCAGTGGAGCCCATTTGGGGAAAAGCTTAACTAGAGTTAGCCGTGTTAACTGATGTGAAAGCAATTGATGGTTATTATGCGGTAGAAAGTTTCTTCAACACAATATAAAATGCATATATTGGTTTCGAAAAATAACAGAAAACTCAGGGAAATTGAATGCAAAACTTGATGTTGAATTTAGAAAAATTGAAAAGGCATTTACAATCTGCTGGGCAGCATCTGTTTACAGTAAATTTTATGCCTTATGGTCTTCATACCCAGCATTGCATGGATGAATGAGAGAGAGAGAGACAGAATTCATTTTAACGATAGCAGGTTTTTTACATTGTGTATAGAGCCAGTACCCGCACATCTTTAGTCAACATTAACGGACGTAGGGTCAGTTTTTGGTTCTCTGACCATTGCAAGCAAGACCACTAAGTAATCCCTATTGTGCTTAGGGTTGTATTAAAGAGAATGACAGCAGACTCTGTCTGCAACTTATTTTACTCGTAAATCAGAAGAAAGGTGATGAAATGACACTACCACCGGTGTTTTTATCAAAATACCTCCTCTAGGATTTTTGCTAAGACTTAGAGTCACGGGAGACAGATGCAGCCCAACCAAAACCTGATTTTTTGAGTTTCCGTTTGGTTTCCGAGAGAACCAAACAGAACTGTTTGATTCTCTCGTAATCTTCGAGAGAGAAACTTGCATATGCCATGCCCTCGTCACTTCCTCTTAGCTTTGACCTTACTAGGTAACTGAAATACAGTACCTGAAACTTCGTTTTGACCAATAACTACTTAGCAGCGGGGCCAAAAGTTCTCTCAATTTCTACGGACTGAAGGATCACAGCTAGTATAGTGGATTGGGCAGGAACACCGCTTGGATGGCCCTGTATATTTCCGTATCCAACATTAACTTTGGCTATTTCAAAAACCCAAATCCAGTGTTTAAACAAAAACTAGTTTCAAATGGCTTTATATTTGCATGCAAGTTCGAAAGGACAAGAGGGTGGGTATTTGTGCATTAACCCCGAAGATGGTATAAGAAACATCAGGAACAGAAAAACGAGACGAGGTGTTCTGAGGGGGCGCTGGAGTTTGTGTCTGTTTTCTTGTCTTGTCTTGTCCAATTTCCTGTAACAACAAAGCCTTAAGCTTTCATGGTAGTTCAAACAAACACCTTTTAGGAGATCAGCTAGGTTAGAAAACTGGGGCACCTGTGGGGAGATAAGTTAGGCAACTGAACTCCAAAACCTATAATTCGTTTTAACTTACTGGTGCCTAACCACATACACCACAATCCAAATGCTCAAGAAAGTGTGAACGAATAGTGAAACAACGTATCAAAAGTATACCAGGAGTATCTGTACTAGCCACTTGAGATTTTCTAGTTTCTTTTAACAGGCAAACAAAAAATTGAACAGACATGGTCAGACAACACAGGTTGCTTGTGGCAGATCTGAGAATGAAAATGCAGAAGAAAAGGCAGCGGAAAAGGGAAAAGCGAATCAAGGTTTGGAATCTAAAGCAAACAGAAAAAGCTACAGTTTTCAAGAAAAAAATGATTGACCTGAAAGAAGCGGAGATTGTTCATGAAGTAGAGGAAAATTGGGTAGAGCTCAAAAATAGTATCGTAGAGGCAGCAAGGGAAGTTTGTGGAGAAATCAAGAGAGAACGACCAAGGTACAAGAAGACGTGGTGTTGGACTGATCATGTTCAAAAGACCGTGAGGGAATAACGAGCGGCCTTTAGCAAATTGAACGAAGATAGAAGCATCGTAGCTGTCAAGAGATATAAGCATTGCAAGAGATTAGTAAAGACAACAGTAACAAGAGCAAATGCAGAGCATTATAGGAACAGGTACGAACATTTGGATAGCCGAAATGGTCAAAGGAATATTTTCAGGATAGCAAAGGCAAAGGAACGAGCAAAGTCTGACAAAGGGATATGGTTCTTATCAAGGATAACCAGGGTAATGTTTTGAGCTAAGACAAGCAGATAACAGACAGATGGAGAGAATATTTCCCCCAGCTTATGAATACAGAGAATCCACGGGACAAGGTGAAAGAGGTATGCTTAGTTGAAGGTCCAGAATACCAGATAACCGAAGAGAAAGTGAGAAGTACTTTAAAAAGCATGAAAGAAGGCAAAGCGCCTGGTACATCAAGTGTTTCAAATGAGGTGCTGCGAGAGGTATGGGATGAAGAAATGATTCCGAGTGACTGGACCAAAAGCTTGTTGATCTCTATCTACAAGCAAAAACTACAAAGGAATAAAGCTTCTAGAACATGTAATAAACCTCTTTGAGAAGATCCTGGACAAGAGATTAAGAAGGGTACTTGAGATAGACAACATACAGTTTGCATTCATGGAAGGGAGAGACACAGTTGACGCAATCTTTATCCTGAGGCAGCTGCAAGAGAAGGATCTAGAGGGCGATAGGAGTCTCTACCCGAAAAGACGAGTCAACGAAAAGCTCGTGAGAGTAGTTAAAGACTTTACACATGCTGTGAAGCGAATCGAGAGGAGCCGTGGCTTAATGGTTAGTGCAACCGCACAGTAACCAAGAGTTCCGAGTTCCGAGCTCTCGAGGAGAATTTGGAACTTTGCAAAGAAAAAAATGCCATTGGTTGGCGACAGGAAGGGCAGCCGGCCAAGAAATTCCTCACTGCCATATCAAATTCCCTCTGAAGGGTCTGAGGTCCAATTGCTGGGGGTTGAGAAGCCATGGCTTAATGGTTAGTGCAACTGCACAGGAACCAAGAGTTTCGGGTTCGATTCCCCGAGCTGTCGAGGAGAATTTGGAACTTTACAAGGAAAAAAAGCCATTGGTTGGCGTCAGGAAGGGCATCCGGCCAAGAAAATCCTCACTGCCAAATCAAAGTCCCTCTGAAGGGCACCGTCTGAGCTCCAATTGCTGGGGAAAAATGACGTTAAAACTAAAAAAAAAAAAAAACAAAACAAAACAAAAAAACACATGCTGTGAAGCCTTCGTAAGAACAAGTGCAGGGGAAACATCTCCTTTTGAAGTCAGGTTAGGATTGCATTAAGGATCAGCCTTGAGCCCGCTACTGTTTATCACCATCATGGACACAATCTCGGAGGAAATACGAAGAAATACTCCGCAGAAACTCCTTTTTGCCGACAATTAGCCATTACAATCAACGATCAAAGGGAACTGCAGGAGAGAATGGGAGAGTGGCAAGACGCTCTGAAGGAGAGGGGTCTAAAAGTGAATGCAATGAAGACGGAGTTATGTTATCAAATAGGCAAGTTGTCGGAGCCCCTGAGATAGTGGATATCCATGGAGAGGAGATAAAGACAGTTGATAAGTTCAAGTACTTAGGTTCCATCATTGAAAAGAAAGGAGGTTGTGAGGAAGAAGTCAAAGAAAGATTTGGGAGTGCCTGGAGGAAATTGTCTGACAGTAGTGAAGTTGTCTGCGTCAAAAAGGTGCCTCCTCTCCATCTCGAGAGCTATTTCTATAAGACAGGCATTAGACCTGTTATGCTTTATGGAGCTAAAACCTGGCCATGAAAGAAAGCACAAGAAGGGAAGCTGGAAACCACAGATATGAGGATAGTGTGATGGATGACTGGAGGATTCTGTGGGAGCACAGAACAAGTGCAGATTTTGAGAAGGCGTGCCAAAGTATTCAAAGTGGGGGGAAAGGGTAAAGAGGCTAGACTCTTTGGACACCTAATGAAGAGAGAGGAGGAAAGTATTGTGAAGCAAGTGTACTATCAGCATGTAGTTAGAAAATGAAGTAGAGGGCGCCAGAAGTTGAGATGGAACGTGTGGAAGAATAAATGCCGAGCGGCTGACCCAGTTTGACGTTGGAAGAAGATCAAAGGAAAAGAAGAAGAAGAAGAAGAAGAAGAAGAAGAAAAAACAAAGATATGAACATAATAAGCAGTATGTTTGTACTGGCTTTGACATTGATATCTGGAAAACCATAGACTCCAACTCTTTTATTTTACATTAGAATCTGGTTGGATGCAATTTTGAATACAGACTATGACAGATAACTTGGGTTTGACCCTGGAGTGCCTTTAACCCAAACCTATATTTTGTTCTCAGCTGTTGTCCTTCAAATATGTTTAGAACAATGTGTCAATATTCATTTTCGAGTAAGAAAATTTAGATTTTCAAGTCCGTATGAAAATAAAAATGATGACATTCTGGTGTAGTGGAACCGAAGGGTATAGATATGTTAAAAGAGCGTAGTGTTGTTTTTTAATTCCTAAGATATATAAAATTTTGCAATAACTGACCAGGATGACCGTCAAGAATATTTTGCATCAAAATTGAAGTGCTGACTAAAGATCCTGTGTACATTGGACACTCAATCATGACCTTTTTCACATGGTAAGCCTTTTTAGGCGTCAATTAGGTAATCAATATAATAATACTATACACAAGAAAATTATATACAACATACACTCTTTTGTCGTTAAAGATCTGTGAGCATTTAGAGATGTATTTGAGAAGTGTCCATAACTTGTTTTATTAAGAATGCCAAAACAATTTACTAGGTTGTCGTACAAACTAAAAGTAAAATGCAGTAAAATATATACCTTGCAGTGTTACTATTTATATTGTAGTTTTCAGTTGTTGCCTTTACAGGACACCAGAGATAACGTCCGTACCTTTAGCATCGGATTTAGAAGGAACTCTTGGTTAAATCACCCTTTAGCTATTCAGAAAAGGGGTAATAGCATTCTTGAAATGAAATAAAATCTGTTTCAATTTTGAGACATACTATTGCACTCCCGGTCCCAATTAGAGGGTATGTGCCAGACAGGTTGGAACCAGCAAGAAACTAACAACTGACAAAATGATGTTAAAAATATTACAGAAAATATTTTAATGATGGTGATGGTAAATGATAACGTGGCTTGCGTAGAATCAGCAGAGAGGCTCCAACGAAAAAGAGCAATTTTGTCAAGATATTATTTTTTCTATTAGTTTAAGAATAGGAAATGTCACAAGCTAAACTACATTTATCTCAGATTCAGTCGCTATTTGCTAAAGTTGATTTTATGTCAAATTATCATAATATCACTAATGAGGAGAGCAGAGACCAAAGCTCCTGAAACAGAAGGGTTTTTTTATGGGATAAGCAAGTCACTCTTCTTAGCATTATTTACCAAGTATATACAAAATCTTTATTCTCTTTGCTGCGTAGAGCTTGTAAAGCATCAGAAAAATTTGATATGACCTGATATGGCATTCTAGATACTACCTATGTGAAAATCATAAAGCCTATATAATTTCTGGCATAAGAATCTAAAGTTGGAGTGCCTCTAGTCAATTTTTACATTAGAGGGTGTACATTGGACCAGTAAAACTCTGTTATAACTAGTGACACTGTCCCTTATTGTTACAGCGTATTTAAAAATTTCTTTCAGAAGGGCTATTTTATTGCCGATGTTTTCAAATTCAATTATTTTAATAGAAGACTTTTAAAACTTGATTCTATCCACAAATTGACACTGGCCTGCGATGTTTTAAAGGTCAAGCATGTGATAGCTGATTCTAGGGTAGTTTGCTATGCAAAATCCAAAACTTATACTCATTTTATCCAATCAGGGCAAGTTTTTGAGATACAAGATTGTAAAAGAAATGTCATTAACGCCCTTTAATGCTGTTTACTACCTTTAATTGTGGGTGTAGTGCTTTTGCAAAAAGCATACATTTCATCTAACAAACTTCAAAAGTCAAAGATTATACATTGCACAAAAGCTAATCATGGATGAAGGGCCTTTTGGTGATTTTCTACTGTGCTGAGTAGTCACCACGTCTCGTTTCAAACACCAACTGTAGTCTACAAGAAAGTTCACATCACATTGGCCTTGGTAGCGTTCTTCCATGACACAAATGTTCTGGTGGAAACGCTCTATCTGCTCCTTACTTAAGTATCCACAGTTCTGAGAGAAATAGTCTACGTGGGACTGTAGAAAGTGCATTTTCACTGGCATGCGATTCCCTAATTTTTAAACGTTCTTCAAGAGTTCGTCGGCTTTCCTCTCGTATTCTGCACTCCGATTGTTCTCCAAAAAGCTTGTCATTACTGACAAGCGACAGTCAAGCAGACAGTTCTGCTGCACTAAGTGCATCATCGGTCCATCAAATTTACCAGCCTTGAACTTTTCAAAGCCTACCCGAGGAAACTTCTGCTGAAGTAAGTAAACCCTTGGCCTTCCCTGTCCATTGCCTTTAAAAAGTTCTTCATAAGCCCCAGTTTGATATGTACAAGTAATATCTTATTTGGTTCAACAAGAGGGCCAGACTGAACATTCTGCAAACCAGGTTCCAGACCTTGTCTTGGCGGCTATTTTTGTTTGATATAATGTTGATAATCAGCCCGACTGTCCCACAAACACGTAAAGCATGGGTACCTTGTATACTCACCCTGTTGGCCGAAAACGAATTCAACAACCTTAAGATCTCCACAGATCAACCAACCATGGTCATGGTAGATCAGAGCAGAAAGCTACTACTCCATGTTGTCAGCCTTGAGATTTCTGGTGGACCTGTCGATGAAAAGCCTCCACTCCGTAGCAACATAGTCCATCACCATTGATTACATCAAATCAGCAATGTTGTTGCAGTAAACTAATGACGTGCCTCTCTGGGTTGTAAAGAACTGCCTAACTTCTCTTTTACTCACTCGATACTAGTAAAATGTTGTTCCAGGTGCCAGTAAATTGTTCTCATGAAGGCGATAACCAAAAAGCTGTGTCGATTCCTTTGAGAGGTATTGATCTCGTGGCATGTCACTGAGATCTGCTTGTGTAAGAGCAGTTCTCTTCTGGCATGTATTCTTCACCCTATGTTCTGTGATGTGTGTTATCAGATTCAGATTCAGAGCTACATTCCATTGTAGCATCTGGCTCGGGAACAGGTAGATCTGGACCATGAAGGTCTGGTCTTATGGCAGATGGAACATCAGGATACTGAACACAATGCTTGTTCTTGCAATTGATTCCTTGAAAATTGGTCATGCAAAATTAGCAGTCTGTCACATGAACTTTACCCTCTCTCCACACCACAGGAACAGCAAATGGCATACTTTTCCTTTTGTTATTTCTCCAATCGCGCAATTTCTCAACACATGTTTTGCACCAGACATGGGATGTAAATGGGTTGTCCCGGTCTCCAAGCTTAATTCCAAAGTAAGCATGATACGCCTTCTTCACAAAATCAGTTATTTTTGCAAGGCAACCAGAACAAATCACATTACCACATTTATACGAGAATCTGTCAGGATGATTTGTATATTTGCGATCCATTCTCTCTTGATCTATCGGTGTGTAAAAAAATCCACAACAGACACATACCTCAAAATCCTCGGATAATTTACCTAGCTGACAACGACCTGTAAATTAATTAAATGTAGCCAACCAGAGCGTAGATTAAAAAAGACATCAAGTTACTGAGGAATGACAAGGCGGAATGACCGGATGACAACCCAGCAGAAGCACTCGAGCCAGATCTCAATACCACTGTACAGATGCCGCAGCCAGCCTCTGTTTGTTAAGGTTTCGAAAAAAAAAAGAAGTAGCAGCAAACTGGAAGGAAGGCTACCTCATTAAGGTACCCAAGAAAGCAGACCTTAACAAATCTAAAAATTACAACGAAATCAAGCTTCTGTCAGTACCTGGAGAAATCTTCAACAGAGTCTTTTTTGAAAGGATAAAACTTGAGTCCACTCCCTACTCCGAGACTAGCAGGCTAATTTTCCTAGAACAGATCATTTGTTGATAAAATCACCAACGTACTTATCATTGCCTAGTAGTCTTTAGAATGTAACTCCTTGCTGTACATCGACTATGAAAAGGCATTTCACAGAGTGAACCTTGAAACCTTCTGAAAACTGCTTCGCCACTATGGAGTACCAAGGAAATTGGTCAGCTTAAAAATGAACTTGTAGAAAGAGTCACCTACTGGTTGGTTTATGGAGAACAGCTTGCAGACTGCAGTGGAGTTAAGACAGGAGATAGAAAAGACTGCCTTTTGTCATTTTTTCTTTACTTTTTGCAATCGAGTGAAGGATTACAACATTAACAGCCCACAACAGAGAGGGGATCAAGTGGAAACTCTTTGACCAGTTAGATGACCTGAATTTCGTAGATGACGTAACCTTGTTTTCCCATGGTCACCGGCAGATCCAGAACAAGATAACAGACCCGGCAGCCTCACAATATGGGTTGGTCTCAAGATCCACAAGGTCAAGACCAAGACCCTCTGGATGAACACAGCGAACAAAGGTTTACTTATACTATATGAGAGCGAGGTGAAAGACATGAAAGCCTTCACATACCTGGGCAACATCGTTCACAACCAAGGCCGAAAATGAGAAGACATAAAAGCAAGAACTGGTAAAGCGAAATGCAGAATACTTACAACTAAAAAATATCTAAAGTCCAGAGCTGGTATCGACTTGGAGAAAGATCAGGCTGTTCAGTTCTCACATGAAGTCAGTCCTACTCTATGAAGCAGAGACATAGGGGACACCGATGGCCATCAGTAGGAAAGAACAGAGTTTCATTAACTGCTGCCTGAAAAGAACCCTACAGTTCTGCTTATCTGACACCATTAGCAACAAAGACATATGGCTGCGTATCAATCAATAGCCAGGCAAAAGCAAGATCAGGCACACCAGATTGGTATGAATCGAATACACACTGTGGAAGCCAGCCAGTAACATTAACTGTCAGGCAGTGAAGTGGAACACTCCGGGTAAACGGAAAGGATAAAGGACATGAAGCACCTAGAGACATGAGCTAGAGACTGATACAAAACAGTTTAAACAATTTTGGAAACAACTGATGGAACTAGCCTAGGACATAGGAACTCTGCTAGAGTGCTGTCGGCTGCTTATGCTCCAGGAGTACGGACTTAAGTAAGTAACGAAGAAAATAGCATCGTTTTAAACACCTGAGGGAAGTGCGAAGCATGAAATAGGTTTTTCCAACCGACACTTCTTTTATTTATTTCTCTTAGCCTAAAGCTGTAAAACAAATTTACAAGATTGGCTTCAGCAACAATTAAAAGGTGATTGTATATATCAAATGAAATGTTCTATTCAATGATAAAAGGTCAAAAAATTCACTGGTCAGCGTTCCTATAATGAGTTAAGGTAAATTTTAAACTTAAAGGCTTTACTTTGTATGATATCTAGGGTAAGGTAATGTTTTGTGTAGCAAAGTGAATTTTTCAAACAAAAACATCTGCCTTTACTTGAGGGTAGGAATGGTATCATTCAGGTAGTATCCAACTGTAGATGACAAAGTTAAATCTTTTATAGCTTTCATTATTTAATTTAAACTAAACCTACTACGCGTAAACCAAAAAGTCATCCGAGGAAATACCTACAGAACTCCAACTGAACAGTGCCAGTAAAGAAGTAGTACTCAATAGGCTACTACGAAAGACTCAAATTATTCTAAAAGAACTAAATGACAAAAAATTTTCAAATCAAAATTGCAGAGATGTACTTACAGATATTTGACAACTACATCTCTAAAGGTCAACTTATTGTAACCCTACCAAAGAAGAGATCAAGAAGTTAAAAGACAGATCATTGTAAAAAGGTGTCTTTTTGAACAAGCAAAATCAAAATTCGAATACCATGATGTTTTAAACGACGAGTTTGGAACCAAAATGTCACCCTAAGAGTTTTGGGTGAAACCGAAGTGTGGAACGTAATTGAATGACAACCTCCACACGTAAACAGTAAAAAGGGTTCATAAACAAATAATGCTTGAAATAACCAGAAAAGATAGAATAACAGGAAAATGAACTGGAGAGGAAACAAAACTAAAAACCTTGTTTTAACTCTAAAATTAAAGATAGGAAAATTGGTGAACCATATTTCTAGACTGACAGACAAGCTTAGAAATAAACGACTAAAGGAATGGACCTTAGGTTACAGAAAAGGAAGACAAGGATGGGAGGAAATGAGATAAAGTGACGGTGGACCATTGGTAAAACAAAACTTTAGACCGAAACACTAAAACAGTCAAAAGGGAAGGCCTTTCCCTAACAGTGGGGCAGTAAAGATTCCTATCTTATAATGTATTTGGAGAAATAAAATTAATATACGTTTGGCCAACTGTCTTCGCCTATTATTATTATTTTTAGAGATTTTGCCGGAAATACGTCTATAACATGTAAAGTTACAATAAAAAATAAACAGTACATTTAAAACACGACTTTACGTGTGTTACCTTAGATGATGTTAGGACCCTTTTAGTTATGAATTTGAAGGTAAAACGTTGGAAATGATAAAAATTAGATGCACATATTTCGTTGTAAAGAGCGTCACGCTTTTGCTCCTTTTGTCCCTGATTCAGTTAAGTGTCTACCCTAGGGGAGATTAAGTAATTTTTATTAGAAATAGAATATTCGGAAATGCAAATAATAAAAATTGGGGTCTACAGGCAACTAACTGGGGCATCTTGAGTTTCTGTGCCAAATTTCATGCTTTGCGCTAAAATATGCCGTTTTTCTTGAGAAATCTACAGACAAATACACACACAAATACACACACACAAACTCCCCACCTAAAACTGTAGTTCTTAGGACCTTAAAGCCTATGGTACTCCAAACAAAAGTCTGTGCCTGTGTGCCAAAATTCATGGCACTCCAGCTATTGGCGAATGCATGAAGGACTTGTGAACTCACAAACAAATATACACGTACAGAGAAGTAAAGCTCAATCATTGTTATATGGATTCAAGAAGTCCAAATTTGATCTCTTAAAATAAATTTTCATTGTGCTGTCTCTGTTTGTTCTCTACATAATTTTTAAAGATGAATAGATAAAATTAAGCAAATTCTTTCAGCAGTGGTACTCTGACGATGAACCAGGCAAGGATATTTGGTTACTTGGTTCTCGTCATCAATAAAATACTTGTTCACCTGTGCGTTCTCATTCTTACAACTTGGTTGATTAGCTGCCAGCAAAAATAGTTTTGCTCAAAATCAAAATGTCAAAAATCATTTGTTCAAGTTTTTTGTTAAAGTACTTTCAACAGACGCGTAGATTACTAGGCTTTCTCGTTTAAAGAGCGTTTTTTACTTATCTTAATGTTTGGAGAAGGCTTCAACACTTTTTTGATGTATAATGCTACATGCTACATTTGATCTTAAATATTATGGCATAGACCTTAAATGCAACCCGGAGTTTGGCTGATCTGACGACGGAAGATTTTTTAGCTTTTCCAGAGTCATTATCTTGGTTCATCAACTACCTCAACAGCTAAACAAAATTTCCTAAAAAAACAGAAACAAGAAGTTTCTCAGTATCTGTTCTTGCTCCATTATCAAGGGAATCAAGGCATTTTTCAGCCTTAGAGCCACACCATTTTAAAAGAAATGGGGAATTAGAGTCGAATTTTTCAAGAGCATTTATTTAAGAAGCTTCCTTGAATGGCTACATTTCTAGATATTTTTAACCACCAAACATTTCCAAAAAATTCATAACAGAAACAAAAAACACTCCTACAAATTGTGCAAACGTTGAAATGAAAACACGCTTTACAGTTGTAGAAATGCAAAAAAACAACAGAAATTTTAAAGAACCGAAAAAGTGTGGAAGACGATAACTTAGAAGCATAACTCGTAAAGTACAGACGAACAGAAATATATGAAGGCATGGCAAAACTACTAGACAACATGGAAAGCACAGGAAAAGAGAAAATTTAAAACCACCCTCAAATCTACGATCAATCATACTGTTTTCTTTACTAAGAAAATTGCTTGCCATTTCTATGATAAGAAGATGTTGGGGGCGCCTTAACACTGAAATCATAATCAGAAAGGCTGCCTGTTAAGCCGATCAAAAATGAAAATGAATCATTACAACAATGAAACTTTCTTGCAAGATTACTCCGTACTGAAAAATGACATCAACAGAAGAAAAATATTGATACCCTTGTAAAACGTTTTCAGCGGAGAAAAAAGCTTTCATTAAACTCAGCTAAGATCCTTTAATGCCTATACTGCAAGTGTATTTCTGTACAATGGAGAATTGTGACGAAAAATGAAAAAGCTAGAAAATCGTATCAACTTTCCATTGTACATTGAAACTCTCCAAAGTAGACATCTAAGAAAGATTCTTGGAATGAATCGCCAAAAAATCTTACCAACAATGAGAACTACACCAGAACGAAATGCCAACCACGTAGTGAAACTATCAAAGTAAATAAACTAACATGGCTAGGCCATTTGATGCGACTACATCTCGAAACACCAGCAAGAAAAGCCTTTGAAGAATATCTCAGAAAAAATTGGCAGGCCACAAGAAAGACTAAAGACGACCTTGATGCAAAGCATACGGAAAAATTTGAATAGCATTGGAATCACACTTGATTTTTCTAAAGCAATGAAGACATTGAATAAATTATTGGAACTGAAACATAATAGAAAAAACTGGCCTACTAGTATTGCAAAACGCGCTGTGCAGTATTGTGTCATCACAGTAGTAGAAGTAGTAGTAGTAGTAGTAGTAGTAGTAGTAGTAGTAGCAGTGGTACATAGAAAGAAAGAACAGTGTGCTCTATTTGCTCACCTCTGAAAACAAAATTAAATCTAAAATGTGCTAAGAATAAGAAAGATTCGCATATCTTTTCTGAGTTTCCTGATTGGAAAGATGCAAAGACCATGTTTCGACAACACCATGATTCAAACTGTCACAAGACTGCTCTGACTTGAAAGGTATATTGTGTCTGATAGAGACCTTTTCATTAAGTAATTTTGTACATATTTTTGCATTAGATTTCTCAGAATGCAACAGAAATTTATCGATAGCTAAAACAAAAACAAGTATAGGTCTTTCATGACGTAATGATAAAGAAACAGCTAAAACTCTATATTTGTTGCAGATTCTCGTACTCAATATACTGATTGTCTAACAATTTGAAGAAATAGTGATAAATATAGTGCCCAGAGCAAGCCTTAGTTATATCTATCATCCGTCATCTTAATAAGCCTCTACTTAAGCTTGGGCTCTACAATAGTTGTGAATGACTTTCCTCTATTAATAGCTTGGTAGATTATTCAAAGTAGAAAGCCTGAAACTGTTGTGATCAGAGATTTGAGTCTGATAGTCTGAAAGAGAATAGCTAAATTATTCTCTTTGCAAACTGCCTTTACCATATAATTTTCTTCTGTTAACAGCTCAATGGCTGCATTGTGATCACTTTTAATTAACACTCTACTAGTTGTGAGTTCCAAGGTCATCAGAGATTAAGATGTGGCACTTGGGAACAAACTGGATGTGCTCATGCTTGCCATTGCATTGTCAGATTTATAAAAGTCTCCTTTGTAAGTGTAAAAGAACAGTTCCTTCTCAGTGACCGCTTTGCAGTATTTAAAACTAAACATGAGTTAACAGTCAGTTTATGTTAATTTGGATGAACCCTTTAAAATACAAATACATATTTGACTACTTATTGGCAAAGGGTAAAACCTGTGTCATGTTTTCTCTGACCTCTATTATACCAAAAGATAAAAAAAGAGATAACTTTAGCATTATTAACTTGAAAATAAATTTTTCTGTTCTGTATAAGACAGTAAAAAGACATGGTCAAAACGTGACTATCTAGACAGTCAAGGGTTGTAACAGTTGTACAGTGGCAAACTTTGGCCCACTTTCTCGGAACAATACTTCTCTCGCTATCTACTCTGACTATTGTTAGGATAACTAAGCCTCAAAAACCATCTTCTTACACGCAGAGAATGTTTGGAGTAGTCTTGACACTAAATTGTTACGTTGCTTCAACATCTTATATATGTAATAACAAAGAGCTACTTTTCCCACCTACAATATCTTGTTAGTCCTCTTAAGCACTGTGTACATCTGTATAAATATTACACATTTTCAGTAAGTTGGAAGATTATTAATTAGTGAAGTTTTTTTCTGTTTTACAAGAGGTAACTACAAATTATAAACATTGTAGACTATTTCTAAAGATATCAATTAATTATGCCGCAGTATTATATCTTTAAGCTACTAGGTCATAAATGTATGACATTATTGCTTCTAAATACAATGCTCTTAACATCAATTCCATAACATGAAGTTCTTTGACCGATGAAGAAGAAGTGCATTGTGTGCGTTATTATTATTGAGCTGAGAATGTTTGTCAGGCATTGTTCAATTTAAGCAATTGATTAATTTTGCATTAAACTTTATGGGATATTAAAGTTGTAGTGCATGGGAATTTAGTAAGGCAGAGGATAAGCTTGACAAGAAATCTTCAAAGGTCAATTTACGACATTAGTTTGGACAATAGCGCTTTATCACTTGTGCTTTTAGTACTTTAAGAAGATTGGTCTTTTACAAAAGATATTTTATCTATTTCATTTCGATATGACTACAAACCAAAACATTGCTTACACGACGCTTATTATCTCTGCGGGGTTACAAGTGAAAATTCTTATGAAAGTCTACCTCGTTATTTTTCCTATAGCGCTTGTATGTTCCTTCGTTTTTTTATGTAGGCTAGTCTGTATTAATAAGAAGCGACTTATTAGGGTAAACCGCATCAAAGTCGTCTTTTTAATACTTTAGACAAGTTGAAGACCAGTTGAAACGAGAACCTGCTCCTCTAAAGAATGAAGAATAATGAGAATTTGCAACTTTTATCTTCATTTAGTTTTCATATTCCTAAGAAATTCTTTAACTTAAAAGGAATATCAGTCTATGAAAATAAAACCATTTCTTATCTAAGAATAAGACCACCATGTTCTTTTGCTAGGTTCTTTAAAGGAACTCGTACCAATGGAAAAACTAAATTGTACTATACTGGATTAAAGCCTGTTTTAATGGCTTTTACCTTTACCTGCCCCTTCAACAGAGCTATTTTTGCTCTCTTGTCAACCATGTTTATCAAGTGCCGATACATAAAATAGAGGAACGAGAGGTTTAGAAATAACATCTTCTATTTTGCATAAAAACTTGATCTGCAAAAAGAGATAAACTTAGGAATGTTTCAGAGAGAAATTGAAATACAACCTATCTTTACGGCAGCTATTTGAGTGGATTTTACCGACTTCTCTCACCAACTTCGATTTACAAGATAAGTTTGACACAGAAAAAGTGAATTGGGTTGGATAGGCAGATTTCTCATTTCTGAAGCATTTCTCTCTGATCAAAATTTTAATGAGTGAATCTTCAACTTCTTCTTTAGTTGAAAAATTAAAGAACAGATTGGTAAGTGCTTCAGTGTATTATTAGGATCTTTTATAAAGGGATAAGCATTGACTTTTTAGAGAAGAAAAAGTAGATAATTTAAAACTGCATTTCTTATCACAGGCGATTGTTGTTTATACTTTTTTAAGTCATGAACTTCAAATGCTCTCTGTACTTTGTTTCAAATGTTACTCTACTGAATTTTCTTCATCTCCCCGAGGTCCTACGACACCGTTGCGTACTTTTTTGGGCACAATCGTTCCTTTTACCAGGCTTTCTAAAGACGTAACTAAACCAGGATTATTGTCACGTTAAACCTTAGTTCCTTAACTGAATCATCATTGATATCAAAGCAATTATTGTGATATTTTTCCACAAATTCTAGCATCTTCGATCTGATACTACATGCTTGGCTTTATTTCTGCTCCAGGTGCCTTTAAATGTTGATCATCTTAACGAACACTGTATACATTTCCTTTACCTAGTTTGGATTCACATTGCGGTTTAGGAACTTTTAAATCATTACAGGTTATCAAACATTGGGAAAATCACCAATCACAAATTCCTCTATAGTATATTAAGTGGCTATGTTTAGATATGGGATCAAACCATGTAGCTTTATATATCGCTATGAGGAAGAAAGCATTTCTGATGTCCAGGTTAATTTGTGTTTCTTCCCATCATAAGAAATATCTTTAATAAAGTATCCAGCAGTAAAATAAATTAAGATGCTCACACCTACCTTCAAAATCTGCAGGACAGTTTTTGCTTAGACAAAGCTTGTGTTGACAAATTTGTAACATTCTAAATCGTCTTGAAGTAGCCATTTGGTAAAAATCCATTTTGTTCCTGTAAACTAAGCTCTCCTGTAAACTAAGACTTAATTTCACTTTTTCCTGCTAAACCCTACATAACTAAAATAATATTATTTTGTCATTTTTCAATCATTTACCATATCCATTTCATGTTTGTAATTTTCTACGAAACATTTGTGTGCCTTTGAAAAATTTCCTTTTCATCCGACAGGCAACAAAGAAAAAAAATTCAACAGAGTTCACAATGCAATGTAAAAAATTTACAATACCCCCGTTGTATATAATTGTGCTTATGTGTTGGTTGTAAGGACAAAACTCTCTGTTGTACCCATTTGCATCACCATCATTATTGTATATACCCAAATAGACTACTTCTGCCTCTTCTTTTTCTCATTTTACCAGTACCACGTCATGTTCTGTTTGAATTTTCCATCAGTAGTTGCTTCAAATCCGTCAAATATCTGTGGATCTTTCAGCTTCCCAAAGTCTTATCTTACTAATTGCCTCCTTTTTTTCTGTGTTTGGAGTTTCAACTTCATTGTCATCATGAGGGGTTCAAGGTCGGTGCTGACACCTGCTGTAGGGTCTTTTTTGGATCAAAATGAAATCGATTTGACGATGATTGATAAATTCCCGGGAACACAGTGTAACTGTTCCAGGGTTTTTATTACAAAACAATTTATTTCCAATTACAAGTTGTGCTGCTTGACAAACTCAAGTAGAAGTATTTTTCTGTCCTTCACGTTGCCAAAACTAAATTTGCCCACAATGTTATCGCAGTCTTCAAAGACACCTTTACGACTTTTGCATTCCGATCACCTTGAACTATAAGAATGCCTATCTTATTTCCGTTTTGAATTGCCTCTTCCAATATTTGATAAAAGGATTCTACTTTACTGTCATTATAGTCATTTTTAGGAGCATTTGCCTGAAATATGGTGACATCGTGAAAGTTCTTGATGAGATCCGCGACAAATCAACTATTGATTAGTTTCTGTTCTTATAAACCCCAAAGGCTACTTCTTTTTCATACTTGCTTTTTGCCACTAAACAATATTCTATATCCTTCTGTTCCCATGAACTCAGCACACCCAGCGGATCTAGTTCATGTAACATCAAAGTATTCCAGTAATAGTGCTTCATTTGGCGCTTAAGTTTTTAAAAATATTCAGGTTTGTGTAGAGTACATACATTCCAAAAAGCATAAGTGAATTTTGTTTAGCAGGAAATTTTATCTTGTGATTTTTCCAGAAGTATATTTTTAGGTTTCATCCTGAGATGCAACACAGCACTCTACTGTTTTATCCCTAATCATGACTGATCCGGTACGTAATTAAGGTCTGGTGTCTTCATCATGAGTCTGGTGGTGTCCATCTCTTCTCCAGATGTGTATAGCTGGTGGATCAGATATGATCATATGTCCATTAGCAGATTTGTTTTTGCTCCTGTTGAGTGTTCACACACCTTCTCCATCAAGGTAAACTTAATGGGGAAGTCAGTTTATTCGCTGGCAATTCCACAAGCTATGCAGAGCAAGGATTCGTTTTTTGCTGATGTGGTGGATCACCCACATACCCAACTAGGCATTTTAGGATCGTACATAGACCAACAGAGTTTACTTTCAGGTAGTCAAGAAAGGAATTCTGATAAGAGTCTATATGACAAAGTAGAAGAGAGGCTTTGATATGTAATAGTGTGTTGCAAACAAAACAAAATAAAAAGCGTTGGTCCCAAAAAATGTTTCCACAAGTCCTCAAATAAATAAACTCATTCAATAGGGGCTATTTTTTATTATTTTAGTGTCGTACGGAAAAAATCAATAACAAAAGTGGTTATATTTATTGCTCTGTTTAAACTATAATCCTCAATTACATCATGAATCATAAAGGCATTAACACTCTTTGAAATAAACAAAAAGTGACAAAATCATATTTAACCAATTTTTAAATATATCACTATTCATTTTAGTGTCCTGCGGAATCGATAGAAAATGCAGTTCTGAAAATTCTGTCTTTCAAATCAGATATTATCGAAATGAGATGTTGTTTGCTAGTAGTTTGGCATTTTCTAACAACTTAAGACCAATCCGATTCTTATGAAAAAATTCAAGTTTGGTACCAAATTCAAATGTTTTCTATTTTGTCCTATGTCATGCCATCTTTTAGTGTCCTTTGGAAGTGTCGTATGGAACTTTTGCGACAAAAAAAATTTGTCTCCGTAAAGAGGAATTTGTTGAGTGCAAATCGTTTTAAGACAACTATTTACACCTAAAATAGTAAATTATTAACGTTGCTTAGAGTGCAGTATATCTTGATGCAAGTTAAATACTTATTCCATACGACATTCAAATACTATAATTTCTGAAAGAGACCTGAAAAACGCTCACGTTAATATAAAGCATTGTAGACGTTCGAATTGTTTCCTATTTCAAAGTATTCACTTTCAGTTTATTGGTTCGAAAAGATATAATGCGAAAGCAACAGCAAAACCCTTTCAATAGGATTGAACACTAATTGACCTTTTCCGTACGAAACAAAATTAGGAAGCCAATAAGTTAACGAACTTAATAAATTATAGCTGAAAACCAAAATGTTTTGAACACATAATCGAAGATGAAAAACAGCTAATAAAAATTTTTAAGCTTTGTATTAACCATTACAGCATTATTCATAAAAACATTCCTCGTGGAACCAACACTTGCAAACTGGACATCTCAGCCATTCTTCACCATCATTGTACAAACCATTGCATTTCGGACACAGATTATCGTCCTCACTGAATTTTTCATGGCCACAAATAACAGCATCCTCGTTTCCGTACCACTGGACGTGGAAAGGCTTCTCGTCATCAGCAATTTTGAAGAAATTGATGTATATCTTTCTATTTGGGTCCACTTTTCTCTCAAGCTTATAGATTTTAAGGGTCTCTTTGATCTTACTAGCGTTTTTGACGTCCTTGGGCTCGATGATATGCACATTTTCATGCAGATATACGGCAAATATTGATGGAACAAATCTCTTAGCTGCATTAGTAAAATCGAACTGCGAATATATGACAGCTTGCCCTGATTTGACTTTACGAAATACTACATTTTTAACGGTCCCTTCGACACAATCTATAGGCCCTTTGCCGTGGTGACGCTCGTTATAGAACCATGAAAGAGATTTTTCGGAAAAAGTCGTGCCAGCTAAAATTTGTAATGCAAGTTGGGACTGAAATTGTGCTCCCATCCCATCGCTCCAGACGTATAAATTGCTGTAAGATCTTGAGTGTTTCATCTGAATTTCGTCCACGACCAAGTCAAGCAGCTCATTGATGCAGCACGATCATGTTCAGAGCGTCCAGTGACAACAATGATGTTATCGGTTTGGGTCTGGCCTTTCACGCTAAAATAGCAACAGGCTGTGAAGATGCTAAAGCACTGGTTGCCGAAATAGGCGCTTTGAATAGCATCCTGTTGATCATTTTTATAACTCTCGGCAAAGTCTACCTGGATCATTAGGTCGTTCCGACCAAGTGAAGACTTCATCTCATTGTATACTTTGGCTTGCCTTCGCTTTATGTGGGTGTGTTCTTTCAAGATTACGATCTCCTCCTTCAGCATTTCGATTGCGTCTTGAAAATTGACCTCGATCCTTGATTTTGTTATCCTCTTGTCCACTGTTTGCCAACGGTAAAACGCAACTTCAGAACGAACATCAGGTTCACTATCGTCTGAATCAGACTCGCTTGAAAGTTCGTGTTCTTCATTCTTTAATATTTTATCAACCAGCACAGATGATTTGCAAGTTGCTCACTTTTCAAGCATGCATTCAGAATTGTCAGAATAACAGTTAAACCTTTCAACTACGTCGTGCGGATTGTTTGGGAGACTTTCTTTGAACCTTCTCTTCAATTTCTTTAACCCTTTGGTTAGTAAGGACAAGTTCTCGCAAACTTCACACAGGCAAGATGCGTGTGGTATATTTATGTTAAAAACATATTCTTTGTGAGCTTTCAGGAAATCGTAAAGTTGTGAAAAAGTCAACTTCTTGTTAAATTCTGTTTTAAACGAATCGCCGTCTGATTCTACACCATTTGCAATAGAAAGTATCTCGTGCAAAGGCCACAAGAGATATTGTTTTTATTTGTATTAGCTTTCGCCATCGAATTTTTCAGTGCATGCATGGCCTTTCCGTCCAGGATTGGTATAGGAAATATCGGATCGATTTAAAAAATTCTATAAGCCAGGCCGATATTCCTATAACCTAATACGGAGCTGATACTTTGTTGCCAGCCGTTGAATAATTTCAGCTTTTTTGTGAGGGCTCTTGTGAAGGTGATTTTCGGCTCTTGAAAGGCTGCGATGCATCGTTTGTCTGCATGAATATCATAAGCCAGGCGTCGTCTGAGCAGCTGATGTTGGATTGTTGGTCATGGTGACGGGAGTACTCTGAAATTTCTTTGATTCTTTTGGCTTCCCATTTTCTTAACTTATCGTTTTCTTTAAAATGTTTGTGTCGTTTCTGATCACTCTTTAAGTCAAGTCTCCACCTTGCCAGTCTTTCTTTTTCCTTTCTTAAGTGTTCATTCGATTTTGCTTTGAATTTTTCTGGTCTTAATTTACATTTTTGTGCGTTAGTCAATCCAGAGTATTCACCTTTACTTGGTCTTCCTAGAGGTAGTTTCTATTTTAAAACTTCATTATATATTTAGAAACACGATGTGTCCAATTTTATAAAATAGTGAAATAATTTATTGATAAAACTCAAAAAAAAAATGGAGAAAGAAAAACTTACCACGTCTTTTGACTGGAGCTTCTTCCATGACTTTCTCTGACGTTCACTAGCGCTGATTACTCGTTGTTTTTGAAAAGCTTTTCATAAAAAGTAGATCTGACGTTCGACATTCGATTCATAATCAAAACAAATTATTTGAAGCTGTTGCATTGCAGCTTGTTGATAAAAACCATGTGCGACGTTTCTAGAGCTTCGAGGAGTTCTTGGACAAAAATGAATTTAGTGTCGTATGGAAATTTTTGATGCCCTATGTTTCTATCGTTTTTCTGTCTGAGACAAGCGAGAAAACACACGCAGGTGCTTGCAGTCTGAGAGAACAAAAGTGAAATTGATAGTTTGTAGCTGACGCGACATCGGAAAGTCTCATAACAGCCTTAAAAAAATCTTTCATTATGAAAAACAAGAGAAGTTAGCACTTTATACAAGCTCATTAATTTCTGCACCACTTCTTAGGATCCCAGAAGTTCAAAGTCCAGGTTATTTTCTTATTTTCCAGCTCTCAGTTATCGAAACAAAAGATTTAATGATTCTAGGCGCCTTTTAATAATGTAAGTATGTAATGGGAGCATATCAAACAAGGCATTCAACTTTTTTATACGACACTAAAATCGTATGGGTTGTACTGCTTTATCGCTCCACAAAAACATGAAAATCCCAGTTTTCAATCAATTCATTGTTTTTTTTCGATAATGCGCTACCTAAGGTAGTTCAAAATGGGAAAAAAACAAAAGTATTCGAAAAAAAATTTTGTCCTTCTATGTTGACATATTTAAAAATGCGCCCAATAACAAACACAATAGTATTATGAATAACTTAAGGATAAGAAATATTACAGAGTATATTGTCACCCTTTTGAAACCAATGGAGAAAACACGTCTTCTTTTTTCTGTGTAGTCCCTATCAACTGGTTAATGAAACAACTTCTTTTTTATTCCATAACTTTATCTCAACGTCTTTCTGAGCTCCACTAACTAACATTGGTTTACCAACAATAAGTGAACTTCTTGTATTCTGATCATCTTCATCAGCAGCACGAGTAGAAACAGTAGGTATTACTGTGTTTTATTCTAAAACGTTTTATGGAATATTAGATGGATACTGTGCAATTCTTCTTCGCAGTGTACAAAATCAAATTGCAAGAATAATCCTACTTTAAAATCGGCAGTTAGCAATATTCCACGACCAAATGCTCTCCTCATTTAATGCATTACTGATTAGCTGGGCATTGCTTTAGAGCAAAAGTTAATAGTTAATTGTGTTAATTGTGAACGGGAAGTTTTTGATATCTCGGCCAGAACCTGAAACCCAAGTAAACGTCATTGAAGTTATTATTCTATTTACTGAAAGTACATAAAGAAGAATAAAAAGTAAGGAAATACGGGAGAAACATAACGAGCATATGTACAGGTGATGATATTTAGTCGATGGGGATTTTTGAGATACTGTTGTCGTACCAACGGAAATTAAATATCAGATAGAAGACAGCAGCTGATTATCTAATAAAATATTGTATTTACGTAACTGCAGATGATTATTAATAACACTTTAATAATGCTAGATAATAATAAGAATTTAATAACTAATAATTAATTTGATAATACGTTTTAATAATACTCTTTTTGAAAAATTATTTCTTTCTTTACCAATGAGTGAAAACCTTGAAGGTAAACATATAATTTGTTTGGGTATAGCAATAAGGTTCAGACAATTCCACGGATTAAGCATTAATTTGAATTTTATAGCCCAAGAGATCAAATTCTCAATACAAATAGACTAATCAGGATTTTCTGGAAAGACTCCTATAAGCATTTAATACTTATCACGACCTCAAAATTACTTTCATAAACCACTTTTAATTTTAGATCTCTTTGTACTTCGAAAATACATTCTGAGAGAACTCAATAAAGCCTTAAAATGAATCTTGCAGTCAAGGACAGCTTTACTGTTAAACCATCTTTTTGTCATTATCTCTGTTATACCGTAACCGCCTGAACTTTTTAAAATCCCTATACGTATTAAGCTTAATTCAAATTCGCTTAAATTAATTGGAAATTTCATTTTTATTTCAAAACCATTCGAAGTTCTAAATAAATATAGTTAAGGCAACTCTGTCTAAAAGGTTAGGGGTGTGTATGATGTCATCATTTTAAAGAAGAAAAATATTGCGGGAGTATAAAGTCAGACAGACATATACTGACAATAGTATTTTATATAGTTTGCGGGAACATGCCCTCAATCACTCGTCAAGCACTTCAACTTTTTGTTTATAAACAAAGCTGACTTTGCTTTTATCAATTTTTTTTAGTTGAACCTTCAACATCAGAATATTTTAGCACAAGAAAAATCCGGTCCTATTAAAGTGAAGTATAATTTATCAATGCTTAAGTCACAACTGGGGGGAATTTTAATGAAAATAACAATGGAAAATACTAAGCATTAAAAATAGAAGAAGTTTTTATTTCAACCTGTTTAATTTGCCAAGTGCCTCCATGCTTAGTAAACTAAGAAGTTATGTGGTTGATTGTGTACAGCCTGTCTCCTCTATTTAAAGTTGCTAAACAGAATTTGGTGCCTCTGCGTCTGGCTTGTTACCCACTGGTTAACCAGTATTCGTAAGGGAGTCAGAAAAAAAACGCCATATGGGAGTTAAAAACAAAAGCTTTACAAAGGGGATTTTAAACATTTTGTAAGGTTATCACGAAATAGGTAGATATGAAGGTCGAACTAATTAGACCTAAGTAACACAGACATCATTCAGGGTATTTGCCACCTTGAAATAATTTACGGTTGAAATTAAATTCTTTAATAGTAAGTCTGGTACGTACTATTATTTTGAGGTTTCCTTCATTGACACCCGCTGTTAGGTTAGAAATGACTTTATTCATCATAATAAACATTTCTATTGTTGGTAATAACATTTACAACATGAGTGTCCCACAAAATTACAGTGTTTTCATTTACCGTGGTTACTTATCCTACTGGTAACAATAGGGCAGAAAATGTAAAACTTTACATATATTTTTGGCAAGTACCAGTACACGCGGATTGTAATTGTATTGAGAACAGACGAATGGTTGCCAAAGCGGCTCAAGGTTCCATATCGTGAGGCTAAATCAATGGTACTGTATGCATTCGCAAAGCAGGCCATCTAAAAAGTAAGCAAGTTTACAATTTCCATGAATATATTAAGTAGCATTTATTTAGATTAAAATAAACTAGTCTCAAATTATTCAACAGCTGAACAGCCTTTGAGTTTGTCAAAAGTTACAGCAAGTATACCAAATATTAAACCGAGAACGAGTAAAAGAGGAGGACTAGAATGTGAATAAAAAAAGGTCCAGCAGTGTTGCCCCGGGGAACTGGGGGACATTAGCCAACTGGTCAAAAAGACTGATCTCACAATTCTTCCTAATCCTTTATGAAAATCTTGGAGGAGGGGCGAAGCAGGATTTGTCCAAAAAGTTAGATTTATGATTAGTTAAGGTAGTGAATTTTATCAGTTTGATTTAACCTTTTTTAAGGGCTGTGCACTTTCCTTTAATTCTTGTTAGTTTCATTGTTTCTGATTTCATTGATTCTGTCAGAGGCTCTTTAACAAAAATATTACTATTGAGATTTCAAAGAATGAGCCGAACTAATAACTTTTAGTAATGTTGTTGTTGAAAGGTATATTACTAGCTCAGTGACCTTAAAACCGGCCAGCGTTTACTGGGACCTTAAAATAGCAAGCTATTCCCCGATGGTTCCAAATAGTAGTGAGGAAAAGACAGTGAGTGGAGGAAAAGGTTCCATTCTGAAGGAAACAAGGGTACAGTTTCTAAACAATCTTTATTCCTTTTGTCTTTTCTGTCCAACGGTGTGGAAGGGAAGTCCTAGTGTTGCTACTCCTCTTCGCTCTTTATCTCATCGAAGAAATTGTGGTTGGCTAAGTCTTTTTTATAGGTATTAATTACCATGGGAAGTATACTGATGGTCTTTCCTTGCTGGTACCACTTCCGTTTGTCGCATATTGTGCAATTGTTGTCCCTCGTGGCAATATCTCTTTTAATGAAGGTAGTTTTTTCCTCGGAATTCTACATTGAGGAAATTTTTGGATTTCGAGTGGTTTCTTTCATCGTATGATTTAAATGCTCTTAAGTCGGTGGTAAACTTTTACCTTGTCCTAACTATTTTTTTGTCTTTACTTCACAATTCCATAAACTTAAGGCTTTATACTTCCGTGGTTCTTAAAAAAAATATCTGGTCTCAACCTTGGTATGGACAGGATACTTAAAGTAAACACCAATTAATCAACCTCCAATATCAGGTTATACATGGAAAATTCCTGTTTATGACAAATTTCAACTTGTTCTCTTTATGATGCTGTGAACATAGGTTTTGATTCATCTACCATAACCGCCAACCAACCAGCCAATCACATAAGGTAAGCATTGCACAATCGCAGAAGATATCGTAGCTTGAAATATTTCTTTGCTTCTCTGCCTTATTTAACCAGTATGTAATGACCAACGACATCTGTATCTTCAAAACTGAATACGGTACTGGTAACAATAAATTATATTTACCTAATGAAATAACATCAAAGTGCTTTTTTCAATGAGATGTATCAAAATTTCTTTTGAAGAATAGAATAATTTACAACCATATCTCTACAGCATGTGCTTGAATGTCTATGTATATCATTGATAACTTCAACAAACTTATCTTCAGTTATTGTGTCAAACTAACCAAATACATTTTCCTACAGTAGATTAAACAATAAAATGCCTATTTTGCTCTCCACTGGGAAAAAGTAATGACAGCTTGGCGGTTCTTGTATCATGAATTCTACAAAAAAGAGGTCTGATTTGTTCAACTAAAACTTAGTCAAATGTTGATGGTGATATCCTTCTAATGTTTCAGTTTTGGAAACTATGACGTCAACCAGCACTGCAATTATTCAGTAATTTATCATTTTTTTAGAATAGCTAAATCCTAGAAAATCTAAATCTGTATTCTTTTCCCTTAGTTTAAATTTTTTTACTGAACAACATGAATGCCACATAACTTGGCCAGTTGTTAAAAAAGAGCTCTGACTTGAAAAAAGAATCGGATCACTTTAATGTATCCTCAATTATCACTGGCCCATCCTTCTCCATTACTGGATAATACAGCGCATTTGACCCCAATGGTTTAATCCTGACTATTTTGCTGCATCAATGGTCCCATATATTTAATTAAGTTTTTTGTAAATTTGTTTACAGAATACTTCAGTTCAAAAAGAGGCGTGACTAAGACTTACAGTATGTGCTGCGGATTTCTGGATTATCTTCAAGTTTCTGACAAATAATAAATGGATTTCTGTCTGTCTTTTTGATAGTGTAATTATATGTGACAGAGAAAGAACGTGACCAGAAAAAATTCGCAACAGTTTCGTCTCCAAAAGACAAATATTATGAAACAATAAAAATATTAATTTGGCGACGGTGGGATGATTACCAACTCAAAGGGTTTTCTTTGTCTCTATTGTTACACTAGCATTCCATGTGTGTTGTCAACTCTTTTAAAAAGTTAGCTTAAGTATGAAAAAAATGATTGTACGACGTTTCAGCTAGTTTCATTTGAGCTAGTTACATTTCAGCTGGCCTGGTTTCAACTAGTACCAAGTTTTGGCTAGTTGTATTTCAGCTAGTACTGTTACAGCTGGTATTCTTACAGCTAGTGCTGACATTGAGCTAGTTTATTGAGAGCTAGTATTGTAACAGTTGGTTTTGATCTAGAACTACATGTAGTTAAATGATAGGTGGATAATATAGCTAGTGCAAATAAGGAATTGAAGAGATAAAACAGGGAACTCATATTTATTGTGGCTAGATGTTCAAATTCAAATTATGGCCTGCGCCACGGAGAAAGTCTCTTGTAGGCATATCGCCATCGATGTGTCGGCGAATCAAAGTTTTTAGCCGGCGGTTGAGGTCCTTTACTGATTTTCGTTCTTCCTGGGTGTCCCCGTTATTCATGGCTAGCAGGGCCATTCGTTGTATACCCTGCTCGCGCTGTAGACCTGCTAGGAATCTCCACATTGTGGGGTGGGCGCAGTCGTACAGGGTTTGTATCGCCCGGTGCCACCCTTCAAGTTTGTTGTTAGTACGAGGCAAGCCTTCCAAGGTTTTTGCACGGACATTCCACATCTGAGGGGGAAATCGGGACTCCCTGCGCCCTCTCCGATGAGGTCGCCCGATGAAATTGTCCTCGAAGTATGCTTAGAGGTCACCTAAGTCTATATGTAAATTTGTGTTCCCACGTTCCTCATCCAATGCCTCGAATGTTTGTACAACATCATCGGCATCGAGGAACGCAAGACTGCAGAGGGCCTTGCAAAAGTCTCTCCAGCCGTTATCTTCCACGTATGGTATACCAAGTCCCTGCTGTTGTATTTTCCTCCATGTAGATTGCGAAAAATGGAAGAAGTAGGGATTGATTGAAACACCAGGGAATTCAGCCTCGAATGCGGATATCGATGCCTGCTCGAAGTCAGTGATGATCGTAGTAGGGTATAGTCGAGGGATATCTCTTTTTAAAATTCAAATAGTTTTGCGGTAGCTATCCAAAGTTTTGTCCGGCAATAAAATATAAATGCACGGGAAGACATTATCGTTCTTCACTGCATGGATTGTATATAACTGATAATATAACTTGGGGACAACTTTAAACGTGCCATCGTACATCCATGTGTCACATTCTGCTAACAAGTCCAACATTAAATCCGTCTCAAATATCATTATACGTTTTCTGTTGCTATCGTTTTCCTCTCGATCTTCAGCATCTAATTCGTCCTTGTCGTCATGCAGCATGAAGCGATGTTCTCGGCCATTTATCACTACAACTTTAAACTCTGGTGGGGGAGATCAAAGTCCTCCAGCGACTCTGGTTCAGGACGGTGGTTCACCTCCAGTCTTACCCGTTTCCTTTGAATCCTTGCAATGAGAGCCTTTCTTTTTGGTAGTCGGAGGAGTTCTTCCTCTTCTAGGTCCACCACAGTTTCACTGATCTCCCTCCGTGGAGGAGCGGCTGATGTAAATGCCCTATCCTTTAAATCGTTCAATGCTGCATCCGCTTTCATTTGTGCAGGGTCGGGTGCATGTGTGTGTCCCTGCTTTATTAAAACTCCTCTGTTTTGTTCGTAATTAATTGCTGCAGATACTGAACCGTGATTTGTTGAGTCCATCGCCAGTTGATGGTTTTGATTATTTCCATGTCGGTTTACTGTACTTGTTTACTGTATTTTTTCGGTATGAATATCCCTTGTATATAATTTTATCTTTGCCGCGATTGGTCTTGATTATTTCCATGTCGTTAGTAATAAAAGAAGAAAACAAAGTTTTGAAAGTTTGACGAGAAAAAAAGGATTAATTCGACTGTTGAAGATTGAAGAAATAAATAACAATAAACCTTTCAGCTACAGCACACTGTTGTATTACTAAAATAATGACGTAATAATGTATATTCAACTTTGCATACATTACTCTGTATACCATCCGACTATATTAGCTAATTCCATACTTATTTATCTTAGCTACACAGCAGTCTTATACACTAGCTATGTACAATGGACGGTTAGAATTAGAATTACTTCCTAGCTAAAAAAACTAGCTGAAACGAAGTACTAGCTTAAACATAACTAGCTGAAACAAAACTAGGTGAAAAGTGACTAGCTGAAACGTGGTGCAACCAATTAGAATGGCTTGAATCAACTAATATTGAATGGAATTGAATTTACATCTTGTAATTGCTTCCTCAGTTGTGTTTATCACTTCCTGTCTTTCATTTGTTTTGAAATTAATCATTGCTTGCAGTTTTTGCTGACAAATTAATGTCTTTTACAGCTAAAAATGTAGTTGTCTCTATTTGTTCTTGATACCTGCTTCTTCCAAGGTCAAAAGAGATCTCAAGATAATCTGCTTGTTTGGATTTCCTATGGAAAATATTTGTTTGCAGTGGTTGACTAGTTTCATTTCAAACGTTGGATAAAACAGTGTTACACGACCCTGTGATTTGAAAAAGAAAAATATACAATGAATCACTTAAAATATTTTTAGTCTCTTTTCCGTTAACTATTTTGTACTTTGGGCCTTTTCCTCGAGTTCCTTGAAACCAACTTCAGTTTTGCTCTTACCCACTTATCAATACATAACAAGCGCAAGGAAACATTGAATGACCGAAAATTCTAGTTTATTTGCCAGCTATTCTTTTCCTCTCATAGGTAATTTTACACATGGGTACACCGAGTGTCTTTAGAAGTTTGGTTTCTGAGCTCAGCTTCTTAAAATCTTTATAGCTTTTAAGCCGCTGGTTGGATAATTTAGCATTGTATTTGCATTGTTTTCTTCGAATCATTCGTAGTTTTCTCCCATGTTATATTACTTAGTTATAACGCAATGCTGTTTGTTATTAAGCTTTATGTTTTGTAAGTTATGGGAGAAACCTGACGATGCCTAAGAGGTCACAAGGGAAAAATGCCAAATTGTAATTATATTCTTGTGTGATACAGCAGAAGAAATGTGAAGTGGGAACCTACATGGCCCCTTTTTAAATAACAAAATTTGAATTCCAAGTCAACTTATACATTGTGTCACATGGAAATGTCTCTGGAAATGGATTCCTTATGGCTTTCTTAGTTTCACTAGGCGATTTCTTTCTAATACTAAAGCCATTAATGCCTTCTTTTGATACTCTGTCTTGGATTTAGAATACCAATATTCATTTGTTGATAGCGGTTCCTCACCAGGATCTGTTTTTTTCACTTGAACATTTGCACATCCTTTTTCGGTGTAACTACCGTAGCCACTACATATAGGACGGAGAGGAAGAAGATATTGTAACTTTTGTGCATTTAAGTAACGCCATAGAAACAAAACATGTGTGATCCTTCCTTCATTTCCATATCTTTCTTGTTATTAAATAATTGTGCCGACTGCATTGTGTCAAGAACAGAGGCTATTGCTTTCGTGTATTAACTCCTGGGTTCTAGCTTTACTTTTTCATAAGCTGATTTATCTTTATATTTCAAAACATGCAGATGTGCATTCTGTATATTGGATAGTACTTATCTTTGTTGTTAACAAGGGAGGTTCTTATTGTGCTAGTTACATTACTGATAAAGGCAGTAAGTCAATAAGATATTTTTGGTTTTACTTTGTCAGTGTACCATTTTGCATTACATAATTTCCTTATGTCATCTTGTAAAAATGTAGGATAATTTTTAGAAACGAAACTTTGATTTATGTTGGACACAGTATCTGTAAGATACATCAGAGAATGAACTCTCACGAATCTGACATTAGTAGGAGGAACATTAACTGTGAGCTCGTGCGATACTTCAAAAAAGCAGAAAATATTGAACTTTTCTAAGGTTTATGTAGATCCCAAGCTTTATGTGTTGGAAAAGAACATTAAAGCTGGTTTTCCTGCTTTTGAGCATGCAGAGGATAAATGGATTACAAGACTTTCCTCTGGTTGCTTTTACTGATTTAACTCATCCTTGAGTGATAATGGACAATTGTATTTTGCTTTGCTTTAAACGTTCCTATAGTATCACTTCCTAAAGTGTGTCCTGTTTTAAAATTTCATTTTCTGTGGTTTACTAGATTGTTATTGCCTGTTATAAACATTTCATCGATGAAGTTGCAAGTGGTAACTAAATATTTCGATGACAAGTTAATATATATTCCGATATTTTTCTTTGTTGCTTTTCTTATTGAATAAAAAACGGAATAGTGGCTCTTATTTTGGCGTACATATAGATATCCATATTCAGTTCCATATACATATACATATACATATACATATACATATACATATACATATACATATACATATACATATACATATACATATACATATACATATACATATACATATACATATACATATACATATACATATACATATACACATATGGTGAACGACAAAAAGTCAGCAAAACATAATTTAGAACTGTTAGTTTCATGTTTTCACAATCGTTAGCTGAACAAAATGAACTTATTTCTCCAGCTTATCAAAAAAAACTAGAACAAATTACGAAAGAAAGAAATTTCTCATGATTGGATTAATTGAACATGCAGTAATAATCCCTGCAGGATGGGAGTAAGAATTCTCCTGCTCCCGTGTCCTGGCATGTCGTAAAAGGCGAGTAATAGGACTGGGTCACCCTTGGGTAAGGTGTAGCACCCAATAGTCTCCCTACTCGGGTTACAGTGAAGCCATGGATGCAGGTGGTGGATGACTTTCTGGAGCATATTACATTGTAATTGTAATTCCACTCCAAAACCACAAATTGAACAACTACAAAATGATGCCGATCTCAAAAATGAATATGCAGTGGAAGTAAAAAACAGATACGAATATCTACTAGAAGAAACAACAGGCAAGTGTTACTCTTTCAAAACTGCTGTAACCTCAACATCGAAAAACCTGTCCCCAAATGCGAAAGAAGAAAGAAAAACAAATGGATAACTAATGAAATCTTAGAATTGATGAATGAAAGAAGACAAATTGCTAACAAACATAGCAAAGAATATAAAAAAATGAATGAAAAGATAAAAGATAAATGCTGTAGAGAAAAAGAAGCATGGTTAACACAAAAATGTGAAGACAGAAAATAACATGAAAACCAAACCGTCCATTACGTACAAAAAAATTAGAGACATCACTGGATAAAGAACATGCTCATCTTCTGGGTGTTCAAAAGCAAAAGATGGAACAATTATCGTAGAGAAAGAACAAATACTAGAAAGATGGAAAGAGTACAATAAAAAGAACTGTTCCTTGATGAAAGAGGAGGCAAACCAAGGATTTAAAAGAACATGGACGGCCCCAAAATCCTGAAATCCAAAGTGAGAGCAGCTACCAACAAAATAGAAAAGAATAAAGCAGCTGGCCCCGACGAAATAGTAGTAGAAATGATATTAGCATTAGACGAATTTGGAGTTGACATACTTACTGAAATATACGACACTGGCGAAATTCCAGAAGCACTGAGTAAATCTATTTTCATTGCACTACCAAAAAAGCCAGGAGCAATTGACTGCGAATTAAACCGAATAATTAGCCTGATGAGCCAAATCATAAAAATTATTCTAAAGAATATTATGTCGGGAACACGCAGTAAAATCAAGTCAGAAATCGGTGAAGAGCAAAATGGTTTTGTAGAGGATGCTGGGACACGGAACGCGATCTGGATGATACGAATGATTTCCGAAAGAGCCACAGAAATGCAAAAAGACTTGTACTTGTGCTTTATCGACTACTTTTACAGGGTGAAACATGAAGAACTTCTGAAGCTAATGGATTCCATAGAAATAGATGGCATAGACTTAAGACTGCTGAGCAACCTATACTGGGAACAATCATCATGTATGAAAGCTGCCAATGAACTTGGCGACTTCACGAAAATTAAACAAGGCGTGCGTCAAGGATGTGTGTTGTCACCTGACGTGTTTAATCTGTATAGTGAAACTATAATGAGAGAATTATATGGCTTGCAAGGCATCACCGTCTGTGGACACAACATTAACAACTTACGCTTGTCTCGGAGTCAGAAGAGCAACTTCAAAAGTTACTTGATAAAGTTGTAGAAGCTAGCGAAGCAAAAGGTCCAACAATTAATTGTAAGAAAGAAGAGTGCCTTGCAGTTAGTAAAAAAGAAATTATTCCGAAATGCTCTCTAAAAATTGGCAACAGCACCATCAAACAAGTTGAAAACTTTAAATACCTAGGAAGCGTGTTAACAGCAGATGGCAAAAGCGGCAAAGAGATCAAATGGATAGGAATTGCTAAAACTACGTTCGAAAACCTTTCAAAAATCTTAAAAGATCGACAATTGTCAATAACTACAAAGATACGGGTTTTAAAATGCTACGTGTTGTCAACCTTATTGTACGGTAGTGAATGCTGGACAATTTCAGCCGCAATGGAGAAAAAGTTAGAAGCAACAGAAATGTGGTTTTATAGACGAATGTTAAAAATATCATGGACAAAGATGGTTACGAACGAGGAAGTACTGCAGAGAATAGGGAGACGAAGAACGTTGATGAGGAAACTTCGACAGCGACAACTGGAATTATTTGGCCATATTATGAGAAAAGAAAATTTGGAGAATCTCTCCATCAAGGGAAAAATAGAAGGCAGCAGAAGTAGAGGACGTCAGAGAACAACATTCTTAAATAGCGTAAGCAGTTGGATGAAGAAGGGTGTGTCGGCGGGGAGGGCAGCCAAGATTACAGAAGTAGAACTGCTGAAAGCCACAAAAGACATAAAACGTTGAAAAGCCATGATCGCCAACGTCATGAAATGACAGGGCACCAACACATACAGACAGTAATAAAAAGATTTAATTGCTTTATTACACCTTGTCCTTTGATTTATAATCAGTCCACAGGAATTTATTACGTGTCTNAAAATTTGGAGAATCTCTCCATCAAGGGAAAAATAGAAGGCAGCAGAAGTAGAGGACGTCAGAGAACAACATTCTTAAATAGCGTAAGCAGTTGGATGAAGAAGGGTGTGTCGGCGGGGAGGGCAGCCAAGATTACAGAAGTAGAACTGCTGAAAGCCACAAAAGACATAAAACGTTGAAAAGCCATGATCGCCAACGTCATGAAATGACAGGGCACCAACACATACAGACAGTAATAAAAAGATTTAATTGCTTTATTACACCTTGTCCTTTGATTTATAATCAGTCAACAGGAATTTATTAAGTGTCTGCATTTTGCAATGAGTTCATCACGCTTGTTCAACCGTTCCTCTTTGTAAGCGTTATTAAAGATCTCGAACATTTCTTTCAAACAAAGGTCACACTTTTTGATTTGTTTGAATAGGGTTGCGCGTGAGTGATAGCTGACCATTTCAGGGTGAGGCTGATGCTCTTCTCTTTCAGGTCCCATACTTACGATAAAAGGGTTGTGCTGTTTCTGTACTTTTTGCTGCTAAACGATTGCTTATGTCAGTTATATCATCTCTTGAAATCCTTTTTGGTCAACTTAATATAAACTTTATTCCGAACTTCTGCCAAGTAACGTCACACTTACATATGATTGATTTTTCTCTACAATCACCTTCCAAAATCTTTTTTCTACAGTTACATGGTAACTTTGCTGATTAGGCGATGCTATCTTTTTATTGTGGGATTGATGATTTTCCCAACATTATTAGTGCAGCTGTAGCTCACTTTCGAGTTGTTGTGATTGAAAAGCTTGTGGTGACGGTTTGATGATGGAAAATGTTTATCAAGTTTGTTCAGAAATTTGCGTGGAGCGTTGGTAGACACATTTTTGTTATGACGTTTTTGGCCGGTTTCTCCTTCTGGTGGCTACTGGGTTCGGGTTGTATTTCAGCTTGGTGTCGTGGTATCCACTTTTTTCAATGTATCTTCATAGGCAGTTTTTGATTCGTTAAAAGCTGCTTCGTTTGACCAGTTTTTTGAAAGTCTCTTGGAAATCGATTTCAGTAGTTGATGACGGATCTGTTTAGGAAGGTTTGAAGATTTTTTTCCTCTGAGAAGACAGTCATTGAGTTTCTTGTGGGGACGAAATGAGTTCGTAGGTAGGTCCATAGTAATATCGAGGAAGCTGACTAGTGGAGACTAGTGGCTGTTTCTATCTGCAGATACCTTTGAAAGTCAGAATGACATCTTTTCTCATCCTATCAGTGGATGGGCCGTTGGAATTGCGTAAAATTACTAGACCATCATCACGATAAAACCCTATGCCACTTTTGATCGTCAGATTCGAAGGTTTGTGTAATATTAGAAGTCCTACCAGTTCACATATCTCCGCGCCATCAAAACTCCCCATGGTGACGTCAAAACAGTCGTTGGGAAATGGGGAAAAAGTCCATTAACTTTAATTTATTTATTTATTTACGAATATTTATACAGGATAAAAGCTTCAGTTATTTACATATTTACATAAATACTGTTATCAATGTTTACTGTTATCAATAAAAAGGGTCTTAATAATATGCCGCTTGAAGATAGAAGACCCTTTTTATCTTCATCTTGATTGAAATTTGAAGGCTTTTAATTTTATATAGTTTTTAATCAGTTCTTATTATATCTTTTATTATATTCTACAGGACAAACATTGATAACAGNTGAAGGCTTTTAATTTTATATAGTTTTTAATCAGTTCTTATTATATCTTTTATTATATTCTACAGGACAAACATTGATAACAGTATTTATGTAAATATGTAAATAACTGAAGCTTTTATCCTGTATAAATATTCGTAAATAAATAAATAAATAAATAAATAAATAAAGTTAATGGACTTTTCCCCCATGCTTCGTCTTTGAAGAACAAAAGTGATTTTCTGGTAAATGGTACGCAAATCTTTACCACTGATTGCCATGTGTTGTTTTGTAAAATCGTTAGCTTTATTCAGCATTTGTTTGGAAATGGACCGGTAAAATTCTTTAATGTCCATGTGTACGAATGAGCACAATTCTTTGTTTTCGATCGATTTGAACCATTCAATGACGTTCTTAGTATTTCTCCGTTGGTTAAGGTTGAGTAATTTGCTTATATCTGAGTTTATGCTGTCGAGGATTGTCTAGCCAAGAAGACCGAGGCTGCTCTTGCAAGGATTGATCAGTCTACACTGTATTTTGGTTTTGAATTATCTTTGTGGTACTTTAAGGAGATATGTGAACTAGCAGGACTTCTAATACTGCACAGAGGTTCGAATCTGACGAACAAAAGTGCAGTGTCAAAAACGTTATAAATGCATGTGATACGTTAACATTTTACCTCAGGAAATGTCCAGTTAAAGAAATGAAAACTCTAAAATTGGTGCTAAATGTAGAATAGAATTGATTTTTAAGATAAAAATGGGACAACCTCAGTGCATAGTAATATCCAAAGGACATATCCTGCTGACAGATTAGAGGGCACTACCCAACTCGGCAGACGATTAGATATCTTCTGTGAAAATGTCTCTTCAAGACACATTCCTTCAGGTAGAAAGAGCAGGTTATCAATCCACATATCTTTTGAAGAACAGAGAATGCCATTTGAGCATGATTAGCAAGAGTTTAAGACTGAATCTGGCCGAAAGTGTCCTTCGAATGTCATGAATAGACCATTATTGTGGCGAAGACAATGCAGACTAAAGAAGACTTGGCGTTCACAGCTACGGGAGGTCTCCGTTAATCTACAATCGAACATGGTATTTGGCTTCCACTGTGACTAAAGTAGGAGGTAACGGAAACAAATAGTGACCAGTTGAAATCATCTTCGAGTTCAGCGTAGCAAGGTAAGGCATCTTTGATAACAATAATGACATTCAGTAAAATATCAATTTCGATCCATTAAGTTTCGATCTATTATTTTGAAGCAATTAAGTCAAAATTACTTGAAACTGGCGGTCTTTTAAAAGTCCTTAAACTACGGAAAACTCATACAAAAAATTCGTCAACAAAAAAACACAAAATGCTGATACCTTCACCAGACTAATCTAAAAGACATACACGAATTCAAAAATGTTCTTATCCAGAAATATATGAAGGTTCACCAGCCAACATAAAAAATGTAGTTGTCTTACTTGAAGCATTTACAAGATTTTAGCACTTCTCAGTATGGATTTTCTCAATTTATTTTAAGAGCTTTTTGATCGAGTTTTCGGGACTGTATTCCTGGCCTCAAAACGATCGTCGAAAAGCTTTTGTGCCTGTCTCTTGCCTTGTTCATTTCTTGTAAAGTCAAATGATGTGGTCAACAAACAAGATCGTCGAAAGAATAGGAATTTTTTTTAAATTTTCTCTGCTATACGTTTAATGGAAGGATTTAGAGGGTATAATATTTCTTTACTTTCACTTTTCTTTACTGCTATACTGATATTCCTAGGAGCCAATATGCTATGCTAGATACTATGCTATTTTTATAATATATAGGCTACATGGATTTCTAGGAAAATCTGAAGACTTTGTGAAGACATCGAGGGGACCTTAACTTTGAATATTTCCGTGAACAGCCTGTGGAAACAAAACGCAGAAAAAACAAACAGTATCTCATTTATTTATTTATTTATTTAAATAGCGCTTACTCAAAAAAACCCAACTCAGGTAAGGATGCTGCTGTTTTGCTAATACTATCAAGAACCATAACATAAACATGATCCAAATTTGTCAAAAAGTAAGTAAAGGGAAAAGCATTAATGTTTGATTTTTTAAATAGAGGGTGATCAAGCCATAGGGAATAGAGTACAGCACATCCTCAATTATTCAAATATTTGGAATTTTTATAATTTCCGTTGAGGTATGGCGGAATACTCCAAAATCGAGAATGAATGATTTGATTGAAGATTGCAAAAACAATGACAGAAAAACCAGTTGCATTTTTGTGGACGTTGCTACTACTTTCTTTTCCTTTACATAGCAAAACTATTGAATAAAACACGTGTCTGTTTACAAAGGGGTCTTGAAAAACCTTCAGACATCTGTTTGTATTTGTTCATTTAGTTTAGGAAATGTAGCACGTTCAGGGTTTTAAGAATTTGGACTGGTTTTCCTTTAAAATGAAAAATAGCTCGAATTTAATCCAAAGAAAAACGTGATAGTGTTTGTCTAAAGACCATTGCAAAACTTGGATATTTGAAACTATAACAAACCTATTCTTTTTTTTGTCGCCGTTTATCCCCCTAATATTGTTTGCCGCCCAGCCCTTTTTGCGAGAAAAGCTCAGAACATCCCCAACTCCTAATTTCTGAAGGTCACCCCTACTGCAAGAGCTGTGTCGATGTAGTTTTCGTTAAGCGATTTGATGATGGAAAATTGAAAAGTGATTTAAGCAAAATTTCGAACCTACTGTGGCTAGAATAATCGATACTTTGTTTGGATATGAATCTCAAACTCTTTCTGAAACATCAAAAAGGAAAATCTAAAAAATTACACTCGTGATGTCAAATTTGTTGAAAAAAACCCTGTTTGTTCTGTAAATTACCAAGGAAGACACAAGATCTACTAAAATATGTTTTATATTAAAAATAAATAATATTAATAATATTGATATTAAAAAATGTTTTTAATAGCTTTTTCTTTTGAACTCATCTTTTAAAAAGGTATAGCTGGATCTTCTTTTTCTTCGGTCTTCTTCCAACGTCAAGTTGGTTCGGCCGCTCGGCATTTCTTCTTCCACACGCTCCTATTGTTTGCATCGTCCTTCTCAGCGCCAACTGTTTTCATATCAATCTGCACTCTGTCCCTCCATCTCAACTTCTGGAGCCCTCTACTTCTTTTTCCAACTACCTGCTGATGGTACACTTCCTTCACAATACTTTCTTCCTCTCTCCTCATCAGGTGTCGAAACCAGCGGAATCTAGTTTCTTTAGCCTTTCTCCACACTTCGAATACTTTGGCACGCAGAAATCCTCCAGTCATCCATCACACCATCCTCATATCTGTGGTTTCCAGCTTCTTGTGCTTTCTTTCATGGCCAGGTTTTAGCTCCATAAAACATAACAGGTCTAATGCCTGTCTTATAGAAATAGCTCTTGAGATGGAGAGGCACCTTTTTGACGCAGACAACTGCACTACTCTCAGACCTTTTCCTTCAGGCACTCCCAAATCTTGCCTTGACTTCTTCCTCACAACCTCCTTTCTTTTCAATGATGGAATCTAAGTACTTGAACTTATCAACTGCCTTTATCTCTTCTCCATGGATATCCACTATTTCAGGGGCTTCGACAACTTGCCTATTTGATAACATTACTTCCGTCTTCTTTGCATTCACTTTTAGACCCCTCTCCTTCAGAGCCTCTTGCCACTCTCCTATTCTCTCCCGCAGTTCCCTTTCATCGTTCGCTGTAATTTCTAAACCCTTGTATAATTAAAAATTTTCTAAAATTGGCTTTCGAAGCTATATAAACTATTCCTATTGATTATGTATTAGTCGCTTTCACACTCAACCACTGCAATATCTGTAAGGCTTTTTTTCTTAAATGTTAATATTATTTCATTATTATTTCATTTTATTTTGCTTTGAAGGTTTCGCACATGTTAATAGTATTTTAATAATCCAAAAGTTCACTTTGTCTTCCTATGGAGTAAAGCTGAGTGAGTTTTAACAGTACTAACCTGTTTTATCAACTCAGACACTATTTATACTCAAGTAACAAGCAACTTTTCCAAACAAAATACGAATTATTTCAGGGTCATAATTTCATGTTTTTTAACAACAGGGATAATTTCCTTCATCATCAAAGTAATATGAAGAATTAAAATAACACGACGAAATTGTATGATTCTAAAATTCCAATGTCTTCCTTGACACTTTTCGATCTCTTAACATCAATCCAGTCCTTAAAAAATAATCTCAAGCACCGGAAAAGTGCTTACCAATTAGCCGATCGCACAACACTTCTAAATCTTCCCCTCTTCATGATCATGCTGATTTCAAATAGGTTTTCAAAAATATTTTCTGGCACAGAGTTAACAAATGAAATGTCCATGCGTGAACCAACTTTGTTCGGTAATTTGGTCTGCTGTTCACCAATTTGAACCATGATGTAACTTTTGCCGAGTTGTCTGCACCCAACAGTGCATTTGTTTGTCATGTTTTTTCCTCCATTAATATTCCTCTCAGTCTGACAGCAGGTAATTTTTCCCAAGTAATGTGCACGAGAACCAGCTTCCAAATCACACTGATCATTCCTCAAATCTGGCTTTGTTTCCTGTCAAACATATCCTGATGTTTTCGTGTAGCAAACACGACGACATGCTAACACTAACTCTCCAGAAGTGACAGGATCAGGAAAGAAGGCAAAACAGATCCAAAGCTGGTTTGTTTTGTTGTTTAGGATTGTTTTAGTTGTCACACAATAGGTGTTGTTTGTACATACAAATTGTTAAATTAATTCATTCATGTCGAAAGAGTACGTTCCATCTGGTTCACTTTACGCAGTCTTGGGATTAGACTTGCAGGCCACTGCAGCCGATATTAAAGAACAATATAGAAAATTACTGCTGAAGGTATGTTATTTCATATTTGGAGCGTTATTTGAATTTGATAGGGCCATTTTTGTTTTTTTATTTCGGATTTAAATACAGCAGGTAAATCAGCATTACACTGTTGAAGTACCGTATGGTAAAGCCAGGTAACCCTGAAGCTATTTCCGGTTGTCAATAAATTCAGCAATTCACCAAAAGATAAGATTTTACATTGTTGGCTGCAAAAGCTTGTGCGTGATCTTCGCATTTTGCCTTTCACCTTGACTCGTGCCACACCAGGTCAACCAAGGGGGTTTTCACAAGTTTTTTGTTCACCACAGCCCGGTGCCACTGATTTCAGCAGGCTTTCAAGGGGTTTTTACATTATAACTGGAAATGAATGAAGGGGAAAACATAAGGTTTTTGTGAAAGCAAAGGCGTTAATGTACCGACACTTAATCGTCAGTAAGGTTGTTTTTTGTCTGGCAAGCGAGACATTCACGCTAGCCACAACTGTTCCTGTGATGGCCTGGGTTGATTTCCAAAGGTGTTGTACAGGAATGGATAATTTGTTGATTGTCTGTGATTTACCCTACGTGAAGACAGACATTTATTGTTGCGGCATTGGCTGTTTACAGCTGTCACCTCAGCTGCTAGATTAAAAGAATTTCCTGACTCTCATAATCAAACGGAACACTTGACCACAACTAACCAACATTTGTGTACCCGCAGTTAATTTTGAAGTCTTACTTTTCATATTGCCATTGAAGGCATTGTTATTTCAACAGTTTGCATAAAGCAGATCTACTTCGCCTGCGGGTTTGAAAAAAACCCAGCACATGTTGGGTTTAGGCCCACAACCACCCTTTTACGGTTTCCATATTCTGGAGGCGATTTTTTAGCTCGATATTTGCAAGGGCCCTATCTGTTTGCAAGCCGAGTGTGATTATAATACTTACGAGCGGTCACGTTTTAAGAAGTGAACTTGAACGGCTACCCGTCTATTACAAAGAAGTATCATCAATGGACTTGTTTGGAGGCAGGAGAGGTAATTCTTTATTAATATTCCATTGGCAATTGCAATTCATCTTACACTAAGTTGTGTGTTCTTGTCAAATTAACGCATGTTGAAGTCCTGTCAGAATTTTGTGCTCCTGGACAACCCAGAATTTTATTCTGGCAGGAAAAGAGCAACTGTTATTTCAACCACTGTTCAAATTATTGATATTAACTCTACATACCACGGGTAATTAATTTTTTTCAGTGCCCTGTTTGTTGATTGAGATTTTTCGAGTTCACTTTGATTTGTGACTTGAAACACACGTTCACGCTTTGCATTTTGACAGCAACAAAATGAATATCACATCTGTTCGTGCAAAGTAGTGCAAAATGACTTTTTTCACACTGTACAGTCAAATTTCGCACTAGTGTTTAGTATGTGTTTAGTCTACTGCCCAACAAAATTTACTGCAAGAAGTATAGTTTGGGCCCTTTTTTGTAATTCCATTTAGTATTGAACTTTTTTTGCATTTTCATGCAAAATCAGCCAAAGCGCTGTTGGCAACACTTACTCTCCCGTATTAAAATATCTTCAAGGGGAAGACAGGACTCTATTTATTTATTTTTGAAATGGGTCAAAGACTGATGATAAAGTAAACTATAAGTTTTTAAAAAGACAGAAAAGAGAATATAGAGTCGTTGATGATGTCATAACGTGATGTGTTTTGGTTGAGATTTTCCTGGTTCACTGGCGGAGAGGAGTCCCAAGATTTTTTAGATAGTGCTTCGTGTGAAATCCATGATAATTTTATTACATTAATTATGATTTAATCTTAGAACTACATAAATAGAATCCAATGTTTCCAACACATGTTACTCGGCTTAGAACTCCAAATGACACTGACAGGGTAACATGTTGCAATTCTTGAAATGATGAGAGAAAACACCAGGAGTTGGAGAAATGTTGTTGCAGTGTGGCAGTTACTCAACAGGAGTGGTAGTAATAGTGGTAGTAGTAGTAGTATTAGTAGTAGTAGTAGTAGTAGTAGTAGTAGTAGCAGCAGCAGCAGCAGCAACAGCAGTAGAAGTACTAGCAGAAGTAGCAGGAGCAATAATTATAGTAATAGTATATATATTATATTAGTAGTATATATCCAGGAACAAAATACACCAGGTGATTGTGCCATTCTTGTACATTTCGTTTTCCATATATTATAAACAATTTAGTTTGATTGTTATCAGGATATAAGCTGTAAGCGATAATCAAGTTGAGATTCCTGGCCCAGTAACACTTTACCTCAAATGTTTCTTTGAGAATATTATTATTTTTAATTCCATTGTATTTTTTAGTGTTATTGANAGTAGTAGCAGCAGCAGCAGCAGCAACAGCAGTAGAAGTACTAGCAGAAGTAGCAGGAGCAATAATTATAGTAATAGTATATATATTATATTAGTAGTATATATCCAGGAACAAAATACACCAGGTGATTGTGCCATTCTTGTACATTTCGTTTTCCATATATTATAAACAATTTAGTTTGATTGTTATCAGGATATAAGCTGTAAGCGATAATCAAGTTGAGATTCCTGGCCCAGTAACACTTTACCTCAAATGTTTATTTGAGAATATTATTATTTTTAATTCCATTGTATTTTTGAGTGTTATTGAGTGTCACACATTTGCTATGACACTCCCTGAAAAAGGAAAAGTCAGAAGAAGATTGAATGTCAAATGATCAAGTTAGCCAGGAAGATCAGCAGTGTAAAAAAGGAATTAAGTTGGTCCTAGGAAATAAGCTTGAGGAACATCATATTTGGTTTAACGTCCGTTTTACATGCTAGCATGTGTTGGACACTTTCTTGAAATCGACTTCTGAGTTATCCTATCCTTCACCAGGTCTCTCCTGACACTTTTTGTTTGAGATCCATCCTTATCACTTCCTCCCATGTTTTCCTTGGTCTTCCTCTGCCAGTGGTTCCTGTCACCCTGATTTTTCTGTATCTACTTGCCCAAGCATTCTTGTCCATTCTCTCCACATGACCAAACCAACGAAGCCTTCTATTCTGCATACAGCTGCCAAAACTGTCCAGATTTAATCTCTTCCTTAGTTCATTAGAACTGATCCTGTCCTTCAGACTTACATTGCACATCCATCTTATCATTCTCATGTCATTCTGCTCCATGTGGGTGACATCTACAGCTTTCACTGGCCAAATTTCACTGCCATACATCATTGTGCTACATACACATGCCTGGTAGACTCTACCTTTGGTAGGTAATGGCAAAACTCTGCTGGTTAACAATGGCATCAGCTCCATGAACTCACTCCATCCACTGTTAACCCTTGCTGTTACACTTGCACCAGCTCCTCCCTCAGCTCCAAGGGTGTCACCAAGGTAGCAAAACTTCTGGGCAACTTCCTTTCCTCACCCTCCAAATTCACTTTCCATAGGTCTAAGTCGCAGATTGTCTCTCCTTCTGTGCACCTCATGCAGTTAAAATGGTTACTTTCTGTCAGTTTGCCCATTATTCCACTGCACCGTTTATGTACCCAGTGCTTGCAAGTACCACAATAGATTGAGATGCTCCCAACTCCCTTCCCACAGACTGAACAGGGA